>CM029779.1:14493040-15043040 GCA_017562165.1 Ectropis grisescens | reverse complement strand
TCATTAGTCTTTTCCAACTTCTTTGGTCATTACCTAGTAGTGTCAGCAGTTTCTATTTGTATATTTTGTATCTAATGTCATTTGTTGTTCATTCTCTTTTTCGTAGCTCATTTCAGAGTTGCTAACTTAGCACTTGTGCTAGATTTAGCAATGTTTTCATAAGTAGAGCACTGAAATTTAACACTCAACACTAGCACTTAATCTAGCATTAAATACGAAACATGCTACAAATTTGATATTTCCTAAGTATTCTTTAAAAAAAATTAGGAAATAAAGATATATGTCGATATAGATACCAAAATAATATAAAAAATTAAAAAAAATTGGCAGTCATAGGGACTGCCGATAGAAGTGAAAACTTATAACTCAGAATTTGATAGCTTACTTTGGAAACTACACGGGTGTGACCGGAGGGCGTGGCCTGGCCATCATGGCATGGCCATCTAGAAATGCATCAGCATTTCCTATTGGCTGATGCATTTATAAATGGCCATGCCATGATGGCCAGGTCACGCCCTTGCAGCGTTTTTTCCAACCCAAACAAGGCAGATTTTACATAGGCTTCAGCACCATGGGCCACATACGTAGATATGTTGCGGCAGATTATAAAAAAGATGAATGGTATGACGAGCTCCTAAGCTAAGTGTCTTTGATTTCATTGTGACTTGGGCTGTGATGTAGTCGCTCCAGCTCAAATTGACTATCGATACATCGAAGTGTTAATGTGTCTGTGTGAAAATACAATCATGTCAGTTCGTCTCCAAGTTAAGAACTTTAAACCGATCCACTTACAACGAGACAGGGAACAGGTAAATCCCTGAAACTGTTCACCACTGCATTGAAAGGCATCTTTAAACTTCTGAACTAGAACAAACTTGGCATCAACATCAATGGCGATTACATCACCAACAACTTATTTGGTGATGATATTGTACCCGTGGCTGTACCCTGTACGACTTATACAGACTGAATGACCTCAGTAGTCTCCAAAAAAGTGGGTCAAAAATGAACGTGGACAAAACGATCGTCGTGCTAATCAATCATGTTACACGCACTCTTCTAAAAGTAGAAAACTCTACGCTCCAAGTTCTTGACGTACGTAAGTCTACCTAGGACAAACAGTTTAGTTACGTAGCTCCAATTTCGAGAAACGATCTGTCGAGTCCAACTTGATTGAGCAATGCTTGGAAAATTATGTAACATCTTTTCATCCGAACTACCGAAGTGTCTTCGTCTTACGAAGATATTCAACCATACACCCGTATGTGAGGAAAGCACTGGTAAAATGCGTAAGGAAATGCTCACCGAGTTGCTAAACTTCATTGGGCGGGATACATAGCTCGCAGAACTGACGGTCGTTGGGAGGGAAAGATTCTAAAACCTTGAAGAAGTGTCGCACCGGAAAGTGCAGCGTTGCCAGGTCCACAAGATGGACCAGCGAACTGGTGGAAGCTGCCGGATATCGTTGGACGCAGGCAACGCAAGTCCGGTCTCCAAAAGATTTTGGGAAAGCCCTTCGACCAGCAGAGGCCGTCATTCAGCTGATAACCCACTAATACAAATTAATGTGGTAACTATATGAATGACAAACCGTTGCACTCATAAACGTAAACACTTTTGACGTGACAACGTCAAATGAATCGATGAACGCCGGCTGCATGCACGAAAAAGTGTCCCGTTATGTCCCGTTATGCTCACTGTCCGTTTGCGACGCATCTATCAATGTTTTGTTATGACGTCACGTTAAACTATTGTCTGTATACCAACCGACTTTACAGACAACCAATTTTTTTTCAAATATTCGAATACCATTCGAATAATTCGAATAGTATGCAATTTTGATTCGAATATTCGATTACTAAAATTATCGAATATTTGCAAGCCCTACTCCGGGGTCTGTGACCTTTGTCATTTGTTTCTTTTTACATGAATCTTGGGTTAGGAGAAGAAAAGGAAATAGGGGGGAGTAGGGAACATTTTCATTCTAATTCTAGGCCTAGGTATTTTATTTTCTAAATCGCCTCTTCCCGGCTCAGTGCCTCCACCACGACTGCATTTCTGTCTTTGATGGCCATCTGCAAATTGAACTCTCGGATGGTCTTCGGTGTTGCAGCCAACGCTCGCCATACGAACCGACCGATGGCGTCGTCGGTGTCGTCAGTATAGTACTTGAAATCCCTTGTGTGCCGTGAGATTGCGACGACCGCATGGGGCACGCTCTCGTGCAGCTTCATGTTTGCCTTAGTTTTATTGACTTTGTTAAAGTCAGACATGTTTTTTCCTTTTGAAGTGAAAACTTTTTTTGGCGCGGCTAGACAGAATTTTCGTGGGGTGTGAATTGAAATCTAGCGTCATGCTCGGGTATGATAATAGCTTTTCGGGTAAACTCGGGATGTCAGTGCGAGAAACAAAATACAGTGAACAAGCGCGTCAGAGCGAGAAAGATAATATAGTCCCTGTGTACCTTTTTTTATGTGGGGGAAATATTTTTATATATACCCACCATGCAGGGACATGGTGGGATATGTCGGGCTCTACACCATGGGATACGACATGGTGCCCCTACCGACTAAAACCCTCAAACCTGCATGGCCAGGGGTCAGGGTCGTGGGGTCACTTTTCGCACTCCTACAACGACCCTGACCCACCTGCCACTGTCCTTGCGGAACCACATCGCGGGGGGTGTTAGTACCCCTGCATTTCGCTCTAGTGACGCACCGGAAAAGCGGTGCGTCACCTCCTCGAAAGCCTATCCTAGGTGGGGCGATGGACGGCCCCAAACATCCATCGTCCCAGGCCTTCCTGTGGAGTCAAGGGGGTGAGGAACGCGTATAAAAGTTTCCAGCCCCGGCCGGAATTTGCCATCACACAACAAGATGCCACCGAGGCAAGTTGTTGTGCCCAGGTTGCACCACGTGGAGGTTCCCGAGCCACGCACCCCAGTCCCTGTGTACCTGTTTTTATTATGCTTATGTATTTTTATCGCGACATTAACTTCTAGGTACTTAATTACCACATTAATTGAACTTGTCACGAAATAAAAAAAATGCATTTCACATCCATTGCAAAAAAAGTTTTTGCTGTAAAATACTCGTATTACTGTTTTATCATTATCACAACACTTAAACTACGTAAACACATAAAATGATACCTATTTTCATAACAGCAATAAATAAATAGCAAAATACAAAAAAATTGCTAGGTATTTAGTCATACGCTATTTCCGAACCGCGTTTTTTTTTAAATTTTTTCTTGGCCATGAATACACTACTCATTCAGCCGTATGTTATTCTCGTGTTGTTGTGCTTCTAATTTTCAATTTCTATATAATTTTTCATTATTTTAATTATTTAGTGGTCTTTAAATTTAAGTATTTCTTACTTTTTTTTCACTTCTGCCGTGCGGTCTTAACCTTTTTTTTTTCTTCTGTTGAAGTTTACGTAAAGTGAACGTGAAGTTACGTCCTTGTGTCATTTTGCCTGGATTACGAAATTTGGTGTTTTGGCGCCAACGTGAAAAAACATGTCGCCTCATTGTAGTATTTTCTTTAATTTATGTATTTTCAGTGGTGATATGTAATATAAATAGTGGATTATTATAAACTATTTTGATGTTCGTGAATGTGCTTCTTTGACGATTTTAGTAAAATTGAAAATATTTAAATACGTAATATGGGAAAACATAAAAGTCTTGCGACGCGAAAATCCTCTCATAAAGACAGCTTAAAAAAGTGGATAAAATTGACATGACATCCGATTCGTTCACTAAACTCACACAACACAAGGAATTTGTATTTTTTTTTTGGTTCCCCTTTTACCCCTTTTTTGACATGACAAGGTCTAATAAATCGATGAACCCCGGCTGCATGCATTTCCTATTGGCTGATGCATTTATAAATGGCCATGCCATGATGGCCAGGTGACGCCCTTGCAGCATTTCCCATTCGCTGACGCATTTCTAGGTGGCCAATGGTTATGGTCCCGAGTTTAGCCGAAGATTTCTTATCATAACCGAGCATGACGCTAGAATTCAATTCACAGCCCACGAAAAATCTGTCTAGGTGCCAAAAAAAGTTTTCACTTCAAAAATTATTGTGGTTTTGTCCACGGTAAAAGTGAAACGTTTTTTCGCATTTATTTTGCACATGTAACAAAAAATTTTTGGAAATATATTCGATTTAAGTAGGTAACTTAACAAGTAACACCGTCAAAAAGGGGTTAAAAATTGGATGTCTGTAAAATCGGCTGGCTTACGGACGATAGTTTAACGTGACAACCGCATAACAAAACATTGATAGATGCAGCGAAAGCGTACAACGAGCGTAAAGGGACATAACGGGACACTTTTTCGTTCATGCAGCCGGGGTTCATCGATTTATTAGACCTTGTCATGTCAAAAAAGGGGTAAAAGGGGAACCAAAAAAAAAAATACAAATTCCTTGTGTTGTGTGAGTTTAGTGAACGAATCGGATGTCGTGTCAATTTTATCCACTTTTTTAAGCTGTCTTTATGAGAGGATTTTCGCGTCGCAAGACTTTTATGTTTTCCCATATTACGTATTTAAATATTTTCAATTTTTACTAAAAATCGTCAAAGAAGCACATTCACGAACATCAAAATAGTTTATAATAATCCACTATTTATATTACATATCACCACTCGAAAATACATAAATTAAAGAAAATACTACAATGAGGCGACATGTTTTTTCACGTTGGCGCCAAAACACCAAATTTCGTAATCCAGGCAAAATGACACAAGGACGTAACTTCACGTTCACTTTACGTAAACTTCAACAGAAGAAAAAAAAAAGGTTAAGACCGCACGGCAGAAGTGAAAAAAAAGTAAGAAATACTTAAATTTAAAGACCACTAAATAATTAAAATAATGAAAAATTATATAGAAATTGAAAATTAGAAGCACAACAACACGAGAATAACATACGGCTGAATGAGTAGTGTATTCATGGCCAAGAATAAATTTAAAAAAAAAACGCGGTTCGGAAATAGCGTATGACAATATAGCAATTTTTTTGTATTTTGCTATTTATTTATTGCTGTTATGAAAATAGGTATCATTTTATGTGTTTACGTAGTTTAAGTGTTGTGATAATGATAAAACAGTAATACGAGTATTTTACAGCAAAAACTTTTTTGCAATGGGTGTGAAATGCACCTGTTATTACCTGTTGTTACCTGTTTTTTTATTTCGTGACAAGTTCAATTAAATGGTAATTAAGTACCTAGAAGTTAATGTCGCGATCCGTATTGAGAAATGGTGCAAGTCTTTTGGTCTTGAGTCAAAAAATACATTAGCATAATAAAAACAGGTACACAGGGACTGGGGTGCGTGGCTCGGGAACCTCCACGTGGTGCAACCTGGGCGGAAATATGATCATGTGTCCCAACGCATTCTCGCACTTCTGTAACTTGCCTCGGTGGCATCTGTAAATTGTGTGATGGCAAATTCCGGCCTGGGGCTGGAAACTTCTATGGACGCGTTCCTCGTAAACCTGTGCTCATTCCCCTTGACTCCACAGGAAGGCCTGGGACGATGGATGTTTGGGGCCGTCCATCGCCCCACCTAGGGATAGGTACCTTCGAGGAGGTGACGCACCGCTTTTTCCGGTGCGTCACTGGGACGATGGAGCATCGAAATGCAGGTGACGCACCGCTTTTCCGGTGCGTACTAACACCCCCGCGATGTGGTTCCGCAAGGACAGTGGCAGGTGGGTCAGGGTCGTTGTAGGAGTGCGAAAAGTGACCCCACGACCCTGACCCCTGGCCATGCATGTTTGAGGGTTTTAGTCGGTAGGGGCACCATGTCGTATCCCATGGTGTAGAGCCCGACATATCCCACCATGTCCCTGCATGGTGCATATATAAAATATTTCCCCACATAAAAAAAATGTACACAGGGACTATATTATCTTTCTCGCTCTGACGCGCTTGTTCACTGTATTTTGTTTCTCGCACTGACATCCCGAGTTTACCCGAAAAGCTATTATCATACCCGAGCATGACGCTAGATTTCAATTCACACCCACGAAAATTCTGTCTAGCCGCGCCAAAAAAGTTTTCACTTCAAAAAAAGAAAAACATGTCTGACTTTAACAAAGTCAATAAAAACTAAGGCAAACATGAAGCTGCACGAGAGCGTGCCCCATGCGGTCGTCGCAATCTCACGGCACAAGGGATTTCAAGTACTATACTGACGACACCGACGACGCCATCGGTCGGTTCGTATGGCGAGCGTTGGCTGCAACACCGAAGACCATCCGAGAGTTCAATTTGCAGATGGCCATCAAAGACAGAAATGCAGTCGTGGTGGAGGCACTGAGCCGGGAAGAGGCGATTTAGAAAATAAAATACCTAGGCCTAGAATTAGAATGAAAATGTTCCCTACTCCCCCCTATTTCCTTTTCTTCTCCTAACCCAAGATTCATGTAAAAAAGAAAACAAATGACAAAGGTCACAGACCCCGGAGTAGGGCTTGCAAATATTCGATAATTTTAGTAATCGAATATTCGAATCAAAATTCGCATACTATTCGAATTATTCGAATGGTATTCGAATATTTGAAAAAAAATTGGTTGTCTGTAAAGTCGGTTGGTATACAGACAATAGTTTAACGTGACGTCATAACAAAACATTGATAGATGCGTCGCAAACGGACAGTGAGCATAACGGGACATAACGGGACACTTTTTCGTGCATGCAGCCGGCGTTCATCGATTCATTTGACGTTGTCACGTCAAAAAGTGTTTACGTTTATGAGTGCAACGGTTTGTCATTCATATAGTTACCACATTAATTTGTATTAGTGGGTTATCAGCTGAATGACGGCCTCTGCTGGTCGAAGGGCTTTCCCAAAAATCTTTTGGAGACCGGACTTGCGTTGCCTGCGTCCAACGATATCCGGCAGCTTCCACCAGTTCGCTGGTCCATCTTGTGGACCTGGCAACGCTGCACTTTCCGGTGCGACACTTCTTCAAGGTTTTAGAATCTTTCCCTCCCAACGACCGTCAGTTCTGCGAGCTATGTATCCCGCCCAATGAAGTTTAGCAACTCGGTGAGCATTTCCTTACGCATTTTACCAGTGCTTTCCTCACATACGGGTGTATGGTTGAATATCTTCGTAAGACGAAGACACTTCGGTAGTTCGGATGAAAAGATGTTACATAATTTTCCAAGCATTGCTCAATCAAGTTGGACTCGACAGATCGTTTCTCGAAATTGGAGCTACGTAACTAAACTGTTTGTCCTAGGTAGACTTACGTACGTCAAGAACTTGGAGCGTAGAGTTTTCTACTTTTAGAAGAGTGCGTGTAACATGATTGATTAGCACGACGATCGTTTTGTCCACGTTCATTTTGACCCACTTTTTGGAGACTACTGAGGTCATTCAGTCTGTATAAGTCGTACAGGGTACAGCCACGGGTACAATATCATCACCAAATAAGTTGTTGGTGATGTAATCGCCATTGATGTTGATGCCAAGTTTGTTCTAGTTCAGAAGTTAAAGATGCCTTTCAATGCAATGGTGAACAGTTTCAGGATTTACCTGTTCCTGTCTCGTTGTAAGTGGATCGGTTTAAAGTTCTTAACTTGGAGACGAACTGACATGATTGTATTTTCACACAGACACATTAACACTTCGATGTATCGATAGTCAATTTGAGCTGGAGCGACTACATCACAGCCCAAGTCACAATGAAATCAAAGACACTTAGCTTAGGAGCTCGTCATACCATTCATCTTTTTTATAATCTGCCGCAACATATCTACGTATGTGGCCCATGGTGCTGAAGCCTATGTAAAATCTGCCTTGTTTGGGTTGGAAGTTATCAAACCTGCGATTGTAACGATTTGAATTTACCCTTGAAAACAATTTATTTACATGAGATAGAAGCGTGAAGGGCGTCCTTCAACAAGATTTTGTGACCCTTCTTAAAAAAAGAGAACAACGACACTTCTGGGTCATGATTTTGGCATTTTACCTTAGAGTATGACGGAATTGAAAAGCTTTTGTAGAGTCCTTAGCATAGATAAACCTGCCGCTTTAAGGAGCTCTCCTGTAATTCCGTCATCACCCGGCGCTTGTTGTTTTTGAGCTGTTTCAGGGCCATTCAAATCTCGCACAGGCTAAATTGCGGGATATCTTCGGTGTAATGTCAGGTTAATCTGATGGACCATATTTATGACAGGCCGCTGTGTTGTCGAATATAACTGTTCGTAAAACTTCTTCAGTGCCTTTCAGATTAGAGGTGGTCAATCCAATCCTTCCATCCTCGGTTTCACTTTCATCAGTTGACTTTAACCTCTAGCGCAAAAGACGCTTATCATGATTGGAAAAAGAGACTTCGAAACAATTACAAGCAAGAAAAATAAATTGTTTGCAAAATGTTTACTAAACTGGTTTTATTTAATCACGAATACTTTAGAAAAAATAACTTTTGTTGTGGAATTTTGGACATCTGCGAACTGTTTCTGATTTGTTATTTTTTGTACTACTATTGATCAGTAAACAAGACACTACGGTAGATCATTTTGTTGTAATATCTTCACTACAAAATGGAAACGAGTTTTGAGATTTCCAAAAAATTTACAATAAAAGTTATATTTGCAGAGGTTTTCCTAAATACGAACGAATAGGTACTACTAGGCTCTAGGTACTCACACGTTTCGAACGTTTGCGCCCAGAGTTTCAAATTTTCCCGCGGTTACACATTTATTTACCTGCTATTCGTTGAAAGCGGTAGTGAGCCGTGTAAGCATATTTTTTCTATGAACCTATCGTTCTTCTCTTTAGAGTATAAGTGTTCTGTGGGAAAGTCTCTCTACTTAGTCTGTGGCGGAAAGTTGTTTTCATGTTTTGTTGTTTGATAGTTGGTTGATTTTGTTAAAATTGTTACCTATTGTTGCTATTGCTATCCAACGAAAAAAATATCTACGAATGTGCTGTTGATGTGCTACGTATTGTGACTGAAATAATTATTGATAGGTAATAGAAATTCTCTACTTATTATTGAAATGGCTTCGGAAAAGGACCCACTAGTAAGTGAGAGATCAGGAACAGTGCGGGAAGTGGGAAATCACGCTATTTGGAGTCTTTCTTCATGCAAACCAGGTATAATAACCAAGATTTTGTTCGTTGATTTCAAAATAATTATTGCTAAACCTTGAAGAAGACGGGTGGTCTAGTCGGTAGAACTGCGACTGCTGATCCGGAGCCCCCCGGCTTCAAACCCACGCGCGTCACTGTTCTTCGAAGTCATGTGTATAATGCCTCTAACTCAAAACGGTGAAGGAAAACCGTCATGTACTTAACTAGAATCGAGGTCTTGTGTCATTCACCAACCCGCACTCGCAAGATACGACCCCTAGTCCCAGCCATGGGAACATTTAGTGGGATGCTTATGATATGTTAAACCTTTAAGGTAACTTCTTGATGCTTTAAATTTTTCTTTTTTCAGGTTTTGGCATAGATCAATTGCGAGATGATTGCATGGACACATATTGGCAGTCCGATGGGCAGCTTCCCCACCTAGTAAACATTCAATTCCAAAGAAAACTATGGTTTCCACATATACATTTACACAGACTACAAACTAGATGAAAGTTACACTCCAAGTCGAATTTCCATACGCGCTGGAACTCATTTCAATGATTTACAAGAAATTGAAGTTATTGAACTGATTGAACCAAGTGGTAAGTTGTTTGTATGGAAAATATATCTGCTACCAGTAATTTGTGCTAACTAAATCTAGGTGTATTGAAATTTAAGATAACTACAACAGAGTCTACAAGTATTATTTGGTTAAATACAAATCTTCACTAAGATTTTTCAAGAGATTTTTCTGTAAAGTTTTCTCTTGCCAACCTCAGTAGGACTAGATCATATGTATGTCATCTCCAGGTCCTATTGTGTGTTTTCTAGAACTGACAGTATATATAGATCAGGGGTGGGCAACCTTTTGGGAGCCATGGGCCACATTGTGAAAAAAGTAGAAAAAGCAGGCTGCACTTGCACATTTCACTTATATGTACAAGTGAAATTACTGTGTTCCGGTTTGAAGGGCAATGTTTCCAGAGAAATTACAGGGCTTAGAGATATAATAACATCTTAGATCTCTGGGTGACTAGTGCAGTGTAATGCTAGGTAATGATTTGAACTCTTCATGTTCCAATAGTTGCGTGTCACTTGTGTGCTGTTATGTGGCAGGCATGTTGCTTGCCATAATGCACATGACCTGCTCGTCTCGTAAAAAATAAAATTAAAATAATGGTAAAAGTTTGTATTGTATGTTTGTTCCCATGTATCTTTGTAAAGTCTGAATGGATTTTAGTAAAATTAATTGTGTAACTAGTACAATACCTGGATTGATACAGGCTAAAAATTGTTGGTTAAAAGTGTTTGTTTACTAAATTTGTTTGTGTATTTGAAATGGATGTGGATTAAATATTATTGTAGTAAATACATAGTAGTAGTATGGACTATAAAACATAGTATCACAAAATACTGTCAATGGAGGGCTACACTGGGGTATAGCTAGAAATTTATATGACAAGAATTCTATAAGTAATTGTAAGTATTGTTATTTTTAATGTAAAATAACCATCATTTAAATAAAAGGTCAGATAAATTATGCCCATTGATTCTATATTATGCACCTTATGTACATATTTTTTTTTACTTTTGCAGGGTGGGAGATGATACCAATAAAAGATATCCATGACCGACCCATTAGAACATACATGATTCAAATTGCAGTACTGAGCAATCACCAAAATGGACGAGACACCCACATGAGGCAAATCAAAGTACATTCACCCTGTGAACCAACATCATTTGACTTGAACAAATTCCGCAGTTTTTCTACAGTGCAATTTCAACAATATGCCACTATCCGCTAGAAATTTATTTTTAATGTGGCTGTGATCAGAATACATGTTATTGCATATTTTTTTGCATTTGACTAAATAAGCTTTGATGATTCATTATGTTCTTTCTGTGAAATTAATGTTCTCATTATCAACATTTGAATTTGATAAAATTTAAGCTATTTAAAAATATAAATGTTCAGTGATTCTAAATGTAAAAAAAAATAATTAAAAAGAAATGACTATATACTTTCAGTATTTATTTACACTCATTTTATACATCATAATTTACATTTTCATTCTGATTCACTTTCCTCACTAGCTTCTTGAAGCCAGTCGAAGAATTTTATTAGAGCCGCTTGTTTCAATACAGGGCTTTCGTTTTCTTCTAATTCTTCATGCCACTCCAACAGAGAATCTTCATCCAAAACATCAATTTCATATAATATGTGTATAATGTGACCACATTTATCATTGAGCCATTCACACTGGATGCAGCTATCCTAGAAGATAATCATTATGGAATTAAAACTAGCCCTGGACACGATTAAGATGACGACTATGTAGGTCAAAAATACACCATTTTAATTAGTCCATCAGCATTATGGAAATATATGAGACACATATATTTTGTTTTATCAAATTATTAAAAATTATACCCACATAAATATTCATAGACCATCAATATTGCGGAGTTTTGTGAACGTCACTTTATCGTAAAAATCGTACTATGAAGTGATGTCACTCGAAACTTCTAAGCCATGTATTTAAAACTATATAAGGACTATATCAGCTATCGGCTTCCATAGTACAAGCTTTGCTTAGTTTGGGGTCAAATGGTGTTGTGTGTGAAATGTCCACCAATATTTATTTTATTTGTAATGTATTTTCGTCATTTTTTTTTTTGTTAAATAAAATATGAGCACATTTTTTTAAGACTAATAGACTACAGGCCCGTGTCAAAAATGTATAGGTAATTGGGACCACCATGAGACCTATGTAGAAAAATAGAAGCACAGTATAAAGAAATACTACCAGTAGTAGAAATAGTACCAGTTCATCGCCTTTGATCTTGGGAGAAACGCAAACTCTACAACCCTATCTATGGGTATCTGTCGCAAACAAAAATGCTTATTACCAAAATAAAACAAACAGAAGACGTCAGCCCTGAGCAACGGTCCTACAATACTAACACTGTAATGTAGGCAATGCAGGAGCGCGCTTCCCGCGTCTCACCCCGCATGATTGCCCCGTCTGGACGGCTTCGTCGAACGACTATGATTTAATAGACTGTGATAGAAGGATATAAAATAATAAGATTCAGCACTATGCCGTCGGTTGTAAGCTGTGCTGTAACTGAGTGCAGCTGAAGAGAGGGGGTTGTTGCAACCCTCTTATCTTTTCCCCTTGTCGCAGGATTTTTGTACCGCGTTACGTAATAATGAATTAAGCTCTCGTCACATAGAGGCGGGAATTGCAAAGCGATCGCTATCCGGGACGGGTTTTTTTTAGTAATATTCGAATTTATAATACAACCTGTATCCGGCGCGATGTTGTGTCAGGTTGCATACAAATTCGAATATTACATAAAAATCCCGTCCCGGATCGCGATCGCTGTCCGTCACTTCCTGCCTCTTGTGTGACGAGAGCTTTAGAAGAGTAGGTATTACTACACTAGGACAAATCTGGGGAAACCCAGACTGATGGCAATCCTACCATAGCAGGGACTCTTCTCTCGCAAAGATGGTCAAGGTCATAATCCAGCAAGCTGGGGATGACGCATAATATCGAAAGATTCTATACATGACGGTTTTCTTACGATTGTTTCCTTCGCGGTTTTTAAGTTCGCGGCATTACGCACATGACATCGAAAATATAATATAAATAAATCTATACTTATGATAAAACTGTAACGGGTTGAATTCTGTACATTGAAGATATTTTGAATTTTTTTTTTGTGGCACTCCATAGTCGATACTGATGGCGAAACTGCATTTTTTTCTTTCATGTCTGTCTGTCTGTCTGTCTTTCTGTATAGGGATCACGCATCACGCCGAAACTACTGATTCAATTCAGCTGAAACTTGGCATGATTTTAGTTTATACTAAGGACATTGCTGTAGCCTACTTTTGATCCCCAAATTCTGATCGGTTTTCTTGCGGGAGGGGGTGAAAGTCAGAATGTGTATTTGGTTGTAACTCATGTTTGCGTTGTTTAATTTCATTAATTCTTTTTTTGTTAGAAAGAACACATTTTTTATATTGCCCCGTCAAAATTTGAACAAAATCGGTCTGTTGGTTCGGAAATTTAAAATAATAACGACACGCGCGGCGCGTTCGGTACATACTAACTTCTAAGTATTCTGTGTATCACAGACGATCCACAGAATATCTAGATTGTAGATTCTAGAAAGTGTAGTACCTGTCATTGAAGAAGATTTTTGTATTTTGGAGAAAACATATCAGCATAATAAGTAGCAGCATCAACAACCCATTAAATGTTCCCACTGCTGGGCGTCGGGGCCTTCTCTCGCAAGGAGAGAGACAAGGCTATAATCCACCACGCTGGCCCAGTGTCGGTTGGTGGATGACATATGACTTAGAACTTAGATTATAGGTAGATTTCGGTTTCTTCACGGTGTTTTCCTTCACCGTTTTAATTACCGGCATTACGAACATGACTCTGAAAAGATAGTAGTGCGCGTGGTTTTGAACCCTGGGTCTCCGGATCGACAGTCGCCGTTCTCCCGACTAGGTCTTATTAAATAAATTTTGTGTGGAAAACAAATTCACTCAAACTCAAAGGTTTTTCAATGACTACTTATCCAAATATTTGACGTACGATACTTCCAATTAATGTATAAGTCAGTAACATCTGCTTACGCGAACGAAGTAGCGGGTTCAGCTAGTATATAAATATAACTGTATCTGCAGTTGCTGTTCTCCCAGCTAGACCAGCCGAAACTCACTAAAACAATATTTCTTTAAAACCCTTATTGTAGCTGAGACTCCTGCATACTACAAATTGAATTTACAATTACTTACTTCAACAGCTCTCAAGCAGTCTTTTATAGATGGCTTGGTCTTGATGTAATTGGCCAAAACAGACCTAAAGAATTTGAAAATATCCTTAACAGTGGCAATGACATTTTTACTTTCAGCAACTGTTGGCAGGCTCAGTAGTGCTCTTACGACAAAAAAGTTCACTTCATGTAACTGGATGTTGTAGGCATATCTTGATGAATTGATTTCCAAGATCAGGTAATCACATTTCAACTTCTCTTCATATCCTCTTGCTAGACTGTCGATGACTTCTTGCAAGAAAACTATAAAAAAAAAGATAAATCAATAGTTTTCATGATGTGGAATGTACAGCAGGCCTTTTTGAGTTGTACCCAACTATGTTTCTTACTATTTATTTTCTAACATTAGAAACAAGCTTTTTCAAAACAGACTAGAACAGTGAATCAACAACATTTTTATTAGTAGAAATTTAGCAAGAGAAGTATAAACTTTTCTTTATTCACTACTTACTCTTAGTATCATCCGGGATTGGAGAGCCAGCAAAAGAGGACTCCGCACTGCTATCGGAAGAATAGCATGACTCGCTATCACTCCATGTTTTGTCCAACCTAATGACTTCATCGTCACCACAACCTGAAGACTCATTTTCCCACTCTGCGTTTTCCGATACAGATTTCTTGAGAGATTTTTCTGTAATTAATAATCATTTTTATAGTATTCCATTAACTAGTACCTGTTATTATATTGTTATTACCTAGTATTACTGGTACCTGTATTATTAGATTCAACAACAACTCCTATCAGTTCACTTCCTGCAACCACTTTCATGTTTGCTGCGACAATTGTGCCTCCTTCAAGGACACAATTCTCTTCTATTGTACAATTTTCATCAATAAAACTCTTGAATATCTTGCAATTGTCTTTGATAATGACATTGTTCATAATATGACTATCTTCGATGGTCACATTCTTCCAATAATGCAATTATTACCAATCACAGACTTAGATACACTTGTATTATCTTCAATCTGGGTTTTTTCTCCAACCTTTGCGTCTTCAATAAGTTTGCAGGATCTGTGAGGCAAGTTAGACTAATTTGTAATACTTGTCATTTTTTATGGGCTTGTGGTAGTTGGCCTCCTGGGTCTCTACTAACCTAACTAACTATCTACAACCCGGTCACAATATCTGTGCACCTGACCTCGTGACGTCATATCGTGTATTGGCAACGAAGATGCTAACCGTACTGTCGCACCGGGAGTGCGCGGAGAGGTGACAGGGGAAGGCGGGAGGAGGTGACAGGGGAAGCGGGAGGCGCCGCATTCCAGTTAGGTGCACAGATATTCTGACCGGGTTGTACTTACTACAGCTAGAGCTTACCTGAAAGCATCCTACTAGTATTATAAATATCAAACTTTGGATATTTATTGCGCTATCCACTTCATCAAGCTCAACCACTTTCCCCCAATTTTTGAATTTTTGCATCTCATTATCGTCGGTCGATAATTTATATGGGAGATCAACGTTTGTGGGATGTATGTATAGCTAAATATACTAACTTTCCCCCCAAAGCTCTGTTTGTGTAAGTTTATAACAATTTTAAACAATGTCTAATAGTAAAATAATTGTTAAATTAATTTCTTAATCTTTACTCTTTTAGTAACAAACAAAAATGATTTTTTACATGTATATTTGAAGGCACAGAACAGGCTGCTAGCTGTTCCGGCTTCGCTCAGATATTATAAAAACCTCAGAAACCTTCTTTGACTCATGCACAACAACTGTGCTAAAGCCATCACATGATCAAATGTATAGTATAAAATATAATTCTAAAAAGGACAAAAAGGAAGGTAAAGGGACATAACGGGACACTTTTTCGTTCATGCAGCCGGGGTTCATCGATTTATTAGACCTTGTCATGTCAAAAAAGGGGTAAAAGGGGAACCAAAAAAAAAAATACAAATTCCTTGTGTTGTGTGAGTTTAGTGAACGAATCGGATGTCGTGTCAATTTTATCCACTTTTTTAAGCTGTCTTTATGAGAGGATTTTCGCGTCGCAAGACTTTTATGTTTTCCCATATTACGTATTTAAATATTTTCAATTTTTACTAAAAATCGTCAAAGAAGCACATTCACGAACATCAAAATAGTTTATAATAATCCACTATTTATATTACATATCACCACTCGAAAATACATAAATTAAAGAAAATACTACAATGAGGCGACATGTTTTTTCACGTTGGCGCCAAAACACCAAATTTCGTAATCCAGGCAAAATGACACAAGGACGTAACTTCACGTTCACTTTACGTAAACTTCAACAGAAGAAAAAAAAGGTTAAGACCGCACGGCAGAAGTGAAAAAAAGTAAGAAATACTTAAATTTAAAGACCACTAAATAATTAAAATAATGAAAAATTATATAGAAATTGAAAATTAGAAGCACAACAACACGAGAATAACATACGGCTGAATGAGTAGTGTATTCATGGCCAAGAATAAATTTAAAAAAAAAACGCGGTTCGGAAATAGCGTATGACTATATAGCAATTTTTTTGTATTTTGCTATTTATTTATTGCTGTTATGAAAATAGGTATCATTTTATGTGTTTACGTAGTTTAAGTGTTGTGATAATGATAAAACAGTAATACGAGTATTTTACAGCAAAAACCTTTTTTGCAATGGATGTGAAATGCATTTTTTTTATTTCGTGACAAGTTCAATTAATGTGGTAATTAAGTACCTAGAAGTTAATGTCGCGATAAAAATACATTAGCATAATAAAAACAGGTACACAGGGACTGGGGTGCGTGGCTCGGGAACCTCCACGTGGTGCAACCTGGGCACAACAACTTGCCTCGGTGGCATCTTGTTGTGTGATGGCAAATTCCGGCCGGGGCTGGAAACTTCTATACGCGTTCCTCACCCCCCTTGACTCCACAGGAAGGCCTGGGACGATGGATGTTTGGGGCCGTCCATCGCCCCACCTAGGGATAGGCCTTCGAGGAGGTGACGCACCGCTTTTCCGGTGCGTCACTAGAGCGAAATGCAGGGGTACTAACACCCCCCGCGATGTGGTTCCGCAAGGACAGTGGCAGGTGGGTCAGGGTCGTTGTAGGAGTGCGAAAAGTGACCCCACGACCCTGACCCCTGGCCATGCATGTTTGAGGGTTTTAGTCGGTAGGGGCACCATGTCGTATCCCATGGTGTAGAGCCCGACATATCCCACCATGTCCCTGCATGGTGGGCATATATAAAAATATTTCCCCCACATAAAAAAATGTACACAGGGACTATATTATCTTTCTCGCTCTGACGCGCTTGTTCACTGTATTTTGTTTCTCGCACTGACATCCCGAGTTTACCCGAAAAGCTATTATCATACCCGAGCATGACGCTAGATTTCAATTCACACCCCACGAAAATTCTGTCTAGCCGCGCCAAAAAAAGTTTTCACTTCAAAAAGAAAAAACATGTCTGACTTTAACAAAGTCAATAAAAACTAAGGCAAACATGAAGCTGCACGAGAGCGTGCCCCATGCGGTCGTCGCAATCTCACGGCACACAAGGGATTTCAAGTACTATACTGACGACACCGACGACGCCATCGGTCGGTTCGTATGGCGAGCGTTGGCTGCAACACCGAAGACCATCCGAGAGTTCAATTTGCAGATGGCCATCAAAGACAGAAATGCAGTCGTGGTGGAGGCACTGAGCCGGGAAGAGGCGATTTAGAAAATAAAATACCTAGGCCTAGAATCAGAATGAAAATGTTCCCTACTCCCCCCTATTTCCTTTTCTTCTCCTAACCCAAGATTCATGTAAAAAAGAAAACAAATGACAAAGGTCACAGACCCCGGAGTAGGGCTTGCAAATATTCGATAATTTTAGTAATCGAATATTCGAATCAAAATTCGCATACTATTCGAATTATTCGAATGGTATTCGAATATTTGAAAAAAAAATGGTTGTCTGTAAAGTCGGTTGGTATACAGACAATAGTTTAACGTGACGTCATAACAAAACATTGATAGATGCGTCGCAAACGGACAGTGAGCATAACGGGACATAACGGGACACTTTTTCGTGCATGCAGCCGGCGTTCATCGATTCATTTGACGCTGTCACGTCAAAAGTGTTTACGTTTATGAGTGCAACGGTTTGTCATTCATATAGTTACCACATTAATTTGTATTAGTGGGTTATCAGCTGAATGACGGCCTCTGCTGGTCGAAGGGCTTTCCCAAAATCTTTTGGAGACCGGACTTGCGTTGCCTGCGTCCAACGATATCCGGCAGCTTCCACCAGTTCGCTGGTCCATCTTGTGGACCTGGCAACGCTGCACTTTCCGGTGCGACACTTCTTCAAGGTTTTAGAATCTTTCCCTCCCAACGACCGTCAGTTCTGCGAGCTATGTATCCCGCCCAATGAAGTTTAGCAACTCGGTGAGCATTTCCTTACGCATTTTACCAGTGCTTTCCTCACATACGGGTGTATGGTTGAATATCTTCGTAAGACGAAGACACTTCGGTAGTTCGGATGAAAAGATGTTACATAATTTTCCAAGCATTGCTCAATCAAGTTGGACTCGACAGATCGTTTCTCGAAATTGGAGCTACGTAACTAAACTGTTTGTCCTAGGTAGACTTACGTACGTCAAGAACTTGGAGCGTAGAGTTTTCTACTTTTAGAAGAGTGCGTGTAACATGATTGATTAGCACGACGATCGTTTTGTCCACGTTCATTTTGACCCACTTTTTTGGAGACTACTGAGGTCATTCAGTCTGTATAAGTCGTACAGGGTACAGCCACGGGTACAATATCATCACCAAATAAGTTGTTGGTGATGTAATCGCCATTGATGTTGATGCCAAGTTTGTTCTAGTTCAGAAGTTAAAAGATGCCTTTCAATGCAATGGTGAACAGTTTCAGGGATTTACCTGTTCCCTGTCTCGTTGTAAGTGGATCGGTTTAAAGTTCTTAACTTGGAGACGAACTGACATGATTGTATTTTCACACAGACACATTAACACTTCGATGTATCGATAGTCAATTTGAGCTGGAGCGACTACATCACAGCCCAAGTCACAATGAAATCAAAGACACTTAGCTTAGGAGCTCGTCATACCATTCATCTTTTTTATAATCTGCCGCAACATATCTACGTATGTGGCCCATGGTGCTGAAGCCTATGTAAAATCTGCCTTGTTTGGGTTGGAAGTTATCAAACCTGCGATTGTAACGATTTGAATTTACCCTTGAAAACAATTTATTTACATGAGATAGAAGCGTGAAGGGCGTCCTTCAACAAGATTTTGTCACCCTTCTTAAAAAAAGAGAACAACGACACTTCTGGGTCATGATTTTGGCATTTTACCTTAGAGTATGACGGAATTGAAAAGCTTTTGTAGAGTCCTTAGCATAGATAAACCTGCCGCTTTAAGGAGCTCTCCTGTAATTCCGTCATCACCCGGCGCTTGTTGTTTTGAGCTGTTTCAGGGCCATTCAAATCTCGCACAGGCTAAATTGCGGGATATCTTCGGTGTAATGTCAGGTTAATCTGATGGACCATATTTATGACAGGCCGCTGTGTTGTCGAATATAACTGTTCGTAAAACTTCTTCAGTGCCTTTCAGATTAGAGGTGGTCAATCCAATCCTTCCATCCTCGGTTTCACTTTCATCAGTTGACTTTAACCTCTAGCGCAAAAGACGCTTATCATGATTGGAAAAGAGGCTTCTGAAACAATTACAAGCAAGAAAAATAAATTGTTTGCAAAATGTTTACTAAACTGGTTTTATTTAATCACGAATACTTTAGAAAAATAACTTTTGTTGTGGAATTTTGGACATCTGCGAACTGTTTCTGATTTGTTATTTTTGTACTACTATTGATCAGTAAACAAGACACTACGGTAGATCATTTTGTTGTAATATCTTCACTACAAAATGGAAACGAGTTTTGAGATTTCCAAAAAATTTACAATAAAAGTTATATTTGCAGAGGTTTTCCTAAATACGAACGAATAGGTACTACTAGGCTCTAGGTACTCACACGTTTCGAACGTTTGCGCCCAGAGTTTCAAATTTCCCGCGGTTACACATTTATTTACCTGCTATTCGTTGAAAGCGGTAGTGAGCCGTGTAAGCATATTTTTTCTATGAACCTATCGTTCTTCTCTTTAGAGTATAAGTGTTCTGTGGGAAAGTCTCTCTACTTAGTCTGTGGCGGAAAGTTGTTTTCATGTTTTGTTGTTTGATAGTTGGTTGATTTTGTTAAAATTGTTACCTATTGTTGCTATTGCTATCCAACGAAAAAAATATCTACGAATGTGCTGTTGATGTGCTACGTATTGTGACTGAAATAATTATTGATAGGTAATAGAAATTCTCTACTTATTATTGAAATGGCTTCGGAAAAGGACCCACTAGTAAGTGAGAGATCAGGAACAGTGCGGGAAGTGGAAATCACGCTATTTGGAGTCTTTCTTCATGCAAACCAGGTATAATAACCAAGATTTTGTTCGTTGATTTCAAAATAATTATTGCTAAACCTTGAAGAAGACGGGTGGTCTAGTCGGTAGAACTGCGACTGCTGATCCGGAGCCCCCCGGCTTCAAACCCACGCGCGTCACTGTTCTTCGAAGTCATGTGTATAATGCCTCTAACTCAAAACGGTGAAGGAAAACCGTCATGTACTTAACTAGAATCGAGGTCTTGTGTCATTCACCAACCCGCACTCGCAAGATACGACCCCTAGTCCCAGCCATGGGAACATTTAGTGGGATGCTTATGATATGTTAAACCTTTAAGGTAACTTCTTGATGCTTTAAATTTTTCTTTTTTCAGGTTTTGGCATAGATCAATTGCGAGATGATTGCATGGACACATATTGGCAGTCCGATGGGCAGCTTCCCCACCTAGTAAACATTCAATTCCAAAGAAAAACTATGGTTTCCCACATATACATTTACACAGACTACAAACTAGATGAAAGTTACACTCCAAGTCGAATTTCCATACGCGCTGGAACTCATTTCAATGATTTACAAGAAATTGAAGTTATTGAACTGATTGAACCAAGTGGTAAGTTGTTTGTATGGAAAATATATCTGCTACCAGTAATTTGTGCTAACTAAATCTAGGTGTATTGAAATTTAAGATAACTACAACAGAGTCTACAAGTATTATTTGGTTAAATACAAATCTTCACTAAGATTTTTCAAGAGATTTTTCTGTAAAGTTTTCTCTTGCCAACCTCAGTAGGACTAGATCATATGTATGTCATCTCCAGGTCCTATTGTGTGTTTTCTAGAACTGACAGTATATATAGATCAGGGGTGGGCAACCTTTTGGGAGCCATGGGCCACATTGTGAAAAAAGTAGAAAAGCAGGTTGCACTTGCACATTTCACTTATATGTACAAGTGAAATTACTGTGTTCCGGTTTGAAGGGCAATGTTTCCAGAGAAATTACAGGGCTTAGAGATATAATAACATCTTAGATCTCTGGGTGACTAGTGCAGTGTAATGCTAGGTAATGATTTGAACTCTTCATGTTCCAATAGTTGCGTGTCACTTGTGTGCTGTTATGTGGCAGGCATGTTGCTTGCCATAATGCACATGACCTGCTCGTCTCGTAAAAAATAAAATTAAAATAATGGTAAAAGTTTGTATTGTATGTTTGTTCCCATGTATCTTTGTAAAGTCTGAATGGATTTTAGTAAAATTAATTGTGTAACTAGTACAATACCTGGATTGATACAGGCTAAAATTGTTGGTTAAAAGTGTTTGTTTACTAAATTTGTTTGTGTATTTGAAATGGATGTGGATTAAATATTATTGTAGTAAATACATAGTAGTAGTATGGACTATAAAACATAGTATCACAAAATACTGTCAATGGAGGGCTACACTGGGGTATAGCTAGAAATTTATATGACAAGAATTCTATAAGTAATTGTAAGTATTGTTATTTTTAATGTAAAATAACCATCATTTAAGTAAAAGGTCAGATAAATTATGCCCATTGATTCTATATTATGCACCTTATGTACATATTTTTTACTTTTGCAGGGTGGGAGATGATACCAATAAAAGATATCCATGACCGACCCATTAGAACATACATGATTCAAATTGCAGTACTGAGCAATCACCAAAATGGACGAGACACCCACATGAGGCAAATCAAAGTACATTCACCCTGTGAACCAACATCATTTGACTTGAACAAATTCCGCAGTTTTTCTACAGTGCAATTTCAACAATATGCCACTATCCGCTAGAAATTTATTTTTAATGTGGCTGTGATCAGAATACATGTTATTGCATATTTTTTTGCATTTGACTAAATAAACTTTGATGATTCATTATGTTCTTTCTGTGAAATTAATGTTCTCATTATCAACATTTGAATTTGATAAAATTTAAGCTATTTAAAAATATAAATGTTCAGTGATTCTAAATGTAAAAAAAAATAATTAAAAAGAAATGACTATATACTTTCAGTATTTATTTACACTCATTTTATACATCATAATTTACATTTTCATTCTGATTCACTTTCCTCACTAGCTTCTTGAAGCCAGTCGAAGAATTTTATTAGAGCCGCTTGTTTCAATACAGGGCTTTCGTTTTCTTCTAATTCTTCATGCCACTCCAACAGAGAATCTTCATCCAAAACATCAATTTCATATAATATGTATAATGTGACCACATTTATCATTGAGCCATTCACACTGGATGCAGCTATCCTAGAAGATAATCATTATGGAATTAAAACTAGCCCTGGACACGATTAAGATGACGACTATGTAGGTCAAAAATACACCATTTTAATTAGTCCATCAGCATTATGGAAATATATGGGACACATATATTTTGTTTTATCAAATTATTAAAATTATACCCACATAAATATTCATAGACCATCAATATTGCGGAGTTTTGTGAACGTCACTTTATCGTAAAATCGTACTATGAAGTGATGTCACTCGAAACTTCTAAGCCATGTATTTAAAACTATATAAGGACTATATCAGCTATCGGCTTCCATAGTACAAGCTTTGCTTAGTTTGGGGTCAAATGGTGTTGTGTGTGAAATGTCCACCAATATTTATTTTATTTGTAATGTATTTTCGTCATTTTTTTTTTGTTAAATAAAATATGAGCACATTTTTTTAAGACTAATAGACTACAGGCCCGTGTCAAAAATGTATAGGTAATTGGGACCACCATGAGACCTATGTAGAAAAATAGAAGCACAGTATAAAGAAATACTACCAGTAGTAGAAATAGTACCAGTTCATCGCCTTTGATCTTGGGAGAAACGCAAACTCTACAACCCTATCTATGGGTATCTGTCGCAAACAAAAATGCTTATTACCAAAATAAAACAAACAGAAGACGTCAGCCCTGAGCAACGGTCCTACAATACTAACACTGTAATGTAGGCAATGCAGGAGCGCGCTTCCCGCGTCTCACCCCGCATGATTGCCCCGTCTGGACGGCTTCGTCGAACGACTATGATTTAATAGACTGTGATAGAAGGATATAAAATAATAAGATTCAGCACTATGCCGTCGGTTGTAAGCTGTGCTGTAACTGAGTGCAGCTGAAGAGAGGGGGTTGTTGCAACCCTCTTATCTTTTCCCCTTGTCGCAGGATTTTTGTACCGCGTTACGTAATAATGAATTAAGCTCTCGTCACATAGAGGCGGGAAGTGCAAAGCGATCGCTATCCGGGACGGGTTTTTTTTAGTAATATTCGAATTTATAATACAACCTGTATCCGGCGCGATGTTGTGTCAGGTTGCATACAAATTCGAATATTACATAAAAATCCCGTCCCGGATCGCGATCGCTGTCCGTCACTTCCTGCCTCTTGTGTGACGAGAGCTTTAGAAGAGTAGGTATTACTACACTAGGACAAATCTGGGGAAACCCAGACTGATGGCAATCCTACCATAGCAGGGACTCTTCTCTCGCAAAGATGGTCAAGGTCATAATCCAGCAAGCTGGGGGGATGACGCATAATATCGAAAGATTCTATACATGACGGTTTTCTTACGATTGTTTCCTTCGCGGTTTTTAAGTTCGCGGCATTACGCACATGACATCGAAAATATAATATAAATAAATCTATACTTATGATAAAACTGTAACGGGTTGAATTCTGTACATTGAAGATATTTTGAATTTTTTTTTTTGTGGCACTCCATAGTCGATACTGATGGCGAAACTGCATTTTTTTCTTTCATGTCTGTCTGTCTGTCTGTCTTTCTGTATAGGGATCACGCATCACGCCGAAACTACTGATTCAATTCAGCTGAAACTTGGCATGATTTTAGTTTATACTAAGGACATTGCTGTAGCCTACTTTTGATCCCCAAATTCTGATCGGTTTTCTTGCGGGAGGGGGGTGAAAGTCAGAATGTGTATTTGGTTGTAACTCATGTTTGCGTTGTTTAATTTCATTAATTCTTTTTTTGTTAGAAAGAACACATTTTTATATTGCCCCGTCAAAATTTGAACAAAATCGGTCTGTTGGTTCGGAAATTTAAAATAATAACGACACGCGCGGCGCGTTCGGTACATACTAACTTCTAAGTATTCTGTGTATCACAGACGATCCACAGAATATCTAGATTGTAGATTCTAGAAAGTGTAGTACCTGTCATTGAAGAAGATTTTTGTATTTTGGAGAAAACATATCAGCATAATAAGTAGCAGCATCAACAACCCATTAAATGTTCCCACTGCTGGGCGTCGGGGCCTTCTCTCGCAAGGAGAGAGACAAGGCTATAATCCACCACGCTGGCCCAGTGTCGGTTGGTGGATGACATATGACTTAGAACTTAGATTATAGGTAGATTTCGGTTTCTTCACGGTGTTTTCCTTCACCGTTTTAATTACCGGCATTACGAACATGACTCTGAAAAGATAGTAGTGCGCGTGGTTTTGAACCCTGGGTCTCCGGATCGACAGTCGCCGTTCTCCCGACTAGGTCTTATTAAATAAATTTTTGTGTGGAAAAAACAAATTCACTCAAACTCAAAGGGTTTTTCAATGACTACTTATCCAAATATTTGACGTACGATACTTCCAATTAATGTATAAGTCAGTAACATCTGCTTACGCGAACGAAGTAGCGGGTTCAGCTAGTATATAAATATAACTGTATCTGCAGTTGCTGTTCTCCCAGCTAGACCAGCCGAAACTCACTAAAACAATATTTCTTTAAAACCCTTATTGTAGCTAAGACTCCTGCATACTACAAATTGAATTTACAATTACTTACTTCAACAGCTCTCAAGCAGTCTTTTATAGATGGCTTGGTCTTGATGTAATTGGCCAAAACAGACCTAAAGAATTTGAAAATATCCTTAACAGTGGCAATGACATTTTTTACTTTCAGCAACTGTTGGCAGGCTCAGTAGTGCTCTTACGACAAAAAGTTCACTTCATGTAACTGGATGTTGTAGGCATATCTTGATGAATTGATTTCCAAGATCAGGTAATCACATTTCAACTTCTCTTCATATCCTCTTGCTAGACTGTCGATGACTTCTTGCAAGAAAACTATAAAAAAAGATAAATCAATAGTTTTCATGATGTGGAATGTACAGCAGGCCTTTTGAGTTGTACCCAACTATGTTTCTTACTATTTATTTTCTAACATTAGAAACAAGCTTTTTCAAAACAGACTAGAACAGTGAATCAACAACATTTTATTAGTAGAAATTTAGCAAGAGAAGTATAAACTTTTCTTTATTCACTACTTACTCTTAGTATCATCCGGGATTGAGAGCCAGCAAAGAGGACTCCGCACTGCTATCGGAAGAATAGCATGACTCGCTATCACTCCATGTTTTGTCCAACCTAATGACTTCATCGTCACCACAACCTGAAGACTCATTTTCCCACTCTGCGTTTTCCGATACAGATTTCTTGAGAGATTTTTCTGTAATTAATAATCATTTTTATAGTATTCCATTAACTAGTACCTGTTATTATATTGTTATTACCTAGTATTACTGGTACCTGTATTATTAGATTCAACAACAACTCCTATCAGTTCACTTCCTGCAACCACTTTCATGTTTGCTGCGACAATTGTGCCTCCTTCAAGGACACAATTCTCTTCTATTGTACAATTTTCATCAATAAAACTCTTGAATATCTTGCAATTGTCTTTGATAATGACATTGTTCATAATATGACTATCTTCGATGGTCACATTCTTTCCAATAATGCAATTATTACCAATCACAGACTTAGATACACTTGTATTATCTTCAATCTGGGTTTTTTCTCCAACCTTTGCGTCTTCAATAAGTTTGCAGGATCTGTGAGGCAAGTTAGACTAATTTGTAATACTTGTCATTTTTTATGGGCTTGTGGTAGTTGGCCTCCTGGGTCTCTCTACTAACCTAACTAACTATCTACAACCCGGTCACAATATCTGTGCACCTGACCTCGTGACGTCATATCGTGTATTGGCAACGAAGATGCTAACCGTACTGTCGCACCGGGGAGTGCGCGGAGAGGTGACAGGGGAAGCGGGAGAGGTGACAGGGGAAGCGGGAGAGGTGACAGGGGAAGCGGGAGAGGCGCCGCATTCCAGTTAGGTGCACAGATATTCTGACCGGGTTGTACTTACTACAGCTAGAGCTTACCTGAAAGCATCCTACTAGTATTTATTATAAATATCAAACTTTGGATATTTATTGCGCTATCCACTTCATCAAGCTCAACCACTTTCCCCCAATTTTTGAATTTTTGCATCTCATTATCGTCGGTCGATAATTTATATGGGAGATCAACGTTTGTGGGATGTATGTATAGCTAAATATACTAACTTTCCCCCCAAAGCTCTGTTTGTGTAAGTTTATAACAATTTTAAACAATGTCTAATAGTAAAATAATTGTTAAATTAATTTCTTAATCTTTACTCTTTTAGTAACAAACAAAAATGATTTTTTACATGTATATTTGAAGGCACAGAACAGGCTGCTAGCTGTTCCGGCTTCGCTCAGATATTATAAAAACCTCAGAAACCTTCTTTGACTCATGCACAACAACTGTGCTAAAGCCATCACATGATCAAATGTATAGTATAAAATATAATTCTAAAAAGGACATACAGACAAACATTCATTTTTATAAATATAAATGCATGAAATTTCAATTTACCTGCTCAACTTAGAAGTATTAGTTGTAAAGTTATGTAAATCTATGAATAAATTTTTGTTGTTGATCAAAGAACCAGTAGCTATTGTCACAGGATATGCCCAATTGTGAAGCATATCACGGCTGTAATAAAAACCACCATGACTATAACAAACCACAAAACATATCATTAAAAACCTATAAACAAATTGCAATTTAAATTCATTAAATTTAAGTAATTTATTTACAAATTTTAGTTTTAAAAAAAATTTAGTTAGACAAGAAAAAAGCGTGGTTATTACTCATATTAAAGTAATTATAAAGGACTGACCATATCACACATAAGTTACCCGTGAATCATTTACAAATGCTAAAAATGTTATACAAAGCGCATAGAAGTGTTTTTCAGCATGCAAGTTGGTGCCCCAATCTAACTGGGTATCTTACATAACAATACAACAACTCTTTATTAAAAGCAACAAAGCCCAGAATATAAATTACAAAAGAAAAGAAATACTATTTTCTAGGCATTTTATGTGGTCACCATATCTTATAAAAATTTCTCTAAAAACATACAACACATTAACACACAAAGGTCTAAATAGATAACTCTATTTATAATAATTAAAACAAAGACCAATATTTTAAGTGAAAGCCAATATTGAATGAAATCAACCATACAACTCAAAATAAACAAACTGTATGCTTACCAAATAGTTTGGTATGTTTTCCAATTGGTAACAGCAGCAGCATACTGATTGCTCTTCAAAAGAGTATAATACAAAGAGCTGGCCAGAATTTCTTCATTGATAAGAATGCCATGAATGAAGTCATCCATTGTTTGGAAATCAAAGTTATCAGAAAATAGTGGGGGCACTGTCTGTGAGCACAGTGCAATAATAGGATCAACTAGGTTGTGGTGCAATTTCACTTCTGAATGATTCAACATTATCTCCTGAAACAATTATAAAATTAAGTGTTTTAACAAACTAAAATCAAAAATTATCTTGAACTCTCCTGACCATAACCAAAATTCATGGATAATTTAGGAACCTTAATGGTATCTATACTAATATTATAAAGCTGAAGAGTTTGTTTGTTTGAACGCTAGGATCTCGGGAATAACTGGTCCAAATTGAATGATTATTTTTCTATCGGATAGTCCATTTATCGAGGAAGGCTATAGGCTATAGAACATAACACTACTATCAATAGAAGCGTAGCATGAATCAAGAATGTAACAAAAACGGGAAAAAATTCCTTTTTGAGAGTTTTCATAGCATGGTTTGACATGACAGCATGTGACTAAGATTGCGTCATTGAATATAAACCTTTGCTAATCAAATTTGTTTCTAAATATGAGTTGGTACATCCAATTTCCGACAGGTGGCGTAACAGGTAGCTGAAGAGGTTCTTTGTTTCCAAGCGAAATATCGCTTAAAGAATGACTGAAATCGGTTCAGTCATTCCTGATTATTATCAGGAATGACTGAACCGATTTCAGTCATCTGATTGATGTATTAATACCACCTTACTTTTTTCTATCGCACTGCTCATAGCTCAAATAAAAGCGACATTGTTTCATGGTCAACCTTCCAAAAACTTTGACAAGTAGTTTGATTCCACTTTTGTAATTAGGCTGTTTAGACTGTGGTATGCATTACCTGTGTGGTTTTTTCCAATGGTTACAATTTTGAAGTCTTCAAGTTGAGAGTGAATAGGTTTCTACTAGGTAAGCACACTCCATATTAGACTGCATTGTCGCTTGACATCACATGCGATAATAGTAGGCAAGTGCAAACCTATCATTGTTGAAAAAAAAACATACCAAGGGCAGAGCCACAGTCTTCTCACTTGATTTATTCTTATATTTCTTGTGCATCAATACTTTGCTGGTCCTGCCATCAGCTGCAAGAAATATTGGTTTGTCTGATGTGATCAATGGATGCTCCCATTCCACTTGTTTATAAACTAGAGTCATAGCAGCTCCTTTATCTTTTTTGTAAGTTTGCCTGGAAAAGTTTACAAAGAAATCTGTTAAAAATTGGACAATGATTTATTAGTGTACAGTTTTATCCAGTAACCAATATTAATTGTGAAAAAGAGTCGATGAGTTTGCCGATAATGGGTTCAGAATTAATGATCATAATTTGTTTGCTTGGCTAGCAATGGTGACCCCTTGTGGGGTCACCATTCAATTTCACATAAATAATAAGGTCGTTTTGAATTCAATTCCTCTGAGTATTTTTCAAGTGCATATGTTCAAGTTTGTCATTATCACTCGCTTTAACAGTGAAGAAAAATATTATGAAACAGGGATGTTCCAAGAATGACATCTTATGAGGATAAACATCATCCCTCAACCACACACATGGATTTTGGTCTTGACTCTCTTCTTGTGGGAGAGGACCCCGAGTATCAGCAGTGGCAATATGAAGTGGGATACTAATGCTTTTGTTTTAAACCAACAACCATATCTATATATATTTTTTTTGTTTATTTCATAACCACAATAACTGTTACAGGTATTCATAAATTCGCCCTTTAAACCTGTACAAGGTTTGTCTAGGACAAATAGTTCTCGACACATTACAAGGTGAACATTAAAAAAAAAGGACATTACGTCGACAAAATACCTAAAATTATCACAATTGTACATTTCAACAGATATCAGCACACCTAAGACAGTCGTATGGGTTTTAGTTCAAAGTTAAACCGGTTCTGTTTTAATTTGCCCATACGAACAGTTGTAGTGAGGGCGTGCTGCATTCCTAAGATACAGGCTGCTCATATCATATAAAAAATTGATTTGCTTGCCACCCACATAATTTTGTACAAACAACTATTAAGGTAATTGCTGTCTATACACAACAGTATTTTATCATGTTGTAAAAGATAACATACTAACTGATATAATTTCATATCTACAAGGCATCAAAATGTAGTAATCATTGAGTATTTACTTTCAAACAATATTCAAACTTGCTAACCACTTTGCGGGTCGGATTACAAGAATAAAATACAAAAAATTTATGTGAATTGAGTGATGATAAAAACCTGGGCAAAGACTAAAAATGAAATTGGTACTTACTTATGTTGTTCTAATAAGGCAGCAAAATTGACATTTGTAATGGTATTTATTCCTGTTAATATGAAGGGTCCTCTTATAAGACCGGCTGCATCTATTTCTCTCATCACATCTCCCATGGTCTGACAAGTTTCTGATATCATCACTTGCACATCCATTGTCAGGTTCCATAACACTTTGTCCTTTTGACATTTTCTGAGAGACATAAATATGTTATAAAGCAGTAGGTGAGACAATTTTTTCTTCAAGAAGAAATGGTTATTGTCCAAAAGCATTTCACAGTAATATTACACAGCGCAACTTTTACTTTAACATATTTCTTCAAAAATATTAATCCTGTATTCAAATATCAGTTCAATATTTATTTATTTGTCTACATTTATATAGATCACTTGTAATACTATAATTTATAAAATAAAATTATTATTATATTATTTATGAGGAAATTATTTAATAGATAAATTGTAAGAAACATATTGTGTTGTTGGAAAGAATGTTGACCAGCATTTTTAACTATCTGCTGATATTACAACTACAATTCACTTCTTTGGCATTGGCACTCACACAACTGTATGACAAAATCATGCTGAGTGTATTCTTACTTTGTCAGATATTTAATACTTATCGCGTCCTTGTTGAACAAATATAAATAATTATATTATATAAAGTATGAAATCACCACTTACTTCACATATTCTTTAATTTTAATACCGTCTTGACAACAAAACAATATACTTTCGCCCACTCCACCTAGAGCTAGAGCGTCCAGAATGGTATCTATAAGACGGACGCCAGCTACCGAAAGAAAAGCCTAAAAACAAGAATTGCAGTCAGAATCCTCAAATGCGTGGAATAGAAAGCTACATTTATTCAGTTATCTTACCATTGGTTTATCGTTCACAATTGGAGCAAAGTTGCTGTTAAATGTGTCCATAACAACAACTGCTTGAACCACATTTTCTTTATCTATTTCCATAGTGAAAAGTCGCTATAAGTTTTCACAGAATTTGAAAGAAAGTTGTAAATAAAATATTACACCCAAAATACAAAGTACAAAATCGCAACTTTTATAAGAGGAAGAGGTTATGGGTTATGTGTTATGTACAGGATTTTGACATCATTTCATTTTATCTTCTTATGACAATGACATAATGACACATCACCCCTTTTTTCGATCCGAAGAAATGTGGATTGTGGATCACATATTCTTCAGTCAGAATCAGAATCATTTATTGCTAAACTGTGTACATAAGATGGTACTTAACATAATATTAAAGAAACAACAGTTTAGCCATTTCGGGCGTGCAATTTAAGTTTTATATATAAATTATTAAAAATTACTATTTTACACACGAAAATTTTCATACCAAATTAACATGCTATAAGATTAAGTTATAAAATTGAGTTTAAAAAATTAGATAAAAGTTAGGTTATTATATTTTAAAACCTACTAATCTAAAATATTCTTCTAAGCTATTTTCAAATATACATGTATCTCTATAATCACATAACTATATTTATAACCCGTGTCAAAAAAACTTTGTTTCTGGTAGTGGACAGTAAATTAATAAACTAAACCAACAAATAATAAATTGCTCTTTAAACTGTATTACAAACACAACTTTAATTTCTTAAACATTAAATTAATAAACTAAACCAACAAATAATAAACTGCTCTTTAAACTGTATTACAAACACAAGTTTAATTATTATCTATAGGTCATTAATTTTCAAAATATTCGCTTAACTTATAATATAATTTTGATATAAGCCATTGTTTTAATGTTATTTTAAATTCTGTTGTTTTTAATGATTTCAGCTCCACCGGTAAGTGGTTGTATATTTTAATAGCAGTATAAAATGCACTATTGTAGAATACCGCCTTGTTTACTTGTCGAACAGAGATGTTGAATTTTTGCTTGGTACGTAATGAATCGGCACGTCTCGAAGGTATGTTGAAAAATATGCTTTTATTATTTTTTACAAACAAGCAAATTTCCAATATATATATATTCCTGTTACAGTCAATAAGTTATTTTCCTTAAAAACATTTCGTAAAGAGTCGGTATTTTTTAAATTATATATCACACGAAGACATTTTTTTTGTATAAAAATGTAGATTCTACCTCTGTTGAGTTTCCCCAAAATATTATTCCGTAACTTAAGAGCCCTCTCACGAAACGACAGAACTCAACTTTAGGTAAAATCCTGCAACATTGTCAGCGTGCGTCCGTTCGATTCAGCTCGAGCGTTTAGGCGGACAGAACGATCTTGAGCCGTAACGGCAGTGTACTAAAAATTTTGATGAGATTTTCTGACGTGACAACGTCTACTAAATCGATGAACGCTGGCTGCGTGCACGAAAATTGACGACTTATTGTCCCGTTACGTTACGATAAATTATTCTTGCATTTCAAAAATCTGATTACTAGTATAATAACATTTTTATTTAAAGGTTAATTTTTGTGCATTAGTTCTTAGCTATGTTTGGTTAATATCGATTCAAGATGGCCGCCTCCACAAAATGATGGACTAAATATTTCTTCATAATCTACCTCATATGGGTATCAAATTTAATGAAAGAGCTTGACCAGTAGAATACTATGCAATATGACAAATTTCAAATCCAAGATGGCCGCCGCCACAAAATGGAGAAATACATTTAATTTTTCACTACTCCCTCAATATGGGTATCAAATGAAAGGACTTGACGAGTAAAATACTATGCACAATGACAAATTTCAAATCCAGGATGGCCGCCACCACAAAATGGCAAAATACATTTCTTTTTTCACAACTTCCTCAATATGGGTATCAAATAAAAGGACTTGACGAGTAAAATACTATGTACAATGACAAATTTCAAATTCAGGATGGCCGCCACCACAAAATGGCAAAATACATTTCTTTTTTCACTACTTCCTCAATATGGGTATCAAATAAAAGGACTTGACGAGTAAAATACTACGCACTATGACAAATTTCAAATCCAAGATGGCCGCCACCACAAAATGGCGATTGTCATTATTTTTTACCACTACCTCAATATGGGTAACAAATGAAAGGGCTTGACTAATAAAATACTATGCACTATGACAAATTTCAAATCCAAGATGGCCGCCACCACAAAATGGCGACTGTCATTATTTTTTACTACCACCTCAATATGGGTAACAAATGAAAGGTCTTGACTAGTAGAACACTATGCACAATCACAAATTTCATGATAGGTAGTGTATGTGGTATTTCAGACTATAAGCTATCTCTATTTCATTTTTAACCCCCGACCAAAAAAGGGGTGTTATAAGTTTGACGTCGATGTCTGTCTGTCTGTCTATCTGTCTGTCTGTCTGTCTGTCTGTGTGTGTGTGTGTGTGTGTCTGTCTGTGGCACCGTAGAACTCAAACGGTTGGGCCGATTTCGATGCGGTTTTTTTATTTGAAAGTTAATATCCGTGCGGGTGTTCTTAGCTATGTCTGGTTAATATCGATTCAAAATGGTCGCCTCCACAAAATGGCGGACAAAATATTTCTTCACAACCTACCTCAATATGGGTATCAAATGAAAGGGCTTGACTAGCAGAGTACTATACGCTATAACAAATTTAAAATCCAAGATGGCCGCCACAACAAAATGGCGAATTATATAATTTTTTTCACTACTACCGCAATATGGGTATCAAACGAAAGGGCTTGACTAGTAGAATACTTTGCACTATGACAAATTTCAAATCCAAGATGGCCGCTACCACAAAATGGCAAATTACATTTCTTTTTTCACAACTTCCTTAATATGGGTATCAAATGAAAGGGCTTGACTAGTAGAATGTTGTACAGATAACAAATCTAAGGTAGTCGGGGGTTAATCAATTTTTTTTATTTTGTTCTTGTTAACCTATAAGTAACCGATTTGCTATTTTTGAGTACAATCTAAGTACGTGTGTTTCGAATTCCTTCCGAATTTGTTCAGCCGTTCCCACGGTGTCCTGTAAATATTAAATAGGTATTATGAATGTCAATGTTTGGATGTTTGTTACTTAATAATGGCGGAACGTATTTAGTGATCGGGTTGAAATTTGCAATACAATTAGATTATAGTTTGAAAGAACACATAGGCTAAACATTGCTACTTAAACTAAGCCAAGATATAATGTGTTTCAAATTGTAACTCAATACATTCAGCCGTTCCAACGTAATTGAGCAGCAAAAATTTAAACATTGGCATATTTGTATAATATTGGTAGGATAGGATTTTACAAAATTTTAGAAAAAATAAAACCGGTCAAGTGCAAGTGAGACTCGCGTGCGAAGGGTTCCAAACCATTAGCAAATAAACGGCTTTAACTGTATGGGAGCCCGCTTCATAATTTATTTTAATTAATTTCATTTAAAGAGAACATAAAACTAAATATTATGTGAATAGTTAAAGTCTGTGACGGGTACGTTTTTAGTATCGAGCAAGAAACGGTAAAAAAATATGACTTTGTATGGGAGCCCCTCTTAAATAAATATTTATTTTATTTTTAGTATTCTTTGTTAAGCCGGTAATAGAAATACATCATCTGTGAAAATTTCAACTGTCTTTTTTTTTTTTTTTTTTTTTTTTTTTTTTTAACTATAATAGGTTTGCACTTGACCACCATCTCGCCTGATGTTAAGCGATGATGAGATCTACGATGGAGCGTGCTTACCTAGAAGAAACCGATTCACTCTCGATTTGAAGACACCAAGATTGTAACCATCAGGGAAAGCCCACTCAGGCAACGCATTCCACAACCTAGACGTTCTTATCACAAACGTGGAGTCAAACCTCTTCGTTCGCGTTTTTGGAACATCAACCATGTCTAGCTAACACCGTTCTTGAGATACATCCTGGTAACAGACGGACGGACGGACGGACAGCGAAGTCTCAGTAATAGGGTCCCGTTTTTACCCTTTGGGTACGGAACCCTAACAACGGTCTGCTTCGGTCAGCGAAGCTTGTTAAACACTACCTTTAAATTTCAAACAGTATTTGGATTGAAATAATACGTTTTCTAATAAGTTACGGCTGGTCTAGTTAGTTACAGCTGACCTAGTCAGGAGAACGGCGACTGCCGATCCGGAGACCCAGGGTTCAAAACCACGCGCACCACTATCTTTTCAGAGTCATATTCGTAATGCCGGTAATTAAAACGGCGAAGGAAAACATCGTGAGGAAACCGAAATGTACCTAGAATCTAAGTTCTGAGTCATATATCATCCACCAACCGACACTGGGCCAGCGTGGTGGATTATAGCCTTGACTCTCTCCTTGCGGGAGAAGGCCCCGATGCCCAGCAGTGGGAACATTTAACTGATTCGTTGCGATGGCTAATTTCGCTAACTTTTAACTGTGGCGTCGAGCAAAAATAACGTGACACTGATCAGTGCCTAGCGCCATACGATTAGATGACACGCATCTGTGTTTTCCGCCATGCGGAAAGAAAACAGTATTTTGACCATTTTTTACACGTTCAAAGCTTGAATACTGTTAGTTTACATTCGAAATTTGACGTGAACGGACAGGCGCGTTGTTTTAAGTGATTAGAAGTGGCAAAATAAGTGTAATTTTGGAAATGGAAGGTAAGTGACTTTTTAATACAGTTGTGCTAAACCTTTTCAGCTTATTTCGCATTTCCTAATGATATTATTGAATATACAATATTAAATTAGGCCTAAAATATTGTTTTACTTATAAAGTCTCACTAACAGCAATACATATGAATACGCTAGATAAATTACAAAACATATTAATTCTGATATGTATGTCACTTACAAGTGAGCACAACATTTAATAGGTAGTTTTATTTAATTATAAATTAAATTTGAATTTATGGCGTTAACAGAAATTAGAATTACTACTCTAAGAAACTATGCTATGAAAACTGTTGGTGATCGATCAACAATCACATTACTTTTTTTCCGAATTTTTGTAACTGTCAGTAAAAAAGCATTTTGAAAAGTACATACTGCCATATATTTGTTATTAATAGTGGATTTATTGTTTAAGAACTAAAGGCGAAAAGGAAGTACATTCCCGAAACAGAAATCGAGACACAATGTGACAGTGACGAAGAGACAATACCAAATTCACAAGACTGGGACCTACCACCAAGCTGGGAACGGATTTAATACCGGACAAAAAACAACTAGGGATACTGCAACAAATAAAGAAGAAAATATGATGGACAGTGCGACTACCACAGAAAAAAATGGTTGAAAGTGAACCATGCACAGAAACTTTAGTAATGGACAGTGTAAATAGCGTAGAAACTAAGGAATGTGATGTCCCTACCGTACTGGACATACATAGCTGTAAATATTTTGGCCAGTTGGTTTCCAACGAATTATTGCGATTCAAACCATACGAGCGAATTATGAAGATGCAGCAAATATTAGATTTATTAAAATAATCAAATGAATACCAAGAGTTAAATGAAACCAGAGTTTGAATTTAGATATTAATATTTATTGAAAACATGACATAAGTGGATCCAATCAACCTAAATATACATTTTACAGCATTTACATTTTCGCAGCAGTAACATAAAACATAAGACAATGACTCTTCCGAGGGTTTTAATAATTTGTTAATCTCGCTCACTGCGAAGCTAAGGTCTATTCTAATGACATTGATATCAGTATGTAGGTAAATAAGGATGCGTTTTATAATTTTGTATGACTTGTTTTATATTTATGTAAGTTAGGACTGATTTTTTAAATAATGTATAAGCTAGATTTTTATGATTATGTTAAGAGGTTAATTAATCTTGTTGAAATTGGCAATAATAGTCTTTGGTGAATGACGCTTTGATCAAACAATAAATATGTACCTGATTCTAATAAAAATATTTAAATTTACAAACAATTTATTTGTAGACCATTAGCTCGTAACTTACATAAATAAACATAATAAAAGGAAGTATTTTATTAGTAGGTAGGGTTATCCTGTATAATAAAAGTAGTACTTCCTTTTTAACAGTGAACATTTTTATCCCTTACGTAGTACCTACATTTCTCATTATTGACAACATACAAATTAACTCGATTATGCAAAAAAACCAAACGAGTTAATCAAAAAATGCTGAACCTCAGACATCTCAACTTATTTTTAATATAAAAGAAGTACATGCATATTATACTTAATTATTAAAAATAATTTCGCGGACTATTTCAAAAGTTTGCCTTTTTTTTTTCTTGTGTTTGAGTAGGTTCATTAATATTAACAGTTCGACCCCAAGCGGAAGCCCCTAGACACAATTAAATTCTATTGTTATCTAAAATGGCCGCCGCTGATAGGTTAAAGGCTCTGATAATATGAAATGAACGGACACTGCTTAATTTAAATATGAAACTGAACAAACAAATTTCAGGTTTAGCGCTTTTTCATTAACACGTTGTACCTATACATAGTACAATCAGACGATACAAAAATGAAGGGATATAACTGTGTAGATGATTTAGTGATTTATATGTAAATATTCGTACGGTCGAAGACACAAACGGTGCTAATTTACAACAGACGCATGCATGATCACAGGTTACAGAGAATTTCAATATTTATGAAATTCTCTGAAACAATCTTTAAGGCATAGGCCTGGGAATCCAGGGCAATCGGGACAGCCAGTTATTACAGCAACCCTTTTTTTAGTTTTGGCGTAACAGACCTTGCATCTTTTTCTTAAGGTATTATTACCTCTCTTTGGCAAGTTGGTCGGTAAATGTATTTTCCCTCTGATAGAGGCCGAGAAAGTTCAAAGGTGTTGGGCATTGGTAACAATTCCTCCATGACACTTCTTCTAAATTGATATAATGTGGTTTTATTAGTTGCATTGTTAGCATTATAAAGTAAATACCCATTCACCAAACATATTTGTATAATATGTACGATGACTTTTTATACCAGCGCAGGGTCTTGTGCTCACAGCAATAATAACTTAGCATCTGATCGTGACGGTCTATTGCCCGCATATATTGATTATATTTTATTTGTACTGCCGGTTTATATTTTATTGTGCGTACACGGCGACTAGTAGTCCCTCGATAGAGACTTTTATGTTCAGTACTTATAAATATCACCTCCTTTTATCTTGCCATTTGGTGATTATAATTTTTTATTATTATGTACTATATACGATTCGCCAGTTTTAATTTGGTAGTTTTAATTCCGATGGATTTCCGATGCGGTTTGCTCTTAAGGTACCAGTCACGTACGTCTTTTTCCTATTAGCTCCTCAGCTAATCCCACGCTGGTATAAAAATTATCCAAATATAAAGCATGCCCTTTTTCTAAATATTTTTGCATTAGCAAATGTACTACTTTTTTTGTGTGATTTCTACCTCCTACTAGTACGTCTTGTGACCCTGCGTATACATGGATTTTAAAATTATGCCGTTGGCGTCGGCTAAAATGTACAATTTAATGCCGTATCTATGAGCTTTACTTTTGATGTATTGGCGAAAAAATAGTCTCCCTTTCCACAGTATAAGAGATTCGTCAATTGTCAACTCTTTCACTGGGTAATACACTGCATTAACGGTGTCGTTGAATAAATCAATTAAAGATTTTATTTTATAAATACTCTCTGCCCTTTCGATGGTTTGCACATTCAAAGCTCTTAAAATTAAAAAAAACTATCCCTGGTCATAAATAGGCGTGGACTTAAGCGGAAAAATAATGCGTTGACCAATAATCTACCATTCTATTAAGTTTTATAGTACCCATTAGCAATAGTATGCCGAGAAAAGTTTTTGATTCGGGGACACTTAAATCGGTCCAGTTACTAAAGCGAGCACGTGCAGTAGTCGCTTCAGCTTTTAATTTGTTTCCGTACTTATTTGTACATTCCATTATTAATGTTAAAAATGGGAATTTAAAAAAAAAAAAATAGTCTAAATAACTATTGATGTCTGCGTTATGTGGCTCCAATATACCACTTGTTCCCGTAAATGATATTTTGGCATATCACTGGGGTTACCTGGAACCCAACCAGTCGTTTCTTCTACAGAATCTTCCTCTTCATCATTGTTATCGGCGTGATAATCTTCAGCATTTGCTTCCACGTTAGGACTTGCACTGCTTAATTCATTTAATACTTCTTCGTTATTGCCGCTTAAAATCCCATACAATTCTTCGTCTCCATATAAATCTAAGCCTGGTATGTCGTATAACGGATCACTTTCTTGTGGAGACATAATTTGTTCCAATTCCACGATTATGGGATCTATGGTGGATGATGGTCTAGGTATGGGTGAACTTGGGAGAAGAGCCATATATGGATCTATGCCAGATGATGGTCCAGGAATTGGCCAATCCAAAGGATCTATGTCACACGATGGTCCAGGTTCCGAAGAACTCGAAGAAGGGTATTCCATACCTACAAAAAGAAATATTCGAATGAAACTCCGTATATAGTTTTATTTCGAAAGTAAAAAGGCGAGACGCTTTAAAGGGGCATTTTTATTAGTCTATAAATCCTAATTGGTCTAAAAATATGTACTATGTAGGTAGTGATGTAAATTAGGTGTATTAAAAAAAGAGCTAGTAAGTAAGTAGATATCATATTTGGGATTTAGCTACTCTATTTTGAAGATAATGTATTTTTTTTTTACATAATATTTAGTAGCGGATACACTCTTGAGTGAGTAAGGTTCTCCCACAAGAGCGCGGATTAAAGAGCAAGCCAGTGAGTATGAAACGAGAGCGCATCTTTCCGATTCTATTTTTTTATTTATAGCGACAAGTGAAGTTGACTGCTCTTTGCCTGCACTAAATGGACGCGAACAGGGAAATTTCCCCAAGTATGAAAATAATCTTACTTACTTGAATTTCACGGCAAACAGAGATTCGCGTGCACAGGCTGAAGTCGTCACGATGGTAGATCACGGAGTCCTGTTCAAAGCCGAAATCGTCGCAAGGCAAAATCAGTAGAGTCCAGTAACACAAGCCACGGTCGTCACAAAAACACTTAGCGAAAGTCGGTAAGGTAAATAGGAACAAGTAGAGCACGCACGTCTGGTTACTAAGGATAGCAAACCAGAAGTAAAAGTAATTCAAAAAACAAGATGCGCTTACAAGATAAATAGGTTGTATCCTTCCGTGCAAAAATAAAACATACACGCAAGGCATAAGACCGAATATTGTAAATTGTACTTCGTAGGGTCACGCAACTTGCATCCCTCCGGCCGGGGCCGTCCATTGTTTACAACAACTCGTGGTATTTTCAAACCCTTTTTTGCAAGAACTTAAAATTTCATGCAAAATGAACCTTATCGCAGAGTGATTACAGTCCTTGCGGGCCAACGGTAAACAATATCAACAAAACAGCTCTTTTCTAAGGAGTGACAGCACTTTTAGCAAATGCAACTCTCTGTCCTAGCGTTATGACTCATATTAACCATGTTGACCCGCGCAGTTTGAAGCAGCGTGGTATTTTTCTATATCAAGTAGGTACATACATATGATGCATAAATGTCTGATTTATTTGTATATCTATAATTTAGCTTTATATAAAGTTTAATTCTAAATCCTTTTGTGTTTTAAAATAACGAAGAATGTAAATAGATTCTAGACGCCAGAAATATTTAGGTATGATGTCTTACTACATATTTTTTTGATTTAGTATTTGTATTTTCTTATTATTCTTAACATAGACGATTATAAATATGAGGACTATATTTTTGTATACCATAAAATTGTATGACAGTGACCTGCAATATTTCGAGACATTTTACATTTTTATCAACACTTCAGGGACTGTGTTATTTCAACGTTATAGATAAAGTTGTCGTTACAATGGGAAAAGAAAATGTTATCGTGCGTTTTTAAAATGTAGCATTTCATAGGAGACAAAGAAAACCAACAGAAGCAGTGTGATTTTCCCGCTTTAGGGAGTCGGTCGTTTACGCTGTAATAAATATATTATTTATATTATCAAATTCTGCAAATTTAATAAAAGGTTGGTGACTCCTTTTTTATAAAAATCTTACTAAATCCAGAAACGAAGTCTACGAGCTTAAAATACGTGAAAAATTGAAATAGTTTGGTTCTGGCTAATTTTTTTCTTAAACTGAATTGAAGGAGTTATTGTCGATTTTAAAATGACACATATCCGTGCCTAACGCCACACGCGAAAGAAAATGATGACACTGATACGTGCCATCCGCAACGAATCAGTCATCATCATCATCATCATCATCAGCCGCAAGACGTCCACTGCTGAACATAGGCCTCCCCCCTAGATTTCCACAACGAACGGTCCTGCGCAACCTGCAACCAGCGGTTTCCAGCGACCTTTATGAGGTCATCTGTCCATCTAGTGGGAGGCCGTCCAACACTGCGTCTTCCGGTACGTGGTCGCCACTCGAGAACCTTTCTTCCCCATCGGTTGTCGGTTAGAACAAGTAGTAGAACAAGTTGCCGGATTCAAGGAATATCCTGTCCTCGCCCTGTCTACGGACTTCTGATAACCCTATGATATCCCAGCGCAACTTGTCCACTTCTTCTTCCAGCTCCACAACCTTTTCGTCAGCCCTCAGCATCCGTGCTGTTATGCCCCGGCTTTTGAGGCTGTGATGCTTACCCAGCAACCCTGGATCAGCATCACGGACTTAGGACCGGAGAGTTGGGTTACGACACCGGTAGAATCGTCAGTCCGTCTTGAACCTCCGACCTGTGCGGTTGCTTTTACGAGGGTGTTCTGTGCAACCCCTAAGTTATTTTATAAAGTTTAATTAAGTAAACGTAATAAACCCTTTCCCTTATAATTCTGTCTTTTTTTAAAAATACTCTAAACTACCACCGCATAACAAATTGGTGGCAGCGGTGGGATCGGAAATCCCCAGTGCCGCAACCGCACCGACGGACTCATCTTCATCGAAACCGTTCCAGTCATCCAGTGCACAGTGCAGTGCTATAGTGCAGTGCAAGCATAACCAAGTGCATCGAATCACATCCAGTTAGCCTGTGACCAGGCTACCATCCAGCATCGCCGCAATCGCCGCTACCAGCCGGAGGCCATCCCGTGTCCAAGGCCTCCCTTGCAGCAGCTCCCTTGCAGCTCCCTGCAGCTTATCCACTTCATCACCAAGGAAAGCTAAATCGAGCATCACATCGCGCACCGCGCCGGAATGCAGCCGGCCGCTATAATCCTTATCGCCGCCTTCCTGTACCAGTGAGTCTTTGGTCATTGTTCTTAATTCTCATTAGGGTTGTCACTACAGTAAGACATTAATTACCACCTAACTTTACCTCATAAGTATACTCTAGTATGTCAAAACAGAAAAAGGTAGACGAAAAGTTGTTATTAGATATACCATCCCCTAACGTCGAATTCGAGAAATCACCCTTAAGCGCAATCCCTGTTGAGATGGACCTCAACACTCTGTTCAAATTTATCAAGCCATTTGATGGGACCCGTGAAAAATTAAACTCATTTATCGTCAACTGTTCCAATGCTTATGAGCTCGCCACGGAACCCCAAAAACCAGTCCTATTTAAGTATATAATCAGCCAGTTAAGTGGCAAGGCAGAGACCACCGGCTCCATAAAAGAATTTAACTCATGGGAACAATTAAAGGACTTCCTTAAAACGCAATTTAGCGAAAGAAAACATTACGCACATCTATTGACAGAACTCCAGGAAAGTAGTCAGGGTCCCAGTGACAATGTTAGTCAATTCGCTCTCAGGGTAGAAACGCTCCTGTCACAATTATTGATTGAAATTTCGTCATCCAATACAAAAATTAAGGAATTGCCCGGGCGCAGTGCTGCCATGGAGGACATTGCCCTCCATAGATTTCTGATGGGGTTGCACCCCCGTATTTCCAACATCGTCCGATGCCGTTCCCCGAAGACATTAAACGAAGCTATAAATTTAGCGGTCTCGGAGGAACGGATACAACAAACGTTGTATAAAAAACCAGAACCGAAGCCCAATAATAACCCAAATAGGTTCAATAATACAAACAGATCCAATTTTTCAAAACCCAACACTAACGCCACGAATTTTCAACCTAGACCGACTTACTCACAAGGCTCAAATGACACAAGGGTATTTTGCCGCTACTGTAAACTTCCCGGCCACGATATCTCAAATTTTCGCAAGAGAGAGTTTAACAATAATAGATTTAGAGTGCCTCAGGGCCCATCTACCAGCCAGAATTATAGACCACCGGCGCGCGTAAACATGATCAATCCCAATGAACCTGATGAAAACGACGATGTCGGCCAAGATGAAGTCGACCTCCCTGGGGAAAACCAGGATTTAAACGAATAAGCGTCTCGCCTCGGTATCGCCCGAGACATAGCCATAAAGTCGACACCCACATACAAGCCAACCGACAGGGTAACCAGCCCCAAACTGACGGCTCTTACAAAATCCAAGCCAACCAACAGGGTAACCAGCCCCAAACTGACGGCTTTCACAAAATCCAGGCCAACCGACAGGGTAACCAGCCCCAAACTGACGGCTCTTACAAAATCCGAGCTAACCGACAGGGTAACCAGCCCCAAACTGACAGCTCTCACAAAATCCAAGCCAACCGACAGGGTAACCAGCCCCAAACTGACGGCTTCCACAAAATCCAAGCCAACCGACAGGGTAACCAGCCCCAAACTGACGGCTTCCACAAAATCCAAGCCAACCGACAGGGTAACCAGCCCCAAACTGACGGCTTCCACAAAACCCAAGCCAACCGACAGGGTAACCAGCCCCAAACTGACGGCTTCAACAAAATCCAAGCTAACCAACAGGGTAACCAGCCCCAAACTGACGGCTTCCACAAAATCCAAGCCAACCGACAGGGTAGCCAGCCCCAAACCGACGGCTTTTCCAATACCCAAATATTCGAAGTCAATCTAGACACAACCAAACGGCTCCTACCTCATGTAGTAGTAGACTCACAAGTATCTAACGTTCCCCTAAATCTCCTAGTTGACTCAGGGTCAGCTGTATGCTTACTAAAGCAAACCTGTATCCACAATGTCCAAAAACTAGCCAAGGAACCTATCAAACTCAAGGGTATAGACCCTGGCGACGAGCCAACCCTCACTGAAGGCCACATCCAACTCAAACTAAAATTCCATGAAACAAAGCCTATTTCCTACAAATTCCACGTTATAAAAACTATAAACCTCCCCTATGACGGTATCATAGGTACGGACTTCCTAACAACATTCGGATGCAAAATTGACTATACCCGGGACACCCTAAAGATAGGGAAACTAAATATAGAACTCCACTTCGTCAACCCTTCGTACATCATTCCACCTCGTACTGAGACGGTAATAGAATGTTCAGTGCAAAACACCAACCTGACAGAAGGCGCTGTGTTAGACCAACACTTATCCGACTCCCTGTTAGTATCCAATTGTCTAGTAAAAGTAAAACCAAACCATAGAGTTAACATAACTGTAGCCAATACATCCGAACAGCCAGTGAGGTTGAAATCGGACCTCAAGCTGAAACTCACTTCAATCGACTCCTTACATGTTAATGGTTATCCCAATGACTTTACAAACAATCAACGTAACATACCAAACTGTGTCTCTCGAGCAGAAGAAGTCCTCCGCCAATTACGTGTGTCTCATCTCAACAATGAAGAAAAAGAAGCTCTTTCCCAGTTATGTTACGAATTCTCTGACATCTTCCACCTCCTGGAGAAGCCTTAACTCACACGAATGCCCTTAAACACGACATTAAAACGACAAGCGACATCCCTATACACGCGAAAACTTATCGATTCCCAGAAATTCATAAAACCGAAGTACGAAACCAAATTGATAAAATGTTACAACAGCATATTATAGAGCCCTCAGAATCCCCTTGGTCATCCCCTATATGGGTCGTCCCTAAGAAACTAGACGCTTCCAACACCCAGAAGTGGCGAGTAGTCATTGACTATAGAAAACTAAATGATATCACAATTGGAGACACTTATCCTCTTCCACAGATCACAGAGATCCTTGACCAGCTCGGATCTAGCAAATACTTCTCCACTCTAGATCTCGCATCTGGGTTCCATCAGATATTATTGAATGAATCCGACAAGGCCAAAACCGCATTCAATGTTCCTGAAGGACATTTCCAATTTCTGAGAATGCCATTCGGATTAAAAAATGCTCCATCCACTTTCCAGCGATTGATGAACTCTGCCCTCTCAGGCCTCCAGGGCACCCGTTGCTTTGTGTATCCCGACGATATCGTCTGCTATGCTTACGATCTCCCAACTCACATTTTGAATCTTAAATCTATTTTCGAGAGAATCCGTAAGTTTAACTTGAAACTACAACCTGACAAGTGTGAATTCCTCCGACGAGAAGTCGGCTATCTAGGTCATATCATAACTGAGCAAGGCGTCAAACCAAACCCAGACAAAATCAAAGCCGTTACTGATTTCCCAAATCCAAAGTCCCCTAAGGACATCAAATCGTTTCTTGGGCTAATATCGTATTACCGCCGTTTCATACCAGACTTTTCAAAATCGGCTAAAGCCCTCACCAACTTACTCAAAAAGACGTCCCATTTGAATGGAAAACGAGCAACAGCTCGCCTTCGAAACCTTGAAATCCAAACTCGTCACAGCTCCTATACTCGCGTATCCCGATTTTACACAACCTTTCCTATTGACCTGTGACGCTTCTAACTTCGGCATATCTGCCATTTTGTCTCAGGGACCTGTGGGACAAGACCGTCCTATAGCGTTCGCCTCTCGCACCCTGAACAAAGCCGAGTGTAATTATAGCACTACAGAGAAAGAATGCCTAGCCATAGTCTTTGGCACCAAAGTTTTTAGACCATACCTCTTCGGACACCGTTTTAAAATACTAACTGACCATAAGCCCTTACAATGGTTATTTAATTGCAAAGACCCAGGATCACGACTAGTCCGATGGCGACTCAAACTAGAAGAGTTCGAGTACGATATCCAATACAAAAAGGGCAAAATAAACGCCAACGCTGACGCGCTTTCTCGATTCCTGTGAACCATATCCAACGAAATACATCCCCAAGACCGGAAGCTCTGGCCGAAAGTGGACCTCAACCTTTAGACGAAGATTTATTAGACTTACTAGTCTCACCTCCATCATTCAATCCCGAAGAAGTCACCCCAACTTCCCCAGACTTGCTAGGCCCAATTGAAGATCTCGTGCCTCTACCAGACATACAACCTGAAATACTCAACGAAGCCAAGACAAGTAACGAGGAGGAGACGGAAACAGCAGATGCTGTCCCCAAACACTCTGCACCTCCCGAAGTTGCGGGCGGTGACTCTCCAGTCCCATCTACAAGCTCAGGCTTGGACATCCCCGTCGACGACTACCCTACATTTCTTAAAGCCATGGCTACCAAAGATGCCACATATAACACTGAAATAGAGGAACATAATGAAAGTCTTTTAAAATGCCCTTCCAGCATAATTTTAATCCCTACGTCCCTTGACCTGGATGAGTCAAACCCATATGTCCAAGAAGTACTAGCCGACCCCGAAATAAATGAGAGAGTAACCAACTCAGAAAGGGAACTTTTCTCTTACCAAAAAATAGAGATTGGCCATAAAATCTATTACCTAATATTCACAAAGGTTCACCATTTCGACGAGGCATCTTACCCTGAAATCTTCCAGACACTTAAGTCAATAAGAGATGAGTTAGTTATTTTTCAGAAAACAAAAGAGATCGGTATTTCAGACCTTAAAATCCTTTTGAAAACATTCATTTATTAAAATTTACAACATACTATCCTACTTGTTCCACAGAACACAAATTAAAATTAGAATATACCACAACAACATTATATACCCAGTCCCAACTGAAATAAAGAAGATCCTACACGACAACCACGACATCCCCGTAGCAGGGCATCTAGGCTCCCTACGAATGTATAACAGAATTAAGCAGACCTATTACTGAAAGGAATGCGCAGTGACATTGAATCCTATGTGAAGGACTGCAAGTCTTGTCAAGCGAACAAGGCCCTCAGGAGGGTCAACCGAGCACCAATGCAGATCACTAGTACGTCCACGGCACCAGGCCAACGTATAGCCTTAGATATTGTCGGGCCACTACCCGAGTCTGGCCCTGCCAAACTTAAATACATCTTAACCATACAAGATGACCTTACTAAGTTCTCCTCCGCGTATCCAATCCGTAGCACTACAGCGGAAGAAACGAGTGAATGCTTAATCCATTACGTATCTATCTTTGGTATTCCTAAAATGATCCTGACGGACCAAGGCTCTAATTTCACAGCAGACCTCTTTAAGAAAACTTGCGAGTTTCTAAAGATAAAAATCTTTGGTGTTCCCCTTACCATCCACAGACACAAGGAGCTCTAGAGCGTAGCCACTCTACCCTTAAGGAATACTTAAAATCATATATAAACAAAGACCAAACAAACTGGCCTCGCTATGTATATACCGCTATGTTAGCGTATAACACGTCTGTCCACTGTACAACTCACTACACACCCTACGAACTGATGTTTGGAACTAAACCACAAATACCCAATTCTGTATATGATGAGTCATCCGGAGCCACATACCCTGACTATGTCAGAATGCTCCAGAACCGATTAAAATATTCTAGAAAAAGCCCTGGATTTTATTAGGAAATCTAAGGAGTCTTCAAAGGAATACTACGACGGGCATACTCGTCCGGCTAAATATAAGGTCGGTGACCTAGTATACCTCAAAAACCATTTGCGGTTACGCAAGGCTCTCTCCCCGCTCTGGAAGGGGCCCTACAAAGTAGTAAGAGTTGGCGGAAACAACACGCTGACCTTACTGATCAATCGGCGGCATGTCACACACCATTTCGATCAGGTGAAACCGGCAAGCCCCGAAATTAGTTTGTAGACTTATGATTTAGTGTAGGAATAGGATACGTATTCATATAACACAGCATGTAAGTAGGTATAGTATAAGTGCAACAAAGGCGTCATACCATAGTTAACTATAACTATTATTTGCAGTCAAGTACGAGGTCAGCCTCAACAAGATTACGTCCAGCCGATAGTTACAAGCTCGGGCATCTGCTTCGACCACCTGGGCACACTTAGGATAAATAACGTACAGTTAAGAGTTGTAATACCAGTCGATGTCTCTCGATTTGGCCCACACTTACAAAACATTCGGTCCACCCTAGCAACAATAGAACAACTATGTAATCAGACTAGAGTTATTGAAATTAATATGGATTGCCGCAGTAGACTCCAACCTTTAACAGCACGGTACCAGGATGTTGCATCAGAGTTCTCTTCTATCTCCCACTTACTCGACAACAAGGTTAGACGCAGTGCCTGGATAGGAGGCTTAGGCACACTAGTAAAACACATTTTTTGGAAATCTTGACGAAGAAGATGGACTAAAGTATGACACGGCAATAGAGATGATACAACAAGACCAGACCGAACTGGTCAATTTAATTCGGGAAAACATCTTAGTTACTTCTACCGCTATGTCGTCATACAACCATACTATCAGTACAATAAAAAATAACGAAATAAAATTAAATATGGCCGTTGACGAGCTCACACGCATTATATCCAATACTAGATGCCCGCCCCGGCTTCGCCCGTGGTATATTATATAGCACTCATCGGGATCCCGTACATATCCAACGGTGAAAGAATGACTGAAATCGGTTCACTCATTCTTGAGAATATCGATTACAAACAAAAAACCTCTTCAGCAACCTGCTACGCCACCTGTCGGAAATTGGTCGTACCAACTCAGATTTAGAAAAAAAAATAGCAAAGGTTTATATTCGAGGCACAGATTACTGAAATTCAATGACGCAATCTTTGACACATGCTGTCATGTGTCATGTCAAAGCACGAAATGTACGAAAACTCTCTCTAAAAGGGAATATTTTTTCCCGATTTTGTTACATTCTTGTTTCATGCTCCGCTTCAATGAATAGCAGAAATATTTTCTATAGCCTAAAGCCTTCCTCGATAAATGGACTATCGAATAGAAAAATAATCTTTCAATTCGGACCAGTACTTCCCGAGATCCTAGCGTTCAAGCAAACAAACAAACAAACAAACAAACAAACAAACAAACTCTTCAGCTTTATAATATTAGTATAGATAACAGAGAAAACCAACGGGTTCCTAATACTTAATAGCGTAAATGGGATGTTAAACTCCCTTGAGACAGCCCTACTTACTTTATCGTTTCAGCTAGAAGACGTGATCAATGGTATATTGTTCGGTAAGCAAAACATCCTGCATCCAGCAATAATGTCGCCTTATGAGTTATACCGAGAACTCGCCGTTAACTATAGGCATTTGCCTAGCGACCTTGAGCTGCCGGCCGAGTTAAGTCTAAACAACATACACACAATACTTAGCACGTCTACCTTAGTCTGTTACTATGTTAATTATAAAATAATTTTTGTATTACAAGTACCGCTAATTAGCTCTAAAACATTTATTTTGTCACATAGTATAAGTTTACCGACTCCTTACGACAGTAAGGAAAGCAACGCCTTCAGCGTCATACTGCCGGACTTTAAATATATAGCAATGACCAAAGACCAGTCTCAATATTGTACTATGGATAGTCTACGCGACTGTGTATCTGTAAACCCGGGAACATATATGTGTAAAATAGAGAATATTTATGTAACTGACGCAAAACCGATTTGTGAAAGTGAATTGCTGTCGAAAGCAATCACTGAAACCACCACAATGTAAAACAAAGGTAATTACTGGGAAATTAGATGTTGTACATCCCATATCAAAAACAGGTGGATTTATGTATTTTCCGATCCAAGTAAAATCAGAATCGATTGTCAAAAATTCAAATTGTACGAAACCACCCTGTCCGGAACGGGAACCATAGCTGTCCCCGACAACTGTGTCGGGTATTGTAAACTACATCCCTCGTACCGAGATATGACATTTTAAATATAACTACACCTACAAACTTTGTACCAGGATTTAATATCACGGATGACGCCTGTTGTGACGTCACTCAATTGGTTGCTCTGATTAAAGATAATGTGTTTCCTACACGGTTAGTCAACATATCAGACCTGGACAATCTCAACCCAAACGGGGTTGAAGTCGAGTCTCTTCTAGACCGACTGCACATACTCGAAACTCATCAGACCAGGTCAAACCAGTATGGGACACATCAATCTGTAGTCATAACCATAATTATAGTCTTAATTAGTATCTACTTAGTGTATAATAGCTATAAGCGTTTTTGTTCACGTAACAGCAACCCGCAGTTCCATTCCATTTTTACTCGTAGACCTCCAATACCAGCAGCGACATCATCAGGCTCAGCCGATGATTCTTCAGAAGCTCATGTCGAATTAACGACTTCGCGAGACCCAGTAGCACCCTCAGACGTCAGATCTAATGGAGACCTGGAAGTACCCCATGTCTCCTCTAAAAGGGGAGGTGTTATGCCCCGGCTTTTTGAGGCTGTGATGCTTACCCAGCAACCCTGGATCAGCATCACGGACTTAGGACCGAGAGTTGGGTTACGACACCGGTAGAATCGTCAGTCCGTCTTGAACCTCCGACCTGTGCGGTTGCTTTTACGAGGGTGTTCTGTGCAACCCCTAAGTTATTTTATAAAGTTTAATTAAGTAAACGTAATAAACCCTTTCCCTTATAATTCTGTCTTTTTTTAAAAAGACTCTAAACTACCACCGCATAACAGTGCGTTAAATGTTGCCAGGTCGAGTCGTTGGGTTTGGTGGCGGGGCGTCTGCCGGGGATTCTTAGCACCCCATGCTCCGCCGGAACCAAGGCTGCCACCAGCGCCTGGAATAGCGGAGCCGCCGGGGACTAGGGGCCGTTTCTTTTTTGTGACCATCATATGGGGGGGTATTTGCCATAGTCACCACGCCTGGCAGGCGGGTTGGTGACCGCGGAACCAGCCCTTCGCATCGATGACGCCGCTGCCCGTCATCGGCCTGGTCAATTTAGGACTGGTTTTTTAATGGATATACCGCCATTGGTTCGGTCGTCAGAGCCTCGTTAGCTGGCAGCAGGGTGTACCACGCGCAGGAGAGGTTGACATTTGGGGAAGCTAGATGTTAAGCGCTTCCCCCTTACAGCCATTTAATGGGTATTAAATGGCTATTTATTATGCTAATATGTTTTCTCCTAAAGAACAAAAATCTACTTCAATGATAGGTAATTTAATTCTGTCATTTGACTAAATTTTATAAGAAGCTATGGCTATGTCGTACAGATAAATCTGAGCTGATTTTAGTTTTTTGTAGATATTTTAAAAACTACCTCTCATAATATCGAAAACAGGGAGTTTTCGATATTATGAGATCACCTCTGAAGTATTTTCTACCAAACAAAAAAGAAATTATCAAAATCAATTCACAATTAGCGGAGTTATCGTGTAAAATCAAACCAAATAAAAAAACATGCAACCCGACTGAGAACATCCTCCTTGTTTAAAGTCGGTTATAATGATGTTTGTTTTTCCACACAAAAACATATTTTTGATAATTATTCTTTCTTTCAAGACAACGCGACGCGATCACGTGGTCACGTTCTAGAATCTTAAATCTAGATATTCTGTGGATCGTCTTTCAGACACAGAATACTTAGAAGTTAGTAGTACCGAACGCGCCGCGCGTGTCGTTATTATTTAATGTTTGTGTAATTTCCGAACCACCAGACCGATAATGTTCAAATTTTGACGGGACAGTATTAAAAATGTGGTCTTTCTAACAAAAAAAGAATTAATGAAATCAAACAACGCAAACATGAGTTACAACCAAATACACATTCTATGTATAATATGTATGTATTTAGAACTATATAAGTATTATATCAGCTTTCTGGCCGCCATTTTACAAGCTTTGCTTAGTTTGGGGTCAGATGGTGTTGTGTGTGAATTGTCCACCAATATTTATTTATTTATTAATTATTATTCTGACTTTCACCCTCTCCCGCAAGAAAACCGATCAGATTTTGGGGATCAAAAGTAGCCTACAGCCATCTCCTTAGTATAAACTAAAGTCACGCCAAGTTTCAGCTGAATTAAATCAGTAGTTTCGGCGTGATGCGTGATCCCTATACAGAAAGACAGACAGACATGAAAGAAAAAAAAATGCAGATTTGCCATCAGTATCGAAAATAGAGTCATAATGTTTATAATGTACAGGACTTAATCACGATTTAATTCATTGTTTAAATACCTCGACGTTTCGGCAGCGTTACAAGCGCCGTGGTCACGAGAAGACTAAAAAAAAAATTAAAAAAAATAGAGTCCTCCAAAAAAAATTTTTTCAAAATATCTTCAATGTAAGTACAGAATTCGACCCGTTACAGTTTTTTATGAGTATAGATTTAATATGTCAACAAATATATTGCAAATGCGTTGCCTAAAAAAATTCAGTTCAGAATATGATTAATTAACCATTAAAAATATTGGGACGAACCCTCCCCCGCCGCGCCAACTTGGATTTACATTCAGGGGACACCCTTGAACATATTCCAAAAAAAAATACCAGGTCCCGTACGTTGCATTACAAACCTACTTTATTTGCTGCGGCGCTTGGACTATATGAAGTAACGTCTTTTTACCCGACTGCGCGACGCAAATGAGTGGTAATGTGTTTATCAGTCTTCATTCCATTATTATTTTACAACCAATCTAATTGTTCAATGGATCCCGACTGTTCAGTTGATATGTTCCTTTACTAGAATATCTTTTATTTTCTGCAATAGTATTAACTCAATGACATATTATAGAATTCTAGACCACCAGAAATCTAAGTGCTTGTTTTATTCTTTTCAGTTTTTATGGTATACGTAGTTTGGTTCACTTTTTATGCAGTCGGGTTTTTTGAGTTTTTAAATTATGTTTATTTTATTTTATTACACATATTTAAACAATGAATTAAATCGTGATTAAGTCCTGTAGGTACATTATATTTACATATTTTATTTAATACTTTTTAGTTATGAACAATGTTGACTGTTATTATGCTTAACAAAATATGCATATTTTGGTTTTTAATCAAATGTTTTTGTTTCTACTGATAATATTACCTATATGTATATAGGAGCGGCAGAAGTTTGATTCGATCAATTTAGCTAGGGACCAAAACACTTTGCTGCCCGCAAGGTACGAAGCTAGTTTGTTCCCTATTCGACTAATGTGGTCAAAACGAGCCCTCTGAAGAACTTTTGCTTTTGCAAGCCTTGGCAGCCCTGTTGAACGCCTTGGTCTTCCAGCGTGTGTCCCTTGCCTTACGCTGTCGAGCATCAACCCAGGCTAGGTAGGCCTCATGTTTAAATGCTTCAGCATTTTTACATTGAGAACCGAACCAAGGGTACTATGGCTTTGCTGGATACTGGAACGTCAGAGTATGAAATGAAATATTCCATAGCCGTACGTATTGCATCAGTCACAGCATCCGCGCAGGGTGACGGATCACCTGAAGAGAGGCACAGTGACTGCCATGGGTAAGATGCAAAGAAAGAGCGCATATCGTCCCAATCTGCTGACTTGTATCGCCATAGCCGCCGGCTACCTCTGGGGCTGCGATCGGGCGGATGCTAAACGGATACAGATTTCCCTCAATATGGGTATCAAATGAAAGGGGTTGACTAGTGAAATGTTGTACAGATTACCAATCCGAGGTAGTCGGGGGTACTTAAATCAAAATGTTTAATTTTGAGCTTAAATAAATAATAAGAAATACATATTGGTAGACATTGTATTTGTATAATTTTAAATACATACTTAATTTACATAGAAAACACACAGGGCACAGTACAAATATTTGAATTCATCACACAATTATTTTTATTGACTAGGTACCAACTAAGCCACTAGGCCAGCCAAGCCAGCTTTTCACTTAATTGTTTATAACTATTGCAATATTTGCGAGTGGGCTTAGCGGGATTTCTCAAAATCTATCTAGATACCATTCCAAATCGAACGACTCCTTAATCATAATGTTAGGAGAATTCGAAAAAAATGCGAAGTAAAAAGCACTTGTTGACTAGACTAATAAACTTTGTTACTTATATGAACGCACCATCCACACGTTCGATTCCAGAACGATCGCACTATATTCTATAGGTCGCACCACCCAATCAGGAACCAGCGGGATAGTAATACACAATAGTTCACCGCACCGCCGCGCCGCGCCGTCCACTCGATTAGATCTGGTCCGCACCATATTTGTAAAGCGTTCAAACCCGAATATCCGTGGTTCAAACGAAATTGTAACGTCTGTGAGTACTATTAAAACAAAGCAAATTATTAATACCTGGAAAAAGCGTAATCACCCTAAGTTTAGTAATAGTATGTATTGCTGATGTATAAAAGACAAGAAAATAACTTGCTACTCCGTTGTGGTTACCAAGGTAGCATCAGTCCATAACAATAAATAGTATGCTTAGGTATCGATTTGTCCTAATCTTAGAATATAGACAATAGAAATGGATTACGATTTTTACCGACTTGACTACACGATTTGTGGAATAACATATCCAGGGACACTAAAAATTTTGCCGTCATCTGGACAGAAGTCAGAACAGAAGGTACGACGATACTATCATACACTAGTTTTATCTTTAAAAAGCATGCAATATTTTGACATGTCTCCATATCCTTATTAAATATTGTAAATTCGAAAGCAACTCTATCTCTCTGTTACGCTTTCACACCTTGTACTGACTACCCATACAATTGAAATTTGGTAAATAAATATAGTCTACGAGTCAGTAAAAGGGCATTATGTAGAATACTTTTTTAAAATGAAAAATAGCCATAGGTTCAGAGTTGAAATTTTGTGTGGACGTTTCATCATTTTAAATTTAGAAGTTTGAAATTTATTTTTAGGCTTTGATTAGATGTTTAAATAAATGACATTCAAAGTTTATAAAAAACTTGGCAGTATAGGGACTGCCGATAGAAGCACAGATCACTATAAACTAGATCGAAGTGAAAACTAATAAATAACTGAGAATTTGATAGCACACCTTGAAAACTACGCGGGTGAAACCGGAGGGCGTGGCCATGACCATCTAGACCATCCGAGCTTATCCGAACATTTCTTTCATTTATGAACGTGACGCATGACCGCATGAGCTACTTTCACATCACACGGAAAATTTTCACAGAAAACAATTTTTCACTTCAAAAATTTACCCTTCAGTCGTGTCGTGTTTAGCGAAAATAAATGATCGTGAAAAAAATTTAAGGTTACACCGCGTAGTTTTACTTATATTGCTTTTTTCAGTTTGCAATAGGTGATAAAAATGGGGTACTCCAATGTCTTAGCATAAAAGATGAAGACCCAGTAGTGCAATTCAAGACTCTCCCTGGGAAACCTATAACATCCGTTCAACTGGCTGCTAGCAATGGTTAGTAATTTTTTACAGACTTCCAAAAAATATAAATTAATGTAAAGGCCCATATTGCGCAATACCTATAAGAATCACTCATAAATCAACCATACTCGCCTAAAAATTAAATTTATTTTAAACTGATTTTAACCGACTTCGATTTAAACTTACACAGTCAACTTATGAATGTTTCATCAAACCCGGATTTGATTCGAAGAACCTAAGTGGATCTCATTGGTATTAAAAAGGAAAGGTACCTGAATTACTGCAACCAACATATCGCTGGTTGAGTCCCACTCTTTCACTTCATGTACATCTGTCCCTTTTTACATATGACAAATTGTTTACAACAGAAAATATAATTGTAAATTAAATATTTCAAGATTTTGTGTAATTGTGTTTGAAAAGAGATGCCACGAAACTTTTTCTTGGTCGAAACTGTTTGTGCACCTTGTACACAAGCAAAAAGGCATTGTAACAGCTCATTTCGGATTTTGTGGAATTATTAGCACACATCTTGTCGACTTGTCTGTCGCTTACGTTGCGACTGATCTCAATCAGGAGACGTCACCTGATTCTACATCGCATCGCCATCATTGAGGAGCGTGTGCCGTTTCTTCCATTTTTAAGAGTTCAATAGTGGATCTAATAAGATTATGTTTTACGATAACTACTTACTTATATAACTCAAATATTTGTGTTGACTGCAGGAAACCACGCGGATAAAATATTCGCCGCATCAGGTAATGAAGTGAAGGGCTACACGCGAAAAGGCAAAGTATTTCTCACCATTGAAACTTCTGTAACCGAAACCATCACTTCTATGTAAATATTACAACTATCTTACCAGGTGCGACCAACTTTATCGCGAATTTCAGCAAAAGGAAAAACGAATTTGGCAAAAACCCTTACGTAGTCTGTGAATGCCTTAAATCCATAAAGGAACATTAACCATACAACTCAAACCAACTATTCTTAGGGGACGAGCCTAGTTCTAACATAGGTACCAAGGTACCCCTTTCGTGCCCATAATGAAGAATGTCAAATGAGCTATACTTATTGTCAACAAGAACAAAATTAAAAATTTTGACTAACCCCCGACTACTTACCTCGGATCTCGGATTATCTGTACAACGTTCTACTAGTCAAGCCCTTTCATTTGATCCATATTAAGGGAGTTGTGAAAAAAGAAATGTATTTCGCCATTTTGTGGTAGCGGCCATCTTAGATTTAAATTTGTCATAGTGCAAAGTATTCTACTAGTCAAGCCCTTTCATTTAATATCCATATTGAGGTAGTAGTGAAAAAAGATATAAATCGCCATTTTGTGGTGGCGGCCATCTTGGATTTGATTTTTTCATTACTACCACAATATGGGAATCAAACGAAAGGGCTTGACTAGTAGAATACTTTGCATTATGATAAATTTCAAATCTAAGATGGCCGCTCCCAAAAAATGGTGAAATACATTTCTTTTTTCAAAACTCCCTTAATGTGGGTAGGTATTAAATGAAAGGGCTTGACTAGTAGAATGTTGTACAGGTAACAAATCCGAGGTAGTCGGGGGTTAATTAAAATTTTTAATTTTGATCTTGTTGGTTACTGTTCTTATACCCATTTAGAAGAACTATTTTACATGACGTGAATATAAGTACCGAGAATAGGCGTGACGACAGGTCCTGCAATTATATTAAATTATTTGATATAATGACACTATTTCAATAGAATAAAATATGTTCCAATTCTAATTTTGATATTTTTTAGTTTAACTTACTTTATGATCAGTACCTGGTTGACCGAGCCTTGCTCGGTTTTTTTTAAGGATATTTAGGCAGGTACGAATTACGTAGTGATGACTTACTTAGATACGAATTAAATGCGTTTATAAAAGGCTCTAAGTATAAGATTTTCTCAGAAAAAAAAGAACACAAAGAAAAGTTCCGAGTGTAACCATCAGGATTCGAACCGGGGCCTGTTGACTCCGAGGGCGACCATATTCCGTCTTGAGCCATTTAGACTTAAAGAACAGTGACGAAATAAGTTATCGTATTCTAATGATATTGTAGGAGTTTTTCATTGTTTAAAAACGCGCATAAAATGATGTTTTTAAAAAATGAAACCTAGCTAGATCGATTTATCGTCCCCGAAACTCCCTGTATACATAATTTCATGAAAATCATTCGAATCGTTTCCGAGATTCAGATTCTATTTACCTACAAGAATTGGTCGTTGCAGCAGGGATGTTACGGAGCTCCGACTCCGTTAAGTCGGAACTTCAGATTGTTATTGCACCTCCGGTTCCGAAACTTTAAAATCTGAGGTTTTTATAGGAGGTCGATGCACAAAATAGCGCCGGCGGGATGCATACACTGTTACGAACAGGTTCCTACATGTCGTGCTGGGAATCCCCCTACCTTCTCGCTACGCCGATTATTTTTTGATTTTTTCACTTGTTATTTTATTATTACAATGAAAAAAGTTTGACTAAATAAGGTTTTATTTGTCCTGAAATAAAAAAAAAACTCTCTCCTGCCACTACTTCTGACCCCGTTTCCACCTCCGACTCCGATTCCGACTCCGATAAATCAAATTTAAAAACTCCGACTCCGCCTTCGGTTCCGATAAAATTACCTCCGATACATCCCTGGTTTAAAGGTATAAGATAAGATTCAAAGATGGATGGGTAAGTAGGTTTTACATTTTAAAAGTACGAAATTATTAGAAAATGTTTTTATTTACCATTGGATAACCTATTCAATTTCAAGTTACTTTTGTTATGAAACCAGTTTCCTAAACGCAATATTAAATATAGCTACCATACAAACTTTACGCGCGACGCATAGAACATACCTACCTACGACAATGTAACGTCACGTTTCTGTAGTGATTTATATGAAGCGTATTTGGGAGAGTCCAAAATTATGATTTTAAAATCGTGATATCACGGGAAATTTTTAGATAACAAAGTAATTCTTTCACCTATGTTTCAGTTATTGAGTAGCCTTTTGATGGCAGGATGGCACATTAATTCAAAAATGAGTCGACATGTCTATTAAGTCTAGGAGGATTATAGTTAATATTTACTTCACAAAATGAAGTTTTGCTTGCTATCAGCTCCACATATTTTTTATGTCTCGTATCATCCATGATCGATACACTAAATCATCCCCACAATATATAAAAAATTGTCTGTAAAGGTCAGTTTACGGACGATAGTTCGACGTGACGACGTCATAACAAAACATTTAAAAAATGATTGCATACAATGCAATCAAGTGGAAGAGAGATAGATGCGACGCGAGATGAGTGTAACGGGACACTTTTTCTTGCGTGCAGCCGGCGTTCATCGGTTTAGACGATGTCACGTCAATAAAAATAGGTAATCTAAAACGATAATTCACGTGTAAATCGATGTGTTTTAAATTCTAAAAAAGAATAGAACCTTATCATCTGCTGAAAGTTGATCGCACCGTCCTCAGACATAGAATTGATAAAATTGAAGCCCCGAAGTTAAACAGAATTTACCTTGGCAGGAGTGTGCTTGGCAGCGATCTTATTTTGAGTAGCGGACGAACAGTGACCTTTTATAGAGATTTGAAGGAAATCAGCTCATATATTTGTGAGGACCGAGTGTTAGATATTGCAGCGTTTCCAGCCCCTAATGTAAGTATCTGTCTACTCAAAGTAACATGATATATTTGGGCTTTCTTGAATTAAAAAGTACTCTAAACCCTAATGATGTAATTTAATATTCACCCTAATAGGTAATCTAATAATAAAAAGATAAGAGTTTTCTTATAAGAGATATTATTACTTACATAAAAGAGGCGGCTAACTAAAGTTAACTAAGTTATATTTTTATATTATTTTAGAATACAAAAGTTCGCTTGCTCGCGTTAATCGCGAACAAAGGAGCAGCCGTGCTGGAAAATGGGCAAGTAATCGCCCGCATCTCGATAGCTTCGAAGCCCTGTCGTCTCGCAGTTCCTCCGACACATGCAACAGACATGTGCTTTTTTTTTATGGCGCCAGCGATGGTTCTATTGGTCTAATAAGTTTTGAACAGTAAGTAGTTCAAAATGTATACCACTGCAGACTTTAAATGAAGCATTTTTAGAAGCAAATACCTACATACTTAATACTTGTCAAAGAATATTCTTAATTTCCTTTTGTTACTTATAGAAAAAATTAACCATTGGCGCCACCTTTTTCGAAATTCTGCGACTGTTATACGAGTATTTTGGATAGAATGATTTTTAGTAATATTCTCGAGTTTATTTATTTTCTTTGCATATTATTAAAACAATTACCATCGTAAATATTTTTTTTTATATTACACAAAGAGATTATAACAAACAAAGAGCCCACCGACTTATTTAAAAAAAAAGCTGACAATTTGACGTGAAATTTTTCGATTGAATTGGGATGCTTTCTCAATATTAAGTCAATTTAAGGTTAGTATTTACCACAGATTTCTAAACAGATGAAACCTTCGTGAACGGCACTGTGAGGCCAGTAATTAGTTATGTATGCGTGACAGCTCTCACCGACGTTGTCAAATTACTCACGTTGGTGTGCGTGTAATGTTCCCAGTCTTAAGAAAAAAATCCCACTATTGTTGTCTTAGCTTCGGAAATCTTCGCGTATAATAAACAATAATATTATTATGTTAAAATAATTTATTATTTCACCGATTATATATTATGCAAGGTTTTCTTGTTATTACTATTTCCATCCTATGAAGTTAAGAATGTTGATTTTGCATGCAACTGAAAATTCGAATATTCGTACAGAAAATTTGGGAGTAAAAAGACAACGCCGCATAATAGCAAAAGTCATGTGTGTGTTTATTTTCAGTATTCTATCGGAGTGAAATTTTGAATATTATGCTTGACAAAAGGTCGTTAAATTAGTAGTTTTTTAATATCGGTGAACACAGGAGGTGCAGAGAATTTTTGACAACTGATTTGATATTGGGGCCAGATCATTCAATTTGTTTATTATCCAATCTTTGTCTAAACGCGTGTCGCATACGAAAAGTTCACCTTTTCAAAAATGTTGATACACACCAACGAAAACCGTCGTAAGAGTTTTTGTAAATCAGTTGAACATTATTTACATCGCCACCCAAAGTTCCGTCGTTGTTTTTTTTTTTTAGCTTTTATAGGTTTAGAACTTGACCACCATCTCGCCTGATGTTAAGCGACGATGCGGCCTATGATGGAGCGTGTTTACCTAGAAGAAACCGATTCACTCTCGATTTGAAGACACAAAGATGGGGAAAGCCCACTCAGGCAACGTATTCCACAGCCTAGATGTTCTTATCACAAAAGTAGAGTCAAATCTCTTCGTTCGTGTCTTTGGAACATCAACCATGAAACGACGTCACTTTTTCGAGTTACGAGCATTCCGATAGAAAAAAGGGCAAGGAAGTATCAGATCATACAAATCAGTCGCACACTCTCCAAGTCGTCCGTCAGGACGTCGTCCAAGTACCAAACGTTTAAATTGGACTGGAGACGTTAAATGATAGAGCGAATGGCCAGGGCGAAGGTCGCATGGCCGAAGGTTCACCAAGTGGATAGCCAACGGAATATAGCAAAATATTGTTTTGATAATTTTGTGGGTCCGCCATAACATTGCCAAAGAAAATTGTAGAGGTCAAGAATTTTATTCTTCCCTTCGGACAACTGGGTTCCACGATCAACCAAATTAAAGGCGTTCTTGACGTCCACCTTTAACAGCCCTCTCCCCAATTTTGGACAAAGAAAGTCAGGACAGCATGAATAACAGCATCACGTCCACCCAGAGAACCAAATCAAGTTTGTTAGGACAGGGAGCTCGAAAGAGCAACGTTTTATACCTACAACCCACCTTGGCAGCAAGGCCAGTATATGTGGTGCCAACAGCGATTGGCCTGATCCCAACATCTTTTTTGGGTAAGTATGTATGCACACATTAGCACCGTATAAAACTTCGACAATGCCACTACTGACTCGACCAGATAACATGAGGTTAATTAAAATGATTAGATCTCTCAAATGACCTCGCCTACTTTTTTAAGTTCCACTATACCTACTTACATGTATTAAAAACTTGCTTCATAACCATAGTTTTCATCAACGCTATTAGTATTTTTGTAAACACTAGTAATGACGTGGATTTGTGCTAGGCATCGATTCACATTAAATAAAAAAATACGATTATGAAAATAGGGTTTAAAATAGAATAACACAATCTACATAAATAATTTGGTCTACGAGTATCTTCAAAAATCATAATCTATATTTTACCTTAACTTTAGGGAAAATAATTTCAATTTAGTATAGCAACACTAACCAATTTTCGTTGAGGTATTGTGTTTCTATATCAATCGAAATAAAATCGCCTAATTTATATAAATAGCAGTAAAAATATTCAAACTTTCCTATGAAATGATATTCCTCTTTCCTTTTTTGATTTTTGGGAACAATGTTTGCAATGTTTGAAGACACAAGACGGCATTATCTTAAACAAAACTTAAAATCACACGGGACTCCCGTACGAGACGGAAGTCCGTTTCGTACTGACTGGAGTTTGTATTTGCTTTGGCGTTTGATATTTGGTTCTGGACCTCAGGATCTGTGTTCCGAAAGTTCCATCTGCCTTTTGTTTTAGAAATCTGTGGTATTTACATTCTCTTTGTTTAAGGAAAACAAATAATTATTTTGAATCAAAAAATTACGATGTATTTGAGACCTAAAATGGTAAGTTAGATATTACGAAATTTCGTGAATAATTTTAGGTTTATGTATGATATAAAAAATTTGTTTTAAAGCTTTCGCGATTTGAACATATAATGAATTAAGAGATTTTGTCCTGTACTGTATACCTATAAAATGTATAGATATAAAATGTTAAATCCAAAAAGTTAGTTTATTGAATTTTTCACCTCAATTGAGGTTATGCGAAAAAGTGTTAACACAAATGTTGTAGATCTTTTTATTACCTACAACTTTTCGCTACAACGTTTTTCCACAAGACTTCTAGTTTTGCTGAAAATCGAGATTCACCGTTTTTACCCTTAAAAACGGACCACTCTACTCCCCGGCCTCAGATCGCCTTTAAATTATTTTTCGTATAATGTTTGTTATATAAATAATAAATATTGGTGGACAATTCACACACAACACCATCTGACCCCAAACTAAGCAAGGCTTGTGTGATGGCAGCCAGATAGCTGATATACCTAATACTTATATAGTTTTAAATACATACTTATTATACATAGAAACACCCAGACACAGTGCAAACATTTGAATTCATCACACAAATATTTGCACTGGGTGGGGATCGAACCCACGACCCTCGGCTTCGCAGGCAGAGCTACTACCAACTAAGCCACTAGGCCACTCGTATATTCTCTTCCTTTTACAATGGGTTTCATCCTACTATATCTTTTCACTTTTTACCATTTTCATCGTCTTCGGCACTGGTATTATTATTCGTTTATGTTTTTCAAGAATGCAAAAATACATATATTATGTAAAAATGCTTACCTACTATCAAAAGTACTTATTTTCGCCAAAAGTGGCGCCAATTTTTCGTTTTGTTATGTATAGAAATTTTGTAAACATAAATAAATGTCAATGTTAGTAATTTGGCGATTAACACTATAAATCTCATTGCCGTTATCAAGTACGAAATTCGGAACTTTTGTTTTTCTCCTGGAAATGGATTTCCATTACCATTATTCCATTTGTCATATTTATGTGTATTCATACTTAGCTACCATTATATACCTAAATACGTAAAGAGAAAGTTAACGTTACGTATCATACGCTATCTAGTACCTACATTTCTTCAGGTTTATTTTCATCGTTATTTTTCTTGCATTTGGTATATTTTATTAAGTTATAAATATGTACTGTTTCGCTATGAATATCTGCTATACTTACTTACCTATTTATGACACTAAGTTAATGTTGTCGATTTTGTAGGTAGATCCTATGAATATCCGTGGTAGGTACAAACAAAATTATATACCTACCTACAAACTGATTTTTTGTCGTTTTTTGACGTGACAACGTCTTATAAATTGGTTTGCCGGGTGACACTTCAAGAAACTGCGTTACGCTCCGCTCACGTTATGCGCTCACAACGAGAGCGAGTGAGAGGCACGCGTCCCTTCCACTCGGGCATGGTTAGCCCGCCTAAGAGCGAGAGAGACAGACATAAAAAGTGAAAGGCACGCGTCCCTTCCGTAAAATTATTTTACCACTCAAAGTCGTTGTCACGTAAAACTTTCGCCCGTATACCGACTTTACAGGCAACCAATTTTTTTTTTATAGTATAGTGACGGGACGAGCGGGCTGTTACCTGATGGTAAGCAACACGCCTGCTTGTAACAGGAGTGTCACGCGTCACGCAGCTACTGGAATACAATCATTGTAAATCATTACCTAGCACAGCGCTCGTTACTAAGAGACAGTAAATTCTGGTTTATCTCTAAGCTCTGTAATTTCTCTGAAATCATTGACCGTCAAACCACTACTGCTTTGCATTTAAACTACTTAATATAAAACAAATTTTAAGTTGTGCAAACCTAAATCACTCCGTTGTTTGTGCTTATTTTTTCAGATCAGCGCTATACAACAAATGCCTAGTAGAAGGACGCAGTCTTGGCTCAGTGGTGTGCCTTGGTTGGTACGTCAATGATGCCGGTTCGCACTTGGCGATTGGCCGTCATGACGGCTCCGTGCAGCTCTATTTCATTGATATGGAGAATTTTTCTGAAAAACCAAGACTCAAATACACATATGTAACTAATTTTCTTCGTAATAATTAACTTTTCCAACTTACACAGTGTGGAGGAGGTTTAGGTATCATATTTTGCAAAATAATTTACGCCGTCACAATATCTCTAAGTATCTATCTTAAAGACTACTTAAACGTATAACATATTTAATCTTATTTTCAACTTTTTAATTCAGTTTTGTGGGGAGCCCATAACATCCATTGAAGGTGGATGCATTGGTACGGAAGAGAGCGAGATTCTGGTTGGTACTTTTTCGGGACGAATATTCGCACTGCGATCAGGACATTTATCTGGTGCAGCCGCTTTGTCCAAAGTAACACAAGAAACATTAGCTGCGAGAAGGACTAAACTTGAGTAAGTACCAATATAAAACATAACAATTTTGCTACTCAATACAGTATCATTTGACCCAAATTTAATATACTTGATGAAAGTAATTATCTCAATATATCTTGATGTTTCAGAGGAGAAATAGCACGCCTAGAGAAACAAACGGCTAACGAACGCGAAAAGTACCAGCGTAACACCCGATCTTTGAATTCTGGTTTATCTGCTCCTCCATTATTGGACTTACAATATGAAGTAAATACCTAAAACTTTCAACGTTGATAATTCAGACAATGAGACGATTTTCTTAGCATTCCATGGATTCACCGTGCGGGTGCCGGGTCCATAGTGTGGCAGAGAGAGAAAACCCGAGTAGATCCCGAGACTTGTGACTCGGGCGATTAAGGGGCCCCTTTCTGACGTACATCAACACTCACCTTTACTACTCGTTTTTCTCTCCCTGCCCAGCCAAATCTGATATGAGCCTACTAGTGCAGCTTTAGATACTCGTTCTAGTATAGAACTTACTGCACTTCTGGATAAGCCAAGGTCTTTCAGCAGGTTATATAAATAAATGTAAAAGAAAATGCGTAAAAGATGCTAAATTGCAAAGACTTGTGAGGGAAATACCAGCTACCTGATAACGACGATAGAAGAAAGTGGATTAGTAAAAACAAGCAAGTAGGGTTGAGTACCTATTAGACATGGCGCTACCGCCATGTCTAGTACCGAAGCCAAATAAATCGAAACCTTTGGTTAAACATTAACCTACACAAAATGACATCCTGTTATTAACAACACATTAAAATTTTAGATATTTTATCCATTCAACAGATAACAGGAGCTTCAAAAGATGGCTGGCAGGAGACCAAGCTAATTTCTGCAGTTCCTTTAGATATGCTATTCATCTACTGCGAAAAGAAACTGGATATGATAACAGATACAGCTGCAGTACTAAGCATCTGTGCTTCCCAGGTTTGTGTATAGTCCTAACTATATAAATTAATTCGATGGATAGCGATACATAGGCCTATTTTTTAATGGAGCTATTGTGTATGTTGATACAGGACAAGTTATCTGATTTGCTGGCCACGGTGAGATGTCAAGCAGGCACAAGGCGCTTATGGGTTCGAATGCGGATGACTTCGACGACACCTATTCCTGAATCTGTGCTCGTTTATATTTACGCACTGCCTACAGGGGCTCCCAGAGTAGCGCGCCTCATCACCCTCAGATTGGCAGCTTTGCCTTATTATTCTCAACATGAAGACCCAGAATGCGAAAATCAGTCGAGGTACCTTAACTTAATTTGCTTCATCCCATTCCTTAGCTAAAGGAATGGGATGAAACAAATCTTAGTTCTTAATTAAAATACGAGTTACTCACGTGTACATGATACATCACTGACCATGTTATGGTCGGTGCGACCTGGGTTAAGTGTTAGCCAGGGTCAGCGGATTGAGGGGAGTAAGACTTGTCGTGACCACATGCGCTTTGGTAGATACCTACTGTGGACGGCGAATTTCCGCTGAAATTTAATTCGTGCTTCACCGACAAAATAACACATGAGTAATTCGTTTATCAATTAAAAATGTACAATGTCAAAGTCTATTTTCACAGTAAAAAGCAATTTATACTATTTTCTTTAACTATTTACAGGGCTTGGTGTGAGTTGCGGTTATCGGGAAGTTTTTCTGTTGCGGAAATAACATCGTGGCTAACAGAGGCCCTCCTGGCGATTTACCAAGACCAGCTTCGACGGTTAATTTTGCGCGTGTTCATACTCTACTTGGAACTGTACTTATTTGTAGATATCAGTATGTATGTTTGATATAAAAAATCAGAACTACACTTTGAGATTACACGGGTTTATGGCAAATATAACAGCGGTAAGCCCCACCTTTGGCCTGACCCACGGCAATCTACCATCTAAAACTGCCTCGTCAAGAAATAATATTGACGTAATAATGTTACCGTTACCTAACATGCCTAAAAGGCTTATTTTATTTCACTTTTGCATAAATTATACAGGTTCGTTTGGGTAGTGGCAGGACTCTTGGCAGAGTCCGCCTAGGGAAGTGCCACACCTTTGCCAATTATTCTACCGCCAAGCAGCAATGTGCAATATTGTTTGAATGTGCAGTAATGTTTGAAGGGCAATGTTTCCAGAAAAATTACAGGGCTTGGAGATATAACATCTTAGATATCTGGGTGACGAGCGCAGTGCAGTGCTAGGTAATGATTTGGACTCAACTTCAACTTTTATTTATGGCCTACATTCGGTAATGTTACCAGAATTGATTTGGACTCTTCATATTCCAATAGCTGCGTGTCACTGTGCTGTTAAGTGAGAGGCATGTTGCTTACCATCAGGCACTTTGGAATCTATACTACTAATAATATAGTAAAACTGAAGGCTTTTTGTTTAAACGCGCTAATCTCAGGAACTCCTGGTCTGATTTCAAAATTTTTTTCATTGTTGAACCCTGAGTGCTATAGGCAATAATTATATGCACCACGGGCGAAGGCGGGACGGATTGCTAGTATTACATAAAATAGTGGTCTTTAACTACTGACTGCAATTCTAAAAAAAACACTACCACCATCTAGAATGCTGTTTGGAACTATTTTTTTTTCTTTTATAAATGTATTTATTTGGTCAAATGTTGTTATTGTTGCAGAAGAGGTTCGGCCCTTTTAAATCGGATAATGTATCAACAATAGCGGCACTGAAAAATGTAATATCCAACTGTTCTGTACAAAAGGGCATACGAGCAGAGATAACTTGTGGTGTGTTGGAATAATTATTATCTAATACTCTTAATTATATATGATATGCGATGCAAAATTTATTTTATTACATGTAAAAACTCAAAAGTTAATGACAATAACAAAAACTATGAATAAGTAAAAAAAATTAAAACTATATCCTACATATCCCACTTGTAGCAGTTCCTAGTAAAATATGTATTATTTATAGAATGTTTTTTTTGTAAATGTATATTTTATGTTTCAGATATACCAGATAACTGCTGTGTAAAAGCATTTGAGTTATTAGAACATCAATTTAAGTCAGAATACACAAAGAAAAAGGACATTGCATTACGAGAAGCAATCAGGTATGTCATTAGTCATTTTTGCATGTGTTGAAAACTACTTTTTAGAAAGAGTGCTTTTTCTGTTACAAAAATAAATAAAAACTTAGTAAAATAAATACTCTAAATATCAGCTTTAAAATTAATGAAAAATTAAATAACTGATGTTATTTATCCCATGATAAAATCTATAACTTTTTCTTATTATGATAGGGTATTGTGAATTCTCTATTGCTATTACCATTATTTTTAAAGAACCAGAGGATTTTTGGCATTTTATATATGTTTTCATTTATTTGCAGTGCTCTGGATTTAGATTCAAGCACAATAGATGAAGATGGTCCAGTTCTATGTGATGATTACAAGCGTGTTAAAGACTCGCCAAGTGAAGATTACTCTGAGACATATTTTAATGAACTTGTTGGTATGGGCATTGTATATTTGAGAATTTTGTTTTTGTTAAATACATGGTTAAACAGATTCACATAGTACACAGTCAGCATGCATGCAGAAATATTATGTTTAACATGAACTCAAGCACAGCCTGCACAACATATACTTCATAATGGAAAGCACTGAATCCAGGCAAATAGCTTTGGGAATTAGTACCAAGACATGCATCTTACGGCAATGTCCAAGCACAATTCTATCAAATCTCTATAACCTTTTGCACAGTATGGGAGTATTGGCAGACCAGTTCTTCGACAAAATAATAATAATTATTGTTTTTTTCTCAATTGTTATGCTGCTTATTTAATAGGTATAAAAAATAGCATATTTTAATCATATTCAAGCCACATATTGTAGTAATTATAAATGAATCATGTGCTATCTTATTTTCAGATGCTGTGGTCCAGTGGAATTCAGACATGCATATTTTGTCATTGCACGGAAATAATTTCCAAGATGAGAATGAAAACCTGAGACTGGCACTAAACAACTGTGACATTAAACTTATTGTGAAATTACTTTATTACAAATCAGGTTCACCAGAACCAAATGAATTTTGAATAAATATGTTTAATATACATAAAATTTTGTTCTATTTTATGTTTTTAGCAAAAAACAGCGTCAAAATTATGTATTTGAAACTTTATTGGATACTAAATTAGCAACCATAAATGGCAATAGACAGTACTACACTAATAAATACTTATATTACACAACAACTAAATTGCAAATAACATACCTATATTACAAACTATTTTTGGAAGGGGTAGTAGTCTAATCCTGAATTATATTTGAATTTATGTGTAAAACGGTTAACTTGAGTCTTGCCGATTTCGACCATCTTGTGCACTTCTTCTCTATATGCTGGTGGAAGAAGTTCTGTTTCTAGCTGACAATCATGATTACTGTCTTCGACTACTTTGAAGATCCTTTGTCGAATGATGTCCACATCTCGACTGTACTCTTCCTTTAAATCATACACTGCTTGGGTCGCAGTATCAATCTTTAAGACGAAATAGTTAGCTTCTCTGTGAACCAGGCCATGAGCACTAGTTTTGTAAGGCATCTGTCGAAACCAAGATTTTCTATGTCCCTTAATATTCCGCCACGGTTGAAGACAGCAGTTGCTACGCGCTTAAGCGTGCTTTTCAGTTCTGGTTTTGGCATTGCTCGTAACATCAATGCTAATTCATAGGTAGGCATTTTGAAAATATAAACAAAAATCTTTTTTCGACCAATATTTCTAGGTTTTGATTTTGAGGTTATGATTTATGAATTTTATGATTTTCAGATTTTCAAATTCAATTTCAAATATATTTTGACATTCAGATCTTCAGATATTCTTGATTTTGACAGTCAGCTGATTCACGACTTGAAAAAAGAAAAAACTAACACCACCTACACCTACACCACAGACTAAGTAGAGAGATGACCTACACACAGTAAGTAACACCTACTTAGTCTGTGAGTAACACCTACATCTCAAAGTAGGTCATCTCTATTTCCCACAGACGAAAACAAAAAACTCCCTGCTGCCAACCTAACAATTTTCATAGACAAATTTTCTATGTAATCTGCATTCCAACATTCCATTCGTTTCATTCATTTCATACATTATTTAATCATGGCCGTGGCGTGATGCTTCGTTGTTTTTGTGATTTTAAAATTAAAGCAAATTAATTTTAAAGCTACCGACCATGAGCTCATATGTAAAGTTTGTATCTGACTATTGTAAAAGTTGGGAAAAGTCTGGTAAAGACTTATAGTAAGTATTGTTTTGTTATATGGTTACTATTTTACCACATGCTATTTACCTACGCTTTATTCAAAATATATAAATAATTTCACTGTAAGATATCATGAAATATATCTGCTTTCTAATTTATGTTGTTGAAATTTATAGCGAACTATTTTCTCTCTAATTACGAAGTTTCCTGATTAGAAACAACTGCGAATGATTGCTATATCTACCTACTCTTGTATTGGACTAATGAATTGTCTGCGCAATTTAAAATTTATATTTATTATGATTACCTTTTCAGTATCAAACATGTGACACAATCTATAAAAGATGAAGAAAAAAGCCCCTTGTTTTCTAAGTCTGGTAAACTCTCAGGCTTCTCCCAGAACATCTATGACCTCCTCTTATGTGGCTTGCGCGGGACTCTGAAAAAGGATAGTGTATTGTCAGCTTTACGAGATATTTCAGTAAGTAATCAGCCCTAACATACTATTTTTAACATTAGACTTTATTAAGGGAAATTAAATGTTGAAATATATTTTAGGCACTACATGCTGACATTCCATCAATCACACTGGATATTGTATCTGTATTAGACGCAGAAACATGTCTTGATGTGCAAAGTGAAGAACGAGCCAACTTCTGCTATATTGTCAGGGAATTAGAATCTTTTATATCTGATAAACTATTAAAAGAGAGATTGGAGATTGACACTTTACAAGATGTTGGAACATTGAAAAACAAGAACTTCTATACAAAATTTATAAAAATCAAGACTAAGCTGTAGTGAGTATAATTATATACCTAATATAAAGACTGGTAATGTAGTTGCTCCTGTAAATTTATTTGAAATGTGCTACAATTTTATCTATTTTTCAGCTATAAACAGCGTAAATTCAATTTATTTAGGGAAGAAAGTGAAGGTTATGCAAAATTAATTGTGGAACTCAATCAAGAAATTAGCGAAAAAATGGAATGGAAAGGCCTGCTGGAAATAATTCAATCACTGATAGGTGAGATATTAACAAAATGTTTAGCTTAGTTGTAGTTATTTCATTAGGGCAGATGCTTGTTCTTGCGAGATTCAAATTGAATAGTTTATTTAATTGTAGAAATAAAATCACAACAGTTGTAACCAATAGATCTAGTGTAGGTTACTGAAAAATTATGAACTTGGCGATATAAATCCTGACCCAAATCTGGGATTAGCTTGTGTTTTGGGAATCTGTTACATAACAGTAGTTCCATTAATTCAATACTGACCTAACTGGAAAACAATTGTATGAGGGTGGATCGAAATACTTGCAGCCAAACACATCAATACTTGAACTATTATAATATAACTGACCTCATTTGATTTGTTCACTCTCTGGTTGTCATATTGGAAAATTCTACCACAATAGCATTATCTGATTTTAAATTATACTGAATTATGTGAGCCTAAGTCCAGTGTTTTTAAACAATGGAGTAAATTGAGCAAAGTGCGGACATCACATACCTTAAAAAAACGAAGTCCATAAGAGATTCACAAAGATATGTCAACAACATTGGGTAATCTGCTCCGTCATATATGCGCTACTCACTCATATATTTGAAGTCGGTGCCAGTTAGGTCAAAAAGTTAGTATTTTGATGCTAATTTTTTTTAAAAATAAAACGTGACTAGACGAGCAGGACATGTGCCTGATGGTAAGCAACATGCCTGCCACATAACAGTACAGTGACACGCAGCTATTGGAACATGAAGAGTCCAAATCATTTACCTAGCACTGCACTGCCCTGTAATTTCTCTGGAAACATTGCCCTTCAAACCAGAACACAGTAATATTTGCACATTACTGCTTGGCGGTAGAATAACTGGCAATGGTTTGGTACTTCCCCAGGCGGACTCTGCCAAGAGTCCTAGCATTACTAAATTAGAGCTAATTAGACACATGGTAAGTAGTATCTATCCACTATCTGTTAGATTTGGCTGGCACCAACTTCATATAAATGAGTGACTAGCGCTTACAATAATGATTTTAGTCTGTTTTTCGATTTTGAGTGCCTATTTGTGGTTTTGAAGTTGGTTTAATTTTTTGTATGAAAATACAGTAGAATCCGGATATAACGAACTTCAAGGGACTGGCGATATTATGCCGTACTAACCGGTTGACGTATAAAACGGATATTTACATTATGTGTTATAAGTGCGAAAGTTTGATTTTCCCATTTAGGTAAATAAAACATGTTGTAGGAATCAGTTACTTATGTTTATTTTAATTATTCTTATATGTACACAAATAAGTAATACATACATACCAAATTACAAACATCGGTACGTAATGTACTGTAATACTGTCACTAACGTAGGAAATCTGTTATTTGGGTTTGTTTTGACAGACTTTTGTTCGGTAGTAAGAACTTCGGACAGCATTATATATATTTTAGAATAAGATACGCCAAATTCCTTTGCGAGGATCGCATTTGATTCACCAGCTTCTAATCTGTGTAATATTGCACTCTTTTCTTCAATTGTAAAACACTTTCTCTTCATGGCGCTTTATGAACTTGTCATAACAGGTGACAAATACTAACTGTGATTTACGCGCGCCAATAAGGAGAATTAAACGGTGAAGCGCGCGGGGAAAGTGAGGGGGCCGAGGTATTAGTCATTCTTTACCTAAATTGAAACAAAACACGGCGCGTCGTTTTAAACGGACGAATTATTGAAAAAAATGGTCGCTATAAACGGTTTGTCGCTCAAACCGGAGTCGCACTAAACGGTTATATTTTCAAAGTATCTAACTATTAAACCGATCTCGAGTAAATAATATCGACGTTAAAAACGGTTAGTCGTTATAAGCGACGTCGTTATAAATGAATTCTACTGTAGTTTATGTAAATAAAATTAATTTCTTATGTTGTTTTCTTGCTGAGGCCGCATACTTTTCAATCCATCCTCATAAATTGCCATTAACAAGTTATTTAAAACATTAGCAGTTAGATACTACAAACATCTGGCATTAAAAATCGTTTGAAACAACATGAACTTAATAATTAAGTACCTGGTTGACCGAGCTTTGTTCGGTTTAAATACGTTTATAAAGCGCTCTAAGTAAAAGATTTTCTCAGAAAAAAAAGAACAAAAAGAAATGACCCGAGTGTGACCATCAAGATTCAAACCGAGATCTGTTGACTCCGAGGGAGAGCATATTCCGTCTGAGCCATTTAGACTTAAAGAACAGTGGCGAAATAAGTTATCGTATTCTAATGACATTATAAGAGTTTTTCATTGTCTAAAAACGTGCATAAAATGACGTTTAAAAAAATAAAGCCTAGCTAGATGGATTTATCGTCCCCGAAACCCCGTATAGGTACAAAATTTCATGAAAATCGCTTGAACCGTTTCCGAGATTCAGATTCTATATATATATATATATATATATATATACCTATATACTACAAGAATTGGTCGTTTAAATGTAAAAGATTAAGCTCATGTAGTTAAGTAATTTAGTAGGTACTATTTTAATAATAATAACCTCATATGATGACTTCATCTAAAAACAAGAAAATATATCAGAAAAATAAACATTACTTTTTTCTTTTACAGGTTGTTTCAATTTAGATCCGAACAGAGTTCTTGACATAATCCTAGAATCATTTGAAGCTCGACCGCAATTAGATCAACTTTTTATTCCTCTTATAAAAAATTACATGGGAGACCCTCAGGTTATATCTGAGGTGCTAGGTTTTAAATTAGGCAATTCAGATGTACTTGAAGACTACAAAGAGCCTCCGGCACTGATGACTGTGATAGCATTGCTGCTTCAGCACCAAGTTATATCATTAGATGATATTTATCCCTGGGTATGTCAATATTATATTATTGATTATTAACAGTCAAGAAATTATTTGTTTACTTCAATAGTGGAATTTCCTTTAAAACTAATTTTCTTTTGTAATATTTCCTTGCACTTCCAAAATATTCTACTTGTAATATGAATGTGAAAGTTTTTATGTTTATTGTTTGTTACACAACCACATTCAGTCTTTGGTTGAAGTTGGAATGATCATAGCTTCAAGGTTGTAAAATAGACATGATTTTTATCCCAATAATATCAAATCTTAGAGAATAGTTTTTTTTTCTAGTTTTTGTTTTTGGTTTTTATGTTAACTATAAAATTTGCAGTGTGTCATGTTGTAAACAAATCTTTCCTCTATAAAACATACTATGATGATCTTTGAGAAGCCTAAACATTTTCAACTGCAATGTCAAATGATTTACATATAATGAGAAAATTCATTTTGAGATTAATTTATTTCTTTCCTTTTATAGTTATTCTTTTGCATTTGTAATTTAGCCTTGACTTAATTGGCACTTGAATAAGGCAAATGGCAAAGTACCTATACCCAGCTGTGGGATAGAGAAAGCTGTGATGGTGAATCACTTATCACTCATTTATTTCATTGTATACATTTTGTTGAATATTACAGCTGCGTCCAGATGACTCGATAATGGCAAAAACAGCAGAAAAGGAAATCAAAGCTGTACAAGATTATATTCGTAAACTGAGTATTGTTTCAACCAAAGGACCTCAGGCTAATGCTCCAACAGAGTTTGTTGAAGAAAAGGCAGATCCCCAGGTAGAACCATAGTCTACATTTAACTTAGTAACACCAAAACCTTACAGTACCTTCACTTCATATGTATAGAACAATTCTGTTATGTCTTATCTTTGTTGGAAATTATAATTATTTAATTATTATTTAAAAAAAAAAATTAATTATTCATGAAGTTTGTATAAAGATGGAGTTGTACTTTTTCAATTTAATTTACTTTGCTAGGTCTTTTTATATAGATGGTACATGTCTTAATGTGTTCTTCCCATATTAAGTTTCAGAGACAACACACATATTCTTTTTAATTATAATTACCATTGGTGTCTCTTGCACTAGGAGTGCTGGACGAATACCTTGCCTTGCTAGCTTAAACAACATCATCAGTCTGACTTTTTTTACACTCCTAATTGCGCAGATGTTCTAGAGTCGAGCGGCCTAGCTCGAAGCGATGGTAAAATACCGAATGGGATGACTGATTCTATGGAAAATGGGACGGCCCTTGGTCTGGGACGCTTCTGTCGATACTTTGGCGCCGTCTCATCTTTCTAGGACACAGGTCAGAGCTCGCGGTAGCTGAACAAGCTGAAGACCTTAAAAGGCGCAAATGTAGATGTATCGATAACGGATAAATGTTTGAGCCTTTTCGGGTCAAACCCGTGGAAACTGTGCCAAAAGCATTTACAAAGACTTATCTAAATGTCTCTCTGATGCAACTCGTGACCCACACAAAATCCCACAGGCACCAGTCTTTCCATTAAAAGTTTATGTAAATAAATACATTAATATTAATATCAATTTGATAAATACCTATATTATGGAATCTAGTATTTATATGCAGTAAATTTAATAGTATCAGCTAGAAAAATGATATGAGAATGTGGTCCGCTAAAAAAATGAAATTAAATTTATTGTTTTAGGAATATTGGGGCAACCAAAAGCTAGTGTTATGTGAGGCGTTATTAAACGTGACAGCGTGGCGCGAGTTCGCCGCGCTCTCGGCACGACTGCCCGGTACCGTGATGCCGCAGAGGCCGGCCAAAGCGCTTTGCGCCATGCTGCATGCTATAATTGAACCGCTTTACAGGGCGTGAGTACTTCTACATTTTCCTGTTGTCTTCTTCTAGTAAAGTAGTAAAGTCAAACATTATGAAGTAATTGTTTTTAACACGCTTTTTATAAGTTCTATTCATAATATTCAATTATCAAGATTGCTTAAAGTCGGTTGTTACTTTACTTTTATCATTCACTTATAATGTTTATATTATTTCATAGTGTTACCAATAAAAATAAGCCATTCAACAATGACAAAATAGAAGTCTAGCTTACGAGTTTCTGAATTTGTGTATCTCACTTTTTATACCTAACTGTCAACTCTGGTTTATGGTATATTAAACCATTGTGGTATTTGCATTGTTACCTGGATGTTTGATTGATTGTTGAGATGTATAATGTCACGTGGTGCATGTCTTTAGCATAAGACATTTGTGCTAGCACTTTAACCAACCATTCTGAGAAATTGTGGCCGTGATTGATGTCTATGTTTTTATTACTTTTTTTCTTTGACTTCTGCACAATGATTGTTTTTTTGATTCTGATCTATATCTGGCCAATTCAAAACATCTATTGCCATATATTCCAGTTTTACATGCACATTATATAAATACTAGCGACCCGCCCCGGCTTCGCACGGGTGCAATGCTGATACTAAATATAAGTACCCACTTGTAAAATTCCGGGCCGGCGGCAAGACGTTTCGTTTTACTTAGTCACATAAGTCACAGTTTTTTGTGACGGATACTTTTTTGGCGCGACAGACGCACTCAATGTGTTGATTGATGGAACGAAACGTGCTTCACTCCAAAGATGGCGACAGCGGTTTGTTTGTCAGTGCCATCAGAATTTAACGAAATTCTCCATAATCCGAATTTTGTGTACATATGTTGTTGACTCAAAATCAATATTTTTTTATGTTTTGTTATTCATATAAGGGTTCAATCAAGTCTACCGAACCCCTTGACGAAATTATTAATATAGATTGTTTATTAGATTATCTTTTACAACGCTGTATTATTTTCAGAAACTGCAAAGTAGCACCAAAGATACCAGGCAAACCTATCCCACCGTTGACATCAAGCTTGGCACCACCGCCTTGCAAAACTTTTGAAGACATGAAAGAGACAGTCATACCAGCACTGATATCCCTAGGACCATCATTACATTATGACCCTGTTTTGATGTATAAAGTAAGTTTGGACAATCTCCCTAAATCACAAAACTACAGAGCCTACAGACATAAATAAATTCAACAACCAGATCCCAACAAAGTAAGGCTTAATTGATAAAGTTTACGGGTAATTGTAATCAAAATACATCATTGTGGGCACAAGATTAACATTCTGTGATATCCACGGATCTAGTTAACACAGTTCTCGATTTTTTTGCTATCAATAAGTTAATGATGAAATAATTTTTCAGGTGATTCGTACCCTCCGAGCGGCTCGTTCGCAAAAAGGCGACCCTTTGCATTACGAAGCGCTGACAGTTCTCGACGCTGCTATATTGCCCGCTTTGAGTCTGATGGAAGGAAACTGTTGCATGGCTGAGGAGATATACACACTGCTCAAACTATATCCTTACCAGTGCAGGTAATTTTAACTGTTTGGTGATGACAATTTAGTAATTAAACATATACACACTGTATTTTCAACCTCGCTTGGAACTTGCTCCATATAATTTGAAATTTTATTAATTATCAACAACAAATATTTGAACCCAAAATTCTTATCATAAAGAACTATAGAAAATTGTATAGAGGTTGATAGATACCAATTGATTACTGATCCCTGAGCTACATCGGCAACATAAGCCCAGTCATTAACACACTGAAGTGGAAACGAGCCAGCCATATTGCCAGAAGAACTGATAATCCTTGGAGTACACGGATTCTTGAGTGGAGACTGTGCCTAAGCGCAGTGTGGAGTACTGTGTGGTCAGGTGGAGTGCCGATTTGCAAAAAGTAGCAGTGAAACAATGTAGGTATGATAAGAGCTACCGTTCGAACTCAGTAGAGAAAATTGTAAATTTGGAGAGGTCTATGTTCAGCAGTGGACGATAACGGGTTGATGATGGTTAATTTAATATTCCAGGTACTGTTTATATTCCCGATGGAAGAACGAGTCTGGTGAACGAATACCTGCATTAATGCGCGTACGAGGGAACTCTCTTCAGCGGATCAAGCATATAATGAAGCGCGTCTCCAAAGAGAATATCAAGCCGCAAGGGCGACTCATTGGCAAGCTATCGCACGCCGCACCGGCCTTTCTTTTCGACTATATGCTTATGCAGGTAAGGCGTAATGAGTCTTCTATTTCTGTTGTAGGCAATGTCGATCTGTGTAGAACTGTAGTATGGAATTTTTTTCTTAAAAACGAAACATCATTATGTAAATACTAGCGACCCGCCCCGGCTTCGCACGGGTGCAATGCTGATACTAAATATAAGTACCTCTACTAATAAACATAAGTCAGTTTTTTGTGATGAATACTTTTTTGGCGCACCGGACGCACGCAATGTTTTTATTCATGGAACGAAACGTGCTTCACACCAAAGATGGCGACAGCGGTTTGTTTGTCAGTGCCATCAGAATTTAACTAAATTCTCCATAATCCGAATTTTGTGGACATAATTATGTTGTTGACTCAAAATCAATATTTTTTTATGCTTTGTTATTCATATAAGGTTTCGATCAAGTCTACCTTACCCCTTGACGAAATTATTAATATAGATAAAAATTTAACTAGCATAGTTCACTTATTTCAATAGAACAAACAATAAATAGACTAATGTGTCAACTACATGTGTTTTTTTATTTTTGTTGATATTAAAAAGAAAACCGCTCTACCAATTTCGAAATAGCCTGGATTTAGGAAGTCTACCCTTTCAAGCAAAAAGTTATAAAAAACAGATCACTCAATCGAACCTTATGACGTAACAAATATTTTAAAAAAAAAACAGTCAAATTGAAAACTTCCCCTTTATTTTTTGAAGGCCCTTAATGATAATATTACAAGGAACAAGTTAGAACAAAATTATTATTTTATAGGTTTCAATTATATTGTTGTTACACAGATCCAATCCTACGACAATCTGATTGGTCCCGTAGTGGAATCTCTCAAGTATCTCACATCACTCTCCCTGGACGTGCTGGGCTACTGCCTGCTCGAGGCTCTGTGCTCGGGCCGCGGCGGCGGCGGTGCGGCGCACCCGCCGTGGCTCCAAGCCTTAGCCGCCTTCGCCGGGGCAGCTTTCAAGAAACACAACATTGAATTGACTGCGCTACTTCAATTCGTCGCCAATAGACTTAAAGCGCAACAGAGGTTAGTAAGACCTAAATGCATTTTAATTACTTTAGTATTCTATATTTACGCATTGATTGATCAAAACCGTGGTGGGCCTAGTGACGAGACGAGTGGAACTCTGATTATTTTTCTGAGTGCAAATGCACTAGTTTGTCAACACCACTGTTATTAAATAAGAAGGAAAACATCATGAGGTATGTTCCAAGACTGATATCTTTCGAGGACAAGCATCCTCCAAGCTCGCATGGTGGATAGTATTATCTTGAACACTCTGTGAAAAAGGAGGCCCGAGTTCCAGCAATGGGAACATAAACTGAGCTGCTTATGCATTGACTTGGTGTGTTGTTACAGTCAAGACCTGTTGATCCTGAAAGAGATAGTACAGAAGATGGCCGGAATTGAAGCAGTTGAGGAGATGACTCCCGAGCAATTAGAAGCTATGGCTGGAGGAGAACTATTAAAAGCGGAGGTAAGATTACATCTGTTCTGCAACTATTCAACCAATTTTGTAAATTTTTATTGATAAAATTTTATTTACTCAAGCCCAATTGACAAATTATTGCTGTGCTTTCTAAGTATGCCCTAACTGAAAATGAGGCAAATGAACACCATGAATTAAATTTCTAACCAAATACATATTCTCATTACTTCGACTTTCTCTTACCGGCCTGGTACCCTGGTTCCACACATTATTTTCCATCCTAAGGTAAGGTACCTAAGGATGGAAAACATGTGTGGAACCAGGCTACCAGTCCTGCAAGAGATCACTTTCAGAGATAAGGCTGCAAAATGTCATTTACAAAGACGAAACATTTATTGAGACAAAAAACTTAACCTAATATTAAAACTATTGTGGGACCCCACTCTGAAGACTTATGGTTCAAAATTATAATTATAATGTGACACTAGTTATTAGTTTATAGTCATTAGTTTATATAGTTCATCATTAATTCTTTCTGTGTATCCTTTTCTTTTGTGTGTATCAATACAGTGTATGTGTCTATAATTCACAGGCTGGATACTTTGCTCAAGTCCGAAATACGCGACGATCGTCGGCCAGATTGAAAGAAGCCATGGCAGGGAATAATTTAGATATCTCTCTGTGCATCCTATCAGCGCAACAGCGCCATTGCTGTGTATGGAAGGGTAAATCTTAATATACAATAATACAATTTACCTTGCTAATCGAAATGTGTTTTGTTAACTTTTCATTCTTCTTGAAATAACTGATGATTAAATTATTTTCTACATACTCATATAAGCAGATTTGAAAGAAATTTTGTGAGTTGCAAATTTTAACGAGACCATGACTTGTCAGTGTTTGTTTAATTAAATAAGGAGATTATTAATTTAATTGCTATGTATTAATTATCCTTTTTTCTCATTCACTATTTGTTCTATTATAAATAGCATAAACTGCTCATTATATGTTGCCTCTGGTGTAGCTCAGAGCTAAACGCTGTGCTTTCAAATAATAATTATACCATTTTGTGATAGCGAAAACACAATAATCGCTTCTCTTAGACACCGGTGTTTCTCGATCGTTTTGTATGTTTTCGCATATCACCTTCTCGTGATCACCTTCTCATATACCTTCTAAACCTTTTATGCATTTATTTAACATAAAAATACAAACTTACAATATTTATCCTAATAATGTTATAAATGTGAATATTTGAATGCTTGTTGTTCAGTCACGTCTAGACGTCTGAACGGATCGAATTGAAATTCGAAACACAGATCATGATGTGGAATAACACATAGGCTGCTATTTATCACGGTAAATACGCGGGTGCGGTACTGCTATTATACAATATACCTTTCAAATTTTAAAAACGATGATTTTCTGCAGAATATGAGGACATAGACTCGTCCATAGCCGGCGAGCCGCCAGGATCCCAGTTGAAAGTGGTGGGGCGGCTCACGGACCAATGCCAGGACGCGCTCGTGCAGTTGGGGACGTTCCTGGCGTCTTCACACTCGGCCGACGAGTACGCGGCGAGGCTACCCCCACTCCAGGTATCTACAATTTAGCACCGCGAGTATCTAAATACAAATACGAAGTTTGGATGCTTTTTTGGGCTAAAATTTGGAACATGTGATATTGAAATTGGATGTTTTATAGGTTGGAATAGGCTACTTTTCAACTCAGGTATTTTTCTGGAATAAGACCTACTCGAATCAGAGCTACTAACTACGTAGCAACATATATATGCCGTTATAAATAAGACATCACATCTAATTGTACCCACTAAACAAGAAAAAATATGTATAAATCGACAAACTAGTATTTTGGAGTCTATTGTTAAAGTGATTCTATAACTGCTAAATAGACACTAAAGACATATGTATTTGATGTATTATGTTTCCGACTTAGTAAATTATTAAAAACATTGTACAGGACTGAATGACGATCAAAATTATTATTTAATTACCTCGAAGTTTCGGCAGCGTTATAATCGCCGTGGTAACGAGAAAACGACGTCGTGTCGTAGTAAAAGAGTCTTATCCATGGCGGTTTTAACGATACCGAAACGTCGAGGTGATTAAATAATAATTTAGATTGTGTTTATGTTCTGTGTTATGTTTACTATGAATTTTACAGACAAAAAGCGAAAATTTTAAAACTATAACTATGTAATTTGTCTGTTGTAGGAATTGCTACGTGAATACCACGTGGACGCCGACGTAGCGTTTTTCCTTCACCGTCCTGTTCTAGCGCAAAAAATTGCTACAAAAATGGAACAACTGCGATCAAGCTCAGAATCAAAATCCGACAATGTGGAGAAGAGTGTAGAGAGATATTCTGCTGCTACACAAGAAGTTTTCGAACCGGTTATCGCTGCGATTACTCCCATGCTGCCTACAAGAGTCTGGGAGGATATATCTCCAGAGTTCTATGTCACGTTCTGGTAAACTATTCTTTATCTTACTAAACTCGTCACTATTTCGTTTGTCAATTTTTTCTTTCGTTCCTAAAGAAAGTAGAAAATAATTGATTTCATAAAATGAGCTTTTGAAATATTCAGTTTGGAATGATTTGTATCCTTAATTAAAATAAATAATATTATGTAACCTTAATGATAAAGTTATTTATTAAATTCATGATGTCGCATTTACTAACTAACTTGATTAGTTTAATATTCCATATGCTAGAAAACATTTTTGATCGTTTAACATGTCTGAAAACATATTGTACCCAAATAATGTTTAACAGCATAAAACACCTTACGCCAGACCTTATTTTGTTTCATCAGACCTAATTTTATCTAAATGCATTCCAAATGACCCTCCCTGACCAGAGTAACTTGGTAAGGTGGGGAAAAGCCTCTGAAAAATGTTGCTATACTTGTGGAGAGGCAATATGTACAGCAAGGCACATATTGGTGGGATGCAAGATGCTCCTTAATGGGTCATTATATTCATATTCATTTATTTGGTAAAGCCAATTTACACGTCACAAATAATTAGTTGTCATTAAATTTAAATTAATAATAATAAAATTAATCATACAATTGAGCAATATCAAAATATAACTTACAATTGTAAAAATTCATCAATGTCATAAAACGAGTGCTCGACAAGCCAGCACTGAAGCCGGTGCTTAAAATTATTATGACTAGGGGCCATCCTGATAAACTCCGGTAGCTTACTATATATTACTCCACCCATGGCATATGTGAGTTTGCTCGACTTAACAAGCGTTTTTTTTTATTTGTATTATCGTTTTTTGATACATCCATTGGCATGTGCAATCTTGCATACACTGCCATATGTAATATTATTATTGATGGCAGTGTTAAAATTCCCAGGTCACTCACAGCGCCATGACAGAGTACTTGAAATCATATGTGAAGCCATGAGCCTTTCAGTAGCTAGAGCCCAAAAGGGATTGACGACAAACAAAAGACAAATTAACTTTGTAAAAGAAGGCTCAACTTCAAACTCCAGGCACAAGCATGACAAACATGAAAGGCACTACAGGATCCCAGAGGATGTGGGTGTTTCGTCATCCAGACCGGACATTTTCCTTTTTTCTAGAGCTTCAAAACGCATATTCCTTGTAGAACTTCCGTACCGTGGGAAACTAATATACCTAAAGACCACGAGATGAAACAAAAAAGTATTACGACCTCCTAAACGAATTAACAAAAAACGGCTATGTAGTTAGTTTATACGCTGTAGAAGTGGGAGCGAGAGGTATACCAGCAAAATCTCTCTATAACCTGCTGAAAGACCTTGGCTTATCCAGAAGTGCAGTAAGTTCTATACTAGAACGAGTATCTAAAGCTGCACTAGTAGGCTCATATCAGATTTGGCTGGGCAGGGAGAAAAAGAGTAAAAGTGTTGATGTACGTCAGAAAGTAAACCTACGCCCGAGTCACAGGTGAGAGTTGATGTATGTCACGAAAGGGGCACCCCACGGTGAATCCAAATCTACGTCCGAGTCACAAGTCTCAGGATCTACTCTGGTTTATTTCTTTCTCTGCCACACGATGGACCTTTAGTTAAAGACCCGGCACCCGCACGGTGTATCCATGGAATGCTAAGAAAATCGTCTCTCAGATTTAAAACTTGATATATCCTGGTCGAAATGAATCCAGTAAAATCTATTTTTTTTTTTTTTATCTCATTACAGTTTGACAATAAGTTGTATAGTATTATTGTAGTAAATAAACCTTGTTAATTTTCACCAATAGGTCATTGTCAATGTACGATCTACGGGTGCCAGAAGAGAGTTACGACCGTGAAATAGAACGTCTGAAGACAGCGGCTGCAAATGCCACCAAGGATAGCTCTCAGGGCACAAAGGGGAAAAAAGAGCAGGAACGATTCAATACATTGATTGAGAAACTGCAGGTATGTTAACATTCTATCATCTTGTCTGTTTGCTTTTATAATCAATCATTTCAGATGTATTACTTTTACCTCCCAAGCATTCTCAGTTTTTTAACAATTACTAGTTTACACTTGACTCCCGTCTCGCCTGATGTTAAGCGACGACGGTCTACGATTCACTCGCAATTTGAAGACACCAAGATTGTAACCATCGGGAAAACCCCACTCAGTCAAACTCATTGCACAACCTAGACGTTCTTATCGCAAAAGTAGAGTAATACCGCTTCGTTGGTTGGTATTAAATCATGCAGTGGCACAGTCTCCGAAATTTATCCGATAAAAACGCTAGCAAATTTACGGCGATGTTCCAGATTTTGAAGTCTTTTTATCGAACAAGGATTTCGTTGCCTACTAGCCTTTTGAGATTTGTCAATCCGTTCCAAGGCTATCAGCTAGTATTTCTTAGCCGACTCATTCCAAAGCTGCGAACAATACCATGTATCACTGTATGTAGGCACTATCCTAATTTGCTTTACTAACTTATAGTTTTTAAAGTTTACGATTTACATTCTGTGCTTAGAAGCAAACTACGCCCAGGTACAGAATAAACATCCGTATTCATCACACAAATATTTTCTAAACCTACAACATACCATTTAGTGCTGAACGCATTACTGCCTGCCCCGAGCCCTGCTGGTAATAGTTCGTGAGTAGCCATACAACAGCAACCACTTATTTCACGTTAGCGTTCTAAAAAAACACATGTCATGATCTCACATCGCTCTATCTCTTCTAGGAGGAGCGTCGCCGTCAACAAGCGCACGTGTCTCGCGTGCGGGCGCGCCTGACCGCCGCGGCCGCCTCCTGGTTCCCCACTCGGGCGGCGCGCTCCGCCAAGAACGAGACGGTGACGCGCCTCATGCAACTCTGCTTGTTCCCGCGCTGCGTGTTCACGGCGCACGACGCGCTCTACTGCGCTGAGTTCGTGCACACAGTACACACGCTCAAGACGCCGAATTTCTCTACACTACTCTGTTATGATCGGGTAAATATACCTACCTCAGAACAGCTACCATTACCTAATAAAGGAAATACTTTGACCAAACCTTAAAATAAATAAATGTTTATGATTTTAGTATGGGGCACACGATTTTCACTCTATCCACATAAAATGTGACTAATTAGCACTAGCAGCGCCCCGCGGTTTCACCCACATAGTACCCGTTTTCGCTGTTGTCCCGTGATAAAAAGCCTATGTGTTATTTGTATTTCAGACCAATAGTCTGTGTTCCAAATTTCAACCCGATCCGTTCATATGTTCCAATGTGATTGAGCCACTAACATCCAAACATGTGAAAATCCATACTTTTGCATTTATAGTGTTAGTAAAATTGGGATTTCATCTTCTATCTGGGATTTTTTTTTAAATAGTTGAGTGCGAGTTTAATTTTGAAATTGAAATCGTTAGTTTAATTTTCAGTCTAAAATAATAATATTGTTATTTAATACAACTTTTCAATTACTACGTTGTAGATGAAGGAAAGGCAAGATGCACCGGAATAACCTAACCGTCCCATGATTCTACCGCGTATAAAAAGTACCTTAAAAGTGCTATATGCACAGAGCGACTTTAACAGGTCGTTTTATGTTCTTAGTTGTTCTGCGACATCACGTACAGCGTGATGTCATGCTCGGAAGGCGAGGCGGGGCGCTACGGCACTTTCCTCTGCGCGGTGTTGGGTACCGCCATGCGCTGGCACGGCGACCGCGCGGCCTTCCACCGCGAGTGCGCGCACTACCCCGGCTTCGTGACCAAGTACCGCGTCTCCAACCAGTTCACCGAGGCCAACGACCACGTCGGTTACGAGAATTACAGGTGACAACTCTTTGACAACACTCACAACATTGCGGTGGCACAGTAACCGCTCTACTTTGTAACGAAGCAGTTATAACTGTAAATACTATATATACTGTCTTAACTATTCTTAGTAACTGCACGCGACTTCGTCCCTGTAGAATTTTAAAAATAAATGACTAATAAGGATATTTAACCAAGCACTAAGTGCGGAAAAAGCCCTGTTAAACTAAACTAATAAGATATCTGCATTTTTTCGAAATGTATGATTAGATTAACGTTTAAATCGCACGCAGTTAAGAGGGCAGTTATTGCTAAAATATATAAAACTGTATAATTGTTTGTATATTGATTTTTCTAACCATAACAAAAATTTGTACATGGATCTAAAGGTTACCAGAACACTAACTACATAATTCGAAGAGGCCCACGTCCATGCGACTTCTTCTAGATTTTGATTTAGTATTTCTAAGGCTCACCAATTACCTGCAGCATCTAATGTTGCTATGCCACAGGATGTTTTAATAACTGTCTTGCGATCGACAATTCTAATTGTAACATTATTGCAGGCACGTGTGCCACAAATGGCACTTCAAGATTACGAAGGCGATGGTGGTGTGTCTCGACTCGGGCGACTATGTCCAGATTCGGAACGCGCTGATCGTCTTGATCCGTGTCTCGCCGCACTTCCCCGTGCTCGCCAAACTCGCTGCCATAATCGAGAAGAAAGTCGACAAGGTATACTCTAGCTCATAATAACTTGTTCCGCAAATATCACTTCAAGATCCCGAAAGCAACGGTCGACTCGGCCGTCTATGTCCAGTTCGGAACGCGCTGATCGTTTTGAGTCGTGTTTCCCGTGCTCGCCAGACATGCCTCCGTTATCGACAATATAACTCTAGCCTCATAGTAACGTATGTCACATATTGCACTTCAATATTCCAAAGGCAGCAATTTTTTATTTTAAAGTTATGCTACTACGTTATTTACGATTATTACGGTTTTTTTTTATCAACTATGGGTTTGGTATTAATTATTATTATTGGAAGACGAATTCTCGTCTACACTTAAACTTGCTGACTTTTTAAATAAATACACGGGTAACTCACGTTTGATGTAGTCAGTCCAGTCCGACTCAAGTTTGGGTCGTGTTCGGCAATCTTTTTTCAAGGAGAGTGCGCGTGCGTGGTCACTGATCATTTAGCACTAGTCTTAGAGTGTATGTGAGAATAACCATGTTAGTTTTCATACTAAAACTTGCTGACATTGTCTAGATGTTGATGATGTCTAGTTCAATATTATATGAGTTATTGCTCTTTGCTATTAATATGTATGTGTTTTAACTATTTTGACTTGGTATATTTGCATGATGGTGCTACCGTCCATCACATAAGAAATAACTGTTTTCAATATATGTTATATTTTAGGTGAAGGAAGAAGAGAAGAGCCAAAGGCAAGATTTGTACGCCCTAGCTACGGTCTACAGCGGTCAACTGCGGAATAAGACATCGACTATGATGAGGGAAAATGACTTCCACCAGGTATGTCACGCCAAAGTACCTAAATAAGAATTTAGTTGTGTGATTGTGAAATTAACAAACTTATGATGAGCTTATGAAAATGTACTAAATATAGCGCTTGATATGATTATTGTATTAACCCTAGATCACTAAACTTATTTTCGAGTTACACAGTCACTAAACAGTAGTCATGTTGACTAACAAAATAAAACATATTTTTTTTATATGCAGTTACAGTTAAAAACTAGCTAATATACAAATAATTATGTATTAAAGTTGCTAAAAACTAAAAAACATACCTATTAAAAAATATTCTTTGCCGTCAGAGCTGACAGGATCCGTAAGTTCGCCACAAAAAGCCCTTCTGCAGGTATGGCATGACACTGTGGTCATCCTATGCTTTTGGTATGGACAAACAGTGCTAATTTTTATTTTATTTGGTTGTGCTTGAGAAATACTAGCCACAACATATTACATTTTAGGATATCTCACAGAATTTATAGATTTATAATATACAAATACACAAACTTAGTCTAAGAGAATGATAAGTACTTGTGGGAATCGTGCCCAAAATGCTTGCTCCATGTTTTTTTAAATAAAGAGTGACAAGATCGTGGCTGGTCACAAGGGCCAGTCATGTGACTGATGTTAAGCAACATGCCTGCCACATAACAGCACAGTGACATGCAGCTTTTGGAAAATGAAGAGTCAAAATCATTACCTAGCACTGCACTGCGCTCGTCACCCAGATATCTAAGATGTTATATCTCTAAGCCCTGTAATTTCTCTGGAAACATTGCTCTTCAAACCGGAACACCGTAATCTTTGAACATTACTGCTTGGCGGTTGAATAACTGGCAAAGGTTTGGTACTTCCCCAGGTGGATTCAGCAAAGAGCCCTACCACTACTTATTTCCACCACTGTCTACCACTGTTTCTTATTTATCAACTCTTTTCATACATTATAGGTGGGTGACAAGCACAAGATCGCAAATGCTGCGGCTACTCCCCCTGTAGCCTCCAAAGAAGAACCGGTAGCACATGAAGAAAACAACACTTCGCCTCAACAACTCCTTGGTAAGGCTATAAAATCAGTATCAGTTATTTACAAATTAATTATTATTATCTCTTGCCTACAGATTGTCTCGTTGTAGAGTAAATAACATTCTCCCCTCTCTCTCCACTTTTCCCGGTCCAGAGCAACAATCTTCCAATAGAGTACGCGGCAACACTGAAGTCCTGTGGCGAAATTTTTAAACTCGTTGTTTTTAAGCTGCGGGTTTCGTTAATCGTTGTGAAATATGTCAGTGGCGCTAATCGGCGATGGTAAAGAGAGATGGCGCGGAGTATAGTATTGAGTTTGGTCGGGCATGTTTTCCTGGGTCATTGGTGTTGTTGTGTCAATTAATATCAGACAATATTTTCTGGAACACGTCAGTAATATTATGTGTTATCCATCTTTGCAGACCAAGAGAAACGCGAGTCTAGAAACAGCGACCGCCGTCGAGATGACTTGGACCGCGAGAAGGAAGCCAAACGGGAATCTAGATCGTAAGTTCCTTTGTTCTTATATAGGTTTATACTCATGTGTTCCATACAAAGTCATCCTCATTTTATACTGGAATTCCCTGAAGAACTGCATTTTTTGTGTGTGCTATTCTAGACTTTTAGATATTTGAGTATCGTAGTATGTAATTTTTCGTGTGTCGCAATAAAATTCGTTCGGTATTAACAGATAATATGCTATATTTATATGATATAAAAAATGTATAGAAGAGATAGAATAGAGGTAGAATAAGATAACTAATATCTTGGTTTCTTAAATAGATAGATACTCTGTATTGTTCATACCAAAATAAAAACAGATTTACAGACAAAGAAAAACAATAACAGCTAGTGCTACAACAGGCGGCCTTATCGCTGAAAGTGATTTCTTCCAAGCAACCTTTGGGTGGAAATGGTTTTTGATGTTTTTAATAGCGGGGTGTGCTAATCCAGACTACATTAGTTAAATACAAATTACGTAGATATATATGCTAACAATAGAATAAAATAAACATACATGCTAATAAAATTACATGCTAATACTTACATACTTCTATGACATACTAATACATATATGTAGGTATTAAGTATGTGATTGCATTGCCTTATTATAGCCCACAAATACTTTCAGAGCTCTCAAGGAACGGGTCAAAGAAGACATCCGAACTAAAGAAAGATCTCCTAGAGAACGATCACACAGGGTAAGTAAAATATACATTTAGAGAAATCGTATTGAGTTCATTCTAGGTTTCTTTCTAGTACAGAGTTTCGAAAGTTGATCAATACGTGAATCAATTAATAAATATATATATTGAAATCGTGGTTCTATCGGTAGTGAGTATGCTCATTTTGCCGTGGGTTCGATTCACCACTCTAAGGACTAACATTTGTGTGATGAGTATGGATGTTTATGTCTGTATCTGGATGATTCTATATTGCATTATTAGTTTTAGGCTAGATGGTGATGAGTAAAAGTACCAATACCAAGTAAAGATACCAATATATATTATTGTTAATACTGATAATTGGATTTTGTTATAGGAGGAACGTTACTTGGAAACTGTGTCTCCTCCGCACGATCATCGTAATACCTCAGACGAACTAGAACGTGGTAAGTTCATATTATTACCTAGTACCTAAACCTCAACGGCGAGTACATCTCTCACTTACGATTTGCGGACGATATCGTAATTATGGCCGAATCGCTGGTGGATATATAGAGGATGCTGGACAGCCTCGTTAACGCTTCTGATTGCGTTGGCCTCCGGATGAATTTGGACAAAAACAAAGCCATGTCCAACGAGTTTGTTGCTCAGGGGCCGATTACCGTAAATGGAACCACTCTCGAAATAGTTCAGAGATATGTTTGCTTAGGGCAGACACTTCAACTAGGTAGATATGGTGTTGAAAGTAAGGTCATGAGACGAATCCAGCTGAGCTGGGCAGCATTTGAGAAACTTCGTCCAGTCTTCTCGTCTCCTTATTTAACCAGTGTGTCCTACCCGTTCGAACCCACGGTGCTGAAATTGACACTTACAGTGAAAATGGTCCGAAAACTTAAGGTCGCTCAGTGAGCTATGTAAAAAGATATGAATCAATGCATCCGCAATGAAGTAATTCATCAGAGAATTAAAGTCACCGATATAGCCCATCCTATTAGCACACTTAGCACACTGAAGTGGTAATGGGCTGGTCACATCTGTCGCAGACCTGATAGCCGTTGGGGTAAGACATAGTAAATTAAAAGAACAGTAAACCACAAAATACAAGCGGAAATATTTTAATTGAATAAATGAACAAGTCAACTACTCAGTTCCTTGAAATTGCCTCTGTTTTGTTACTTAATAAATGTACTTTATTCATGACTGATGTTGTAAAAATGCTTTATTGTATTTCACTTACCATGCTACTCCCATTTCATTCTATTAATGATTGTTTGGGAGAAATTGCTATAAGCAATAAGGCCACCATTTATGACACTAGATATATTACACTCATTCAGTGTGTTATAATTTTTCCAGTGTTAATAAAGTGTTTCTGTCTGTTATGTTTCTCACAGAGATTTGATCCTTAAAATTGTTGAATATTATTTTTTCCTATTGTAGCAGGTACAATTCCCATGTGCAAGAGTACTTATTTTTTTAATACTCTTTAAACTCTTGTCTTATTACCCTCCAGATCGTCATAAAAATTGTATCCTATATAAAATATAGCCTATAGTAAAATTTTGTAGTGGTAGGACTCCTAGCAGAGTCTGCCTGGGAAAGTACCACACCTTTGCCAGTTATTCTACCACCAAGCAGTGTTATGTGCAAACATTACTGTGTTTCGGTTTGAAGGTCAATGTTTCCAGAGAAATTAAAGGCCTTAGAGATATAACATCTTAGATCTCTGGGCGACGAACGCAGTGCAGTGCTTGGTAATGATTTGTACTCTTCATGTTCCAATAGCTGCGTGTCACTGTGCTGTTATGTGGCAAGCATCTTAGCTTAGCATCAAATAAAAATATGCCAGATCTCTGAGAGAGTTATTCTAAATGGTTCTTATAATTTTGAACGCCACGCTAGGAATGCTCTGTCATTCTCATTTTACCAAAAGGATAAAAATAGAATTTTAAAGTATGTATATAGTATGTATGCATATAGTGTTTTATGTATCTCCAGAAATCGCGAAATCTAGAGAAATGTTTATTTTAGACATAGTCTTGACAAATTGTGTATAATATGTATTCATTTTTTTATTATTATTATTTTGGAATGAATTTCATTAGCATATTTTCGTGATGAGTTATTTTTGTTGACAGATGTGAAACGACGTAAAGTCGAAAACAGCGGCAACGGCAAGGTGAGTATCGTTGTTATAAATCGGCGTCGCACCGGATTGAGGATTGGGCTGGACCACGACCACCTCGCAACGCTGCTAACAAACAAACTACCCACTTAAAAACAGTTTTAGCTACGGTGTACGCAAGATCTGTGAAGAATCGTGCAAAAGTGTGAAAAAAATAAACTCTAAGACTAATTAAAAGTGACCAAAAATAAATCAAATCAAAATGAGATCAATTAAATCACCAGTAATAATAGACGAAAATAAGTAATTAAAGAAGACGAAAATACTGCAGAGTTCACGCAAAGGATTAAACCAATAATAATCACCCATACTATAAAGGAATGAAGGAGTAAAGTAGATCAATAGAAGTAATACATTAATATTGGAATAATGAACTGCAAGAAGAAGGGAGAAATCACAATTCAACAGACAAAATGATTCCAGTAAAAATATTAGTGAACTTCAGGAATGTAAATGAAGATTAAAATAATTATTTCAAAACTAAATGCCATAAAAAGGATAGAGATGTGTGTCGTTAGTCCAATCAGCCCAGTCCAAGAGAGTATAGGTAAGGTTAGTTTTGGAGGAGTCAAAAGGTCATTTGAATTCAGTACAACACTACATAACACTTATGGTGTGTGAATGTGAATCAGAAGCAGACAATCAGTGTAAAAGAATTTAGCACAATAGTAAAAAGAACAATAATCGGAGATATAAAAAAGCTGGAAATCATATGCTGAAGGAGAATCAATTCCAGGACAATATAAGTGACGCTGTATATGAAACTAGTTTGGCTTTAACTGATGCTGACTATGGGATAATGAACAGAAAACTCAATACTCCAAGTAATACTTCAATACAATACTGCTATTTAAAGTACGGACTGTAAGTCATACTGTTATGGACTTCGTCTTGATTTGTATTGTGGCGTTCTTGAAATGTGAAAATTCTCGCAGACTAAAGAAAAAGACGCTTTCGTCATTAATTTCTTGTCAACAAACAAAACAGATGAGTTTGATCAAGTCAGGACAATGGCATGAGTGTTACGAGCTAACGGAATGGAGCAACCAGAGTTTTTCGATAAATTAAGGTGTCATTATAAAATACATCACCCACATCTCAAATAAAAATGAGAAGAGGTTGGAACCAACATACATGTCACGAGATGTACAACTACAGAAATTGATCACGAGGTGCTAGTGTCTGCAGTCTGTTTACTTCTGTACTGTTCTACCTGTCATTTTAAAGAATATTTACAGAAAGAAATCAGAATTAGAACGTGGAACAAAAATGGAAGATCTGAACATCTAGAAGGTAACAGGGCACATATTTTGGTAACTAAGAGGGATTTTAAATCTAAAGCAACATTTCAAGACGACGATCCAACGAGTACCATCCGCCTTGTCAGCACTAAGAAGAGGAAGACCTGTTTGAGCATATCATATCGAACGAATATCAACGTAATCTAACAACTTTCTAAAGTTACAATGGAGCTGTGATAACTATAAATATCTATAAGTGTGGAAATTAAAATGAAAATACCTGTAGCCATATTTGAACGACTGCATTGCAATTGAAAACCTAACGAAAACACAGAAGCTATTTTTTTAATCATAAAAGATAACTCGCAAAATAAACAACGTAAAATAATCGTCATGGCGTTTTTAAACAATTCCCAATACAATCAAGCATCACATCACAAACCAGTTTATGTTTTCGAATGCGTCAAAGAAATTCTTATTGATGGATCTTATAAGCTGCAGATCTTAAATTTGTGAAATATAATATTCCAAGGACATACAGAGAAACATCATCAACAACACATGAGATGAAAATTTTCTTCCATTCACTGACCTTTTGGCTCTATATGATAGTAGCATTGTAATTCACTCACGAGTATAATTATTTAACATTTAAGATTAAATTTAATTTCAATGTCTCCAAATATACAGCTAACATGTTTTTTTGCTGAGCAGGGTAGCAAAGACATTGAGGAAAGATCGCCAGAGAAGGAAAAGCGAAAAGCGAAATTGAGGGGTGATGAACGTAAGGAACGTAAGATGAGTCGCAAGAGGGTAAGTATTTACGCGGCCCTCACAAACATTGACGGTTTGGCTAAAATTTTATTTTTTGTGTCGGTCCTGAAAGTTCTTCTTTAGTACTTTATAAACTGCCTATATGCCAGGAGAGATAAAAGATTAATAATTCCGATGCATTGCCATTCCTTACGCAGCAAACATGTCCAGATCTGCCAACTTCTAAATATCGGTATAACAATGTGTTATTTCTTTCTTTTATGTAGATGCTAAATAATTTATGAAAACATTAATGTAATGTCGTTAAGTAGTTGAAACCATTTTAATTTTTGTCAAAAGACAATGTTTTCAGTACAAATAGTAGTTTTGTTATATTCCTGAGGTCCTGATAAAAATTGCATAATTTTGTTATTTTATAGACGCGTTTCACTGCTGCATCCTATCTCCTTTTTTGTGGGCTTGGTAGAAAATGTAAGCTTTTTCTAACCGGAATAAAAAATGTGTGGGCTGCGTTTTGTATTATTTGCTTGCTTTCCACCATTTATAGTGCATGTGCAAAATTATGGCTCAGTAAAATAAAGTTAATACGATCCACAATTTAAAAAAAATCAATACTTTTTCAGGACAGAAATGATGAAACTGCCATACTTGAGCAAAAAAGAAGGCGCGATGAACAAAAAGGTAATATTAGTTTTTATTAAATTCAATTTTGTGTCAGCAACTGGATGGTAATATTATTTGAGTATGCTACTTACTTAACCCTTTATAATTTGTCCGAAACGTCCCGTCTGCATCCCGATTTACTACACTGGGTGGGTGTTGTTCAGGGAATGACGAAAACAGTCCGTGCCAGATGGATGGGCAATTAAGGATGTTGATTTTTTAGTTGAAGGATGTTGACTAGCGGCAGTTACAATCCTTTTATAATACAGGGTGGCCCATAAGTTCTTAGTAATGAAAAAAAAATATTAAAATAAAACTAATTACACTATGAATAATATTTTTATTTGTAAATAATTATAGCTAGAAAAACGGGAATTATTTTTTGTAAATAACGTCGTCCAAATGTAATCCGTTACAGTCATGGCACTCTTGCAAACGCCTTCTGAAATTGTCGATGACTGCGCGGCACGTCACTGCTCAAATGCTTGCCATTTCTCTGCGGATGTTTTCTTTTAGGTCATTAATTGCCCGCGGGTTAGAGTCGTACACTTTAGCCTTAAGGTAGCCCCACAAAAAAAAATCCATTGGGAGTCAGATCCGGGCTACGTGGTGGCCAGGAAATGTCTCCTCTCTTAGAGATAACTTTGTTTGGAAAAAGTTGACGGATAACGGGCATAGCAGTATTGGAGGTGTGGGTGTTGCTCCATCCTGTTGGAACCATGTTCGGGCATTAAAGCATGGAAAGTTTTGCAATTTTTGTGTGAAAAACTCCTCCGAAGTAACAGTAACAGCACGCCCTCTGCCGTCCTCAAAAAAAGTAAGGCCCTATGATGCCATGGGCTGACATAGCGGCCCAAACTGTAACTTTAGGGCTATGTAAGGGCTTCTGGTGCTTAAGTTTTGGATCAATCGGGCTCCAATAGCGGGAATTTTGTTTACTAACATGTCCGTTAATGTGGAAGTGTGCCTCATCAGAGAACATTATGTTATTGAACGAAGTAAACCGATTAAACATTTCATTAGCATAATTCACTCTCTGAATAGTATCAGTTTCTTTTAATTCTTGCACCAACTGAATTTTGTAAGGGTGCATAAGTAAATCTTTCTTCAAAAATCGGTTGTAACGATGTCCTGGATACGTTTAATGCACTGGAACGCTTACGAGTTGACTGTAGGATTTTCACGAATAGATTGTGGCACTGTGCCGATGTTTTGTTCCGCACGTGATGTCCTTGGGCGACCCAACCGCGGTTTATCTAACGTCGAACCGGTCTCCTCGAACTTAGCAACCCAATTCTTAATCGTTTGGAGAGCTGGGGTGTCATCAAAGTTGTGTAAACCTTTGTGTTCTCGAAATTTACGCCTCGCAACGGTTGCCGAATTGTTGTTTTGATAAAACTCGCGCACACAAAACGCACGGTCCGCTCCGGTGAAACGCTCCATCGCGACTAAATTCCCAGAAACCGAAGTTACTGCTCCCGCTTCCCCTGCACCGCTCACGCTCGCCGTTTTCGTTTAATTCAAATTTTACTTTTCTAAGGACTTTTGGGCCACCCTGTAGTTGTTAGAATTCTCTTAGCACTATGTTTCTTTTACAAGAATTCGTATCGATAAGTACCGATAGAATAATGACATTTACAATGATGAATAGATTTTAAAAATAGTACATATTGTTTTATTTTTAAGTCAGTTTGATATATTTTAATAATATTTTGTGCCCCATTTGAAAACATTAGTGTTTCCTGTTAACTTTTTTATATATTAGGGACTTGTCAATTATATTCTTGCAAGAAAATGAATATCCGACATTATACCCCCAAGTAGTATCAAATAGAGCGGCCACGCTTCGGGACTCTGGAAGGTGCGGTATCTCTGACGCCTGACGTCACAAAATGGCCGTAGCAAAGATGCGTAAAATTTTCTTATCTTTTTCAGAATGTAGTTTCGTAATTGTTATAAAAGCTATTATTGTAATGCTTATTTTTTACTTAAAGAGGAATAATTGTGAAAACTGATGTTGGTTACAAATTATTAAAATACTTAAATTATAACAGAAAATGATAGTCTTAGTGGAATAGAATAGTCTTAGTGGAATAAACACTCTCTTTACAGAAATAATGTACAATAATTATTAAGATCATGTAAATAGAGTAATAAATATAACTCATGTGTGCTCTTGCACTATGTTGAATCGTAATGAAAATCGATGATAAAATGATGTAGGTACTTGTGATCGATTTTGCCAAAATTTTAAGTTATACTATTTGGTTTACTAGCAGCTGACAAGAGGTGAACGAACTTCATTCAATCAGAACCAATTCATCTGGCACGGACTATGTAATGTTAATTTCGTGTCTAAACCGTTCCAATTTCTTTTTGATTTGGGTGCTGGTATAACATGTTTTTTTATGTATTATAATGCGATTTTTTTATGTTTTGAACTAATCAACGTCTCTGGCGTTGCAGATATCCATAAGTGACGGTTACCACGTGCTGCAAAGCTGACCATTTGCGTATTTGTTAAAAATGTATTCTTAAATTTCAGTAGTTGTCAAGGTCAGCAGTCATCAAAATGGATCTCAAGATGACCATCATTACGAAAAATATCATAAAAGGGTATGTACTGAATAATGATTAAAGTTGTTCACTAGATGATTAGTCTGAAATTTGACAAACGAAATTACCCGATTACATTGTTGTCCAATAAACCTGCTTATATCGGATTATTTGGTTTCAGGAGAAGTCACCGTTCAGAGACCGCTCTCATGAAGAACCAAGAGATAAACAATATCCTTTTAAATATTAACTGACAAAGGTATTTAAAAGCTTATGGGCTTTTGAGGTTAAATAACGGTTGTCTAGATCATAGTTATCCAATAATCTAACAAAACTCGTGAATTTTTTACTTCTGTCGTCGTTATAATGTCAGATGAGATTTGCAATCATTACTCATTATTTACACAAAATAATGTTACACCTAATAAATATAACCTCATACTCTATATTTCATCCCGCGAACCTTTAAGACGAAAGTTACAATCAGTATAATCCATCGGTCATGACCTACGCAGCTGAAACGTAGACGGTTACAGTTACGACCGATCATATAAGATTTAAAGTCGCACAGCGCATTAAAGAACGAGCTGTCCTCAGAGTTTCTCTAGGGGATCGTATCCGAAACGGAAGTTATTTGTCAGATAACCATGGTATTATTAGCAAACTGAAGTGGCGAAGCCCCCCCCCTTCGCCACTTCAGTTTGCTAATAATAACGGTTAACGGTTCATATTTTTCGTAGGAAAGATAACCGTCAGGGTAGACAGACATGTTCTAGCGTGGAGACGTCGATTCGGCAAACGTAGGGTGGAACGCCCTGAAACTGAAGGTGTGAAGTCACGATAAACGTAAGGCTGCAGACAGTAGCTGGGATACTCCACATTATAGATTACAACAACTACCCTCAAGTTTATAAAATTGATTTTCTCCAAAAGGATTTCATACCCCTTAAATTATTTTACACCTAACTAGTAATGTGCAGCCATGTTACATTTTAACACAAAGGATTAAAACTCTCTTTGACTTTTGTACCACCACTGCGACCCGCCGTTGCTATAATTTGTGTTTTATTTACTCTAGCATTAAACGTTCATTTAATTATTATCGATATATGGATTTCCTTAACGACTTCTTTACTAGACGGTCAAACGAATCGAAGATAAGAAGATAGGCGTTGCTGCTTCTCGAGTGTAGATAATAATGAGGTCAAATTACGTAAGATAAGATACAATCTAACTAGGTAACAAATAAATATGTACAAAATCTTACTGCGTTTTAATGTTACGGCATAAATAGCTCACCTTATGGCCCCACTACTGGGTTTCTTAGCCTTTTCACAAGAATAGAATTGAGGGTAAACCTTTGATTGGCCTCGTGGCTCATTGTAAGTAGCACGGCTCAGTGAGTAAGTCGTAGGTCGTAAGTTCGATTCCACCCAGGACCAACATTTGTGCAATTAATGCGGATATTTGTCCTGTGTCTGAATGTTTCTATGCATCATAAGATGCTTAAGTTTGGGTCGAGATTTGGGGTGTGATATAGAAGAGAACCAATGATCACGCTGGTCAAATACCTACCTTCGGGTCGTTGTCTTTCTGGGGATACCTATGTCTGTATAAATGAGAAAATTCAATTAAATATAGCAACTAAAGATAATGTTTAGTTACGTGGAAGAAATGCATCTACGCATAGGTTCCCTTGCGCTTGGGGGGACGGTCGGGTTATGTCAAGATTCGACACAACGAGCCCTTGTAGACGAAAACCACTACGGGCTCCAATTTTGCCGCTTAGGGCGGGAACGCTCTCGCATTCTTCCGCGATCCCGTCGAGACTTGCCTTCATCGGGGGCACACTCCTGTTCCTGTCATCGGCGCACCTGAACCCATGGCTTGCCGTTACCACCTCGGGTACCAACGACCTAGGTACCAAATAAATGGGACACCCTTGGCCCTCTGCGACGGATCATGGGGTTTACTGCCTAACTACAGTTGTGTTAGCTTGGATATTGCTCTCTATTTTCGTTTTGCTTAAAATTATTGAGAATTATAGCGATTTAGTTAGGCGGTAGAAGCCACGTAACAGTGGCGTTCCCATCAAGACCGCGACGGGCAGTTAAAGTGGCACACCGTAGGTAATGTCGGCTGTCCTCCACCCCCACCCCAGAGCCCGCGATGTCTATCCCCGACCATCTCAGTTTCATCGGTGCCCATAAACCGCCCAACGCCGCATGGACGCATCGTAGTCTGTTTGGAGGCAAATCCTTGACGAGCGGCCGGAGTATAGGTAATAAATAGACTAGGGCGCGCTACCGCGCGGTTTAATAGCCATAAATTTTACAAGTTAAAAAGGTAGCCTTTTATTATTCTAAGTACTTACTACTCATTTCTTTGAAATCCGTACATCCGTCACAGAGATACTAGACTACAGGTTCGTGAACAAAATTTATGGTTCATATGGTACATGACTGTGTAGGATGATAGAAGGGTAAGTATAAAATAATAAGATTCAGCACTACGCCTGCATTTGTAAGCTGTCCAACTGAGTGCGAGTTGAAGAGTTCCAGCCCTCGATCATTTCTCCTTGTGGCATGATTTTTTTACTGTGTTGCGGAATAATGGATTACATAAAAGAGGTACCTACATATTGAAACTGTATGGAACCAATGCCGTAGGTATATAGGTAATAAAATTACCAAATTTGATGCTATTTGGAAATTGGATTGAAAACATGCCATCTGATGTGATGCTCTGCAGATCTAAATGTTCATTACGATAATCGGATCGAATTAAAAATACACAATCTTAGAGCTTTTTTGTGCCTGTCTCTTGAACTCCATATATATTGACGACCTAGAAATGCGTCAGCATTTCCCATTCGTCATCTCGAAATGCGTCAGCATTTCTAGATGGCCATGCTCATGGACACACCCTCCGGTTTCACCCGCGTAGTTTCCAAAGTAAGCTTTTATTGTGTTTTTCATTGATGCATTAGGTGGGTGAATTGTTTTTTCAAGTTACGCTCTATCGAATATTTTGACAATAAACACTCCTTATCTAAAATTTTGATTGATTTGGTGGAGGTGGATCCATTTCTTACACTGAACACTACAAATCTTACTGAAATAACCTAAAAATGACCTAACCTATAATTTTACATAAATATTTTAGGTTAGGTATAGGTAGGTACCTTAAAATCACGGTAGGTAGGTAGTTAATACTATGTTTTTTTTACGTAAGCACATGCAAATACTTTATTTCGCTCGATTTCATATCTGGGATTTGGAGAAAAAGTGTAGGTACTCGTGAGTATTTTTTTTGAAAAGTTCCTACCTTCCTACTTAAACGAAATTTATCGATGCGCTTAGAATTCAATCCAATTGCTTTCTTTGATTGATTGGCTTCTTATTGCTAATTGTAAATAAAAACTTTATTTTGGTAGGTAGGTACGATGTACCTACCTAGTTTTTTTCTTACTTGTAAGCATCGATATACCTACAGATATATCTAGGAAGGAGGTAGGTAGGTACTTCTAGACTTATAGTTGAATTTAGTGAAAAGCTGTTAAATTGATATATACGGGCACTCCAATTTTATTCATATTGTATCCTACCTAGATAAATATATACAATTCAAATATAAATCACAAAGGTATTTTTATTTAATCTCATAATTCGGTATTAGATATCAAGTAAACTTAAAAACTAATAAAAACCTATCGACAAAAATGTTATACCTACTACTACTGTATTCTTACCACAGATTGAGTGGTACGTTAACCTTAACGATACGCTAGACACTAGGTATGTAGTATCTGTAAATGTTGTACTCCAAGCAGTTCAACAGCAGAATAAATAATCAATTTAAATCAATCAATACGCTCAGAAAATACGCATGCTCTGTTCTGCCTCTACCTCCGGACTCATTAGAAACTAATCAGAGAGAAACTGTAATGTGTTTTACACACAACGTAGTTTTACACAAGTTTTACAGTCTTTGAGGATTATATTTTGGTCTGAGTTTAGTTTTATCTTCACAAGCTAGTTGCCATTTGCCAAAAATATTCCTTATTAGACAAAACGCAGCACAAGACATGACTATCAACCGTAACGTTACACATTTCCATTTTTCATGCGTTTTATCTAGGTAGCTAGGTACAATCAGTACCTAGGGTCACTTCAATCTTAACGAAGATCAATGTACAATCTACATAAGGAAACATTGTAAAAGATCCTGACTTATTTAATAGTTCTATTGGTGTTTCTTTAAATAAATAACTAAGGTTCAACTTCAACTCTTGGTTAATGGCTATTATTGCGGATTAGCCTCACAATTCCGCCTATGTCACGTAGATTATTAAGTAGTTATTGTTAACTTTGAGTATAAATTGTCAATGATCTACCTAATATTTATTTTGATTTCGCAATATACGCACACAACATTAATGATTAAAATAAATTATAATAATTCAATAGTATTTGGTAAGGTGGTGAACTTCTCTTTTTTTTACAATAATTTGGTAAAAATGCATCCTTTTAAAGGGTTCCTTTATAATAAGTAAAATAAACACTTACGTAGGATAAATTATTAAATTTTTAACATTTAACCTAAATAAGATGGTCAATCCCAACATCAAAAGCAAAGAGAATAAGAGAATGTACTAAAAAACTAAATAATACGTAAGATCAAAAGATTCAAAAGGAGAATGAAATGAACGATAACTATTGTCTATGGAAATCTAGATGCATTAGCATTTTTTATCTGTGTTTCCCATGATTCAAGTGCTGTGTTTTGTGATGTCGTATTGTATTTCAAAATAAGATTGTGATAAAGAAAAATATACATACAAAAGTAGTTGTTCCGTATCGGTTATCGTATAATAATTCGATAATCTAAAAAGCCATGAAAATACTTGAAGATTAAATTCAGTTTCTCCTCAATTTAAGTAAGCTAAACATGCTGACGGCCATTTTGTTATTAGTGATGTGTTTGGCACAAGTTGGCTAATCGGTAAGTACCAGTGTAGGTACCTCTTGATCTTGAACTATAGCGGTAACTGTTAAATTAATGAAAATGACAAACTTCGTACTGATTTTAATCTTTTTACGTGAGCATTAAATAATTGAGCAATAAATTATATTGTTCAACTCTAAAAGTGAAATTATGTGTTTGTTAGCGTTAGCATCACTCCGACCAAAGACCGAAATTTAATATTTTTTTGTACTGGAAATACCGTTAATGCCTTCACTCTTCATTCGTACGCAATGTGACCAAATGTGGCAGGTTTCTGCCATTTTGGCAAAATTGTTGTTTTATTAGCCTCTGGCTTGGTCGGTTAACGTTTTATAGAAATTTGTGGTTTTTAGGCAGTATTGGTATATCGAATATTTAACTAGGTTTCGCAACTGGAAATTCCAATAATGGCCACCTTGGGTACTTTGTGATTGGAAATTCGAGTACTTATTTTTGACTAAATTGACTCACGATCACTAGTAGGAAATTTCTAGATAGATAAAATTATACTTCATACTTCACATTTTTTTCTTTCGTTCGTGTGTATATTTAGTAATATTCAATTCATTCTTATTTCTATTAGTTAAAAGTTAAATAAGTATCTACTTCTGATTCTAATTATGTTTATTTCCAATCATGGTTTCATAAAATTTCGACGTTTCGGTAGCGATAAGTACAACTTACAACGGCCGTTATCACGAAAAAACTGAATAGAAAATATATAATTAATTATTTAATACCTACTTATATATAATCAAACATTTAGCGTCTATCTTAATATTAAACATGTTATTAGACAACAAGACGATATAATTCCCTTTAAAAAAATGGTTGTCTGTAGAGTCAGTTTACAGACGATAATTTTACGTGTTAAATATTACTCGCAGATGTGTGACAAGCCCAACGCTTAACCCGATTGCACTTCTTCTGCTTGTTCCGCACTCTCGCTTGCACGCTCGGTTCAAGCCAAAACGTGAAACATTTACATGTATGTAGCCAGCCTTAAAAAAAATAAACAGAATTAGTAAATAAACGTATTAAGATGAAGAAATGGAGGAATAAAATAGTAATTTATTATAAAAATAAACAAAAGTATGTAGGTATTTATTAAATAAAAATTTGTATGTATAAATGTGTATTTATTGCTTTTCTTGGATTAATACAACGAGAAATAAAGTCGGCAACATTTTGATATTTATTACATTGACCGGCGTTGGCAAGATTTTACCAATAGAAAGTCTGGATGTGTGATTTGTAGATGGTCACACTGCTTGTACGTGGCACGTGGCGTTTCGTAAGAATGAAATGAACCTATGGTATATAATTATTGGTTTGTAGAATTGTGTAGCGTATTCAGATTTTAGGTTTGTCTGAAAAATCTTGACCATGTAAAAGTTAAGCAGACACAACTAATTTTAAGTATGTGTCATGGAGATAATTATTATCTACCTTTAAAGAAAAATAATAATAAGGTTGATTTAGATTCTTTTTTTATACCTGTTCTATTTTATCTGTGAAATGAAACTTCGAGAAAAATTAAAATAATAATCTGTGGTACAGGAAAAAAAAATTGAATGTTGTGATCGCCGAAACGCCGATAAACATCAGAAATACAGAAATACGATGTGATTAGCTTACGAGACTATGTATTCAAACAAAATATAATAACCATTACGTAAGTATAGTTCATAGATTGCATGACTTTACCTGTGTAATAGGAATTATTTAAAATATTAAAGATTGAATTAGATTTGATTAAAATCAGGTGGCCATTTTGTCGACTTGTGTGGTCATGTCGATAATTCTCTTCTTTCACTGCTAATGATAAAAATCATTTAGGGCTGCAAGTAGTATTCATGTAAAATGACAGTGTTGTTTCAAGTTATTGTGGATACCAATATATAATTGCTTAGACCCAAAATACAACTGATGTGAAAAATATATTCAGCTTTTTCCAGGTTCTTTCGGGCGGATAAAATATCTAGCCGCCAAATTTAAAAAATCCGCGATTTAAACTTCTAGATCTTTACGATCTCTTAAAATAAGCTTTCCGTACCTATACCTAATCATAGGTAGACCAATAATAACTTAAATATCTGGATTTGGATCTTAAAGTTCGGCGGTAAGCAGTAGACGCAAAAAAAAAATGCACATGCTGTACAAAACACTCTTGTTTCGTTTCTCGCTTCAACGAAATAGTTTCTGAAAAATTGCTAGGAATAGCGATTTGTGTGGCTAGATGACGAAAAAGTAAACAATAAGCATTCAATGTCTTCTAAATGAAGTAAAATACCTACTTAAGAAGGGCAGTTAGTGACATTGAACGAAGAATTAAGACAATTCTGCGATAAATTATTTAGTTAATTTCGAATGTGATTACAACATTTGAAGAACTGTTGCCAACTGTGGGGGCAAGCATTATCCATATTCATAGTATAATTCCTAATATTATAAATGCGAAAGTATATCTGTCTGTCTGTCTGTCTGTCCGTCTTTACTGCCTAAACCGCTGTACAGATTTTGATGAAATTTGGTATATAGATAGAATATATAGAATATAGATAGATCCTAAGAAATATATGCTATAATAGGCTAATTTTGATTGTGGAAAAGGGGTCGAAATGGGGGATGAAAATTTATATGGAAATTCGTCATTGTTGAATATAACACCACGAAGCTAGGTATATGTAGACTTTTGATACGAAACTAATAAATATCTAGCAATTTTGTAATTTTGAACTATACGGGGATGAATTAGGGGTTGAAATGGGGGCGAAAGTATATGAAAGTTCGTCATTGTGGAAGACGAAACCATGAAACTTTATATCTAGAATCTTGACGTAAAGCAATCCATACAAACCTACTTTGAGTTTTTAAATTATATTTATTTTATTTGTAAAATAAGTCAAAAATTACTGCTTGAGTTACCTTATCATTTAAAGTCGCGTGTAAAAGCTAGTTCTTCATAATCTTATTTGAGTAATCTAGCAATGCTTTTGCAAATAGAAGTGGATGAGTCGCCACCTCTAAAATTACGGCTTCGGGATCCAAATCCGATCCAGATACGTCAGATACGATTTCGTCGTATCGCCGCTCTGCTAACATAATGAACTTACACGTCTGACTTCTAAGCGTGCGCGAACAGTGGTACGACAGAAGTGAAAACGTACCTATAATACAGAGGTATTGGTAATATTCAATGAGCTGTTTTTAGAAGAAGAAAAAATAATGCCACTGCTCGTACTAGATAACGAATTGGCGATAGCGGGTTTTGGTAGGTAGGTACTAAACTAGGTTTTACCCGCGACTTCGTCAGCGGGTAAAAATAAATATTAAGGTAACTGATATAGCAGTAGGTATACACAGACACACCTACAAATTTACGTTTACTACAAACAGCTTATATTAGAACATTTTTATACAAATTCGTCAAAATCGGTTCAGTGGCTTAGGCGTTAAAGCGTAACAGACAGGTCTACTTTCTTCTATATTTATATTATGTTTATGGATATCAGCGTCTAGTTGCAAATTTTTCTTGATTTTATCTTCAATAATGACGAACATCTATATAAACTTTCAACCCCTATTTCATCCCCGTATGTACTGTACAGTTCGAAATGACAAAATTGCTAAAACAAACATTTATTGGCTTTGTGTCAAGTATCTAAACATTAAGACACAAAATTTTATGGTTTTATCTTCATCGATGACGAACATCCATATACATACTTTTATCCCCATTTAAATTCTTATTTCAGCCTGTACAGTTTTTTATTTTAACCTTTATTTGCTTCGCGTCAAGTGTCTAGATACGAAGTTTCATGGTTTTGTCTTCGACAATTCCGATCTTCCACATTATATTTTGATCCCCATACAGTTGCTAGAAAATTTGCAGAATTGCTAGAACAAACATTTGTTTTATTTGGTTCGTGTCAAGTGTCTATATCATCAAAGTTTCATGGTTTTATCTTCAACAATTGAGAATTTCCATATAAACTTTCCGTCCCCATTTCAACCCCTTCAACCATTTTTCCATAATAAAAAGAGGCCTAAGAGATCTTTCTTGGGATCTAGTCCATCTGTGTACCAAATTTAATTAAAGTCAGTTAAGTAGATTTCTTGCCTATAAATTTGAAAATGACGGAATTTTCATACAACCGACCATCACCCTCTTAGGGGTTGATTTCGCAAAACCCAGTCTTACCCTCTTAGCGAGCGCCTACGTGCTAAAAGGCACCTCAATACAAAATTTCAGATTCCTAGCATTCGTAGATTCGAACATTTCGTGATGATTGGCTTTTATATTTTATACCTCTACATATATAGATTAGGTACAACTATCTACCTACTCGTTGCTTGCTGTGTTTTATTATTAGCGTACCTACTTACATTTAATAGAAAAAACGGATAGTTTTATGATTTTACTGTGTTTGTGTGTTTTGACGCGTATAAATAAATGAAACAAAAAACTTGCATGCCAAAAATGAAAATGTTTTAGTACTTATAATAATTAATAAAAATAGCTTAGTTTGGGTTAATATAATTGGTAAATATTAATAAAGCATTAGATTTCGACAAAATATGTTCAAATCAGTGTTAGGTAGGTGCCATATTTTACGTCTCGTTTGAAAACGCCTCATTATTTTTTCAATCCCAAAAATACACAAAGCAACTTAAAAAGTTAAACGATTAGGTAGTTCCAGGGATAGGTTTGTTTAGATTTAGAGGCATAAACGTTGCGGACTTACTTACAAATTTACGCCTAAATACCCTTAGATAGGTACTAACCCAAAGGGGCGCACGTTCTTCAAATGTTCTAGGTTTAGGATCCTACACTGTAATATAAAAAAAAAATTAGGTGTTCCATACATTTTGTTGAATTCCAAAGGCTAGTTTGGTATCAAAAAACCTTAGCCCTAAAAATGTCCTACTGAAAATTGTGTAGTAGTTAGGTACATATTTTATTTCCATGTGTGTATGTATGTAAGATTTATTTTCATCTGCCATTGTTAACTTGTAAAACGTTAAACCTTTACAAGTTTCATACGAAGATGACCTTATATCTGATTTGATGAGTTTGATTCTCCATTTTCTAATCTTATTGTACCTTTCACCATTAATTGTAAAGGCTTTACGGCGTTTAGATGATCCCATCAAAAACGTAAATGTGAAATGAGAGTCAAGTTCCATACTCTGATATATATGGCTTGATTGTTGACTTCAACAACAAAAGAAGTGAGATATGAATGGGTGCCAAGTTCAATTATCAGTCCTGCAATTGATTAAAACAACATAGAATATTTTGTAAGAACTTAAAGTTTATTGTTTTCTTATAACTTAACATAACATATTAAAGCCTCAGATCTTACTTGACTAGTTTTCTACGGTTCGGCAGTCGCCATTCTCTCGACTAGAGCAGCTGTAACTTTGGCTTAGCCTTAGAATAGCGCAGAGGATCCTTTTACTGCGGGAAAATAACGGGAACAGGTACTGTACTGTAGTAAGTAATATGATCTTACACTTTCGATTTTACGGCTGGTCTAGTACGATACGGCTGGTCTAACTAGACGAACCGGCGACTGCCGATTCGGAGTTCCCTCGGGTTCAGATCCCACGCGCACCACAGTTTTTTCGAAGTCATGTGCGTAATGCCGCCAACTTAAAAACGGCGAAGGAAAACATCGTGAGGAAACCGACATGGGCCTATAATCTTTCGAAGTCATGTATCATCCACAGACTCGTACTGGGCCAGCGTTGAGGATTATGACCTTGGCTCTCGTGAGAAGATCTTACGAGAGAAAGGCCCGAGTCCCAACTGTGGGAGCATTGTTGCAGTGGGTTCCTTTTTCTATGCTTAGGTACTTACGCTATTGCTGTACGATTAATATTAAAATAATAAAAATGAATCGTATTTAAGAACTTCACAATTATCAATACTAAAACGGATATATATATATATATATTTATTTGTTGTACCTCAATAAAGAGTTTTATATTTAGGTACCTATCTAAGAGATTTACGCAAGTACATTTTTTAAATCTACTATTAAGACTGTCAGCCATCTATTATGATTGCTATTTTCTTTTTAGAGGCACTATAAGTCCACATACTAATGTGAATACTAAATTACCTATATAGTATACCTTTAAACGACCAATTCTTGTATTCTTATAGGTATATATATATATAGAATCTGAATCTCGGAAACGGCTCGAACGATTTTCATGAAATTATGTATACGGGGACGATGAATCGATCTAGCTAGGTTTTATTTTTTAAAACATCATTTTATGCGCGTTTTAGACAATGAAAAACCCCTACAATGTCATTAGAATACGATAACTTATTTTGCCGCTTTTCCTTAAGTCTAAATGGCTCAGACGGGATATGCTCGCCCTCGGAGTCAACAGGCCCCGGTTCGAATCCTGATGGTTACCTACACTCGTATTTTTTCTTTTTGTTCTTTTTTTTTCTGAGAAAATCTTTTACTTAGAGCCCTTTATAAACGCATTTAAACCGAGCGAGGCTCGGTCAACCAGGTACTCGTACTTTTCATAAAATTATTAAAAATGACTAGTTTCTGATTTATTCCTTTGTGCTCACCCAATTACCTATCTGGAATAATCTGGATGTATGTTTATGAAATTTGGAGCACATATTGATCTCCTGCAAGTCTCGATGTGTGAGCAATTTCACAAGTTAATGTGCAATATTTAGTTTTTAAGTTATGAGGAGGACAAAAGTACCTCCAAATGGTTCGTGTAATATTACACATGTTGCGGCTCGTCAGTTTGCTTGAATGAACTTGGCTGGCCACACTGCCGTGTGTCTAGATATTTTTTTCACAGTACATACCTACCTACAATGAATAAACACACAAAACAAAAAAGAAAAACCTTCAAGTATCAATTACCTACTCACTGACATTCAAAACAAAAACGAGCCACGTGCCGAACGTCGTCGGGAATCAACGTACATTACTGAAGGCATCGATATAAATCAATGGATGTGCGCTCCCAAGCTTCATGCACGGAATTATGTTATCGTTGGGAAAGTGAGCTCACTCTTTCCGTTCTAGTCGGTTGAAGGAAGCGGTGAACGCCGGACATTTATACTTATCACTATTCGTTGTCCAGAGATGTACAAAATGGTTTTAAAAAAGCATTTAAATACAAAATGCAAAATACTTTTCAGATTTACTATTTTAAATGCAAAATACAAAATGGTTTTGAGTTTTGTATTTCAAATGCTAAATGCAAAATAGATATTTTCAAATAAAAGTAAAAATACCTTTTGACCAAATCTCAGATATTTATTTTTATTTTAGGTATTTATCATGAGAAATAGAGACATAATGCCGAACCGAACAAAAGCTAATAACATGGCATCTTATGCATGACATTTTGGTCATGGAGGGATCAAAAAGTAGTGAGAATGCGATAAAATATAGTTACTATTGATAACTTAATAATGTATTTTTCTACATAGGTTGTCTCAGAGTATTTCTACACACCGAGTCCAGAAAAACTAGACTAACGAAAAGAGAGCTATGTCTCCATTTTGTGAATTGTGTTGCTATTTATTTGGGTTGGTTGTGTAACTTATTTTATTTTTATTACACTTTTCTTTATACGAGTAACAACTGGACCCTGGACTGTCCACATTGACATTGTCTGACACTAGTCAGACATAAGGCGCTCACTCTGACCAAAGAAGAATAAAAGTGGTCAAGTGCGAGTCGGACTCGCCCATTAAGGTTTCCATAGCAGCAAGTAACATACTTGATATAAAAGTTCTTGTAGTTCGTTGTTACTTTAATCAGTGTTTTAACCCCGACCTAAAAAGGGGTGTTATAAGTTTAACGTCGATGTCTCTCTGTCTGTCGCCGACGGATAGGCCGATTTCAATGTGTTTTTTTTATTTGAAAGTTATCCATGCGGATGTTCTTAGCTATATTTGGTTAATATCGATTCAAGATGGCCGCCTCCACAAAATGGCGGACACAATTTTTTTTTCACAACCTACCTCAATATGGGTATCAAACGAAAGGGTACGTGATGTGACGTGACTAGTAGAATACATCGCATTATGACAAATGTCAAATCCAAGATGGCCGCTTCCACAAAATGGCGAAATGCATTTCTTTTTTCACAACTCCCTTAGTATGGATATCAAACGAAAGGGCTTGACTAAAAGAATGTTGTACAGATAACAAATCCGAGGTAGTCGGGGGTCAATCAAAATTTTTAATTTTGTTCTTGTAACAATGGTAAATTTATGACGTAATAAAATAAAACTACTTACTAGATCTTATTCAAACCAATTTTCATTGATAGTTTAGACATGCCCTTTTTTTTTTTTGTCATTATCTTATTTGAGAAGTTGTTACAGGGGGGGGACATTTTACCACTTTGGAAAAGTCTCTCGCGCAAACTAAACAGTTTAGAAAAAAAAGGGAGAAACCTCAATATTGTATGAAAATCTTAATGCGGTTCACAGAATACATCTAGGTACTTACCTAGTTTCAATAGTATAGCTCATATAGTTTCGGAGAAAAGTGGCTGTGACATACGGACAGACAGACATGACAAATCTGTAAGAGTCCCGTATTTTGCCATTTGGCTACGGAATCCTAAATATGAACAAAATTAAAAAATGTTGATTAACTTTACTGTACAACATTCTACTAGTCAAGCCCTTTCATTGGCTACCCATATTGAAGGAGTAGTGAAAAAATAAATGTGTTTCGCCATTTTGTGGTGGCGGGGCCATCTTTGATTTGAAATTCGTCATAGTGCATAGTATTCTACTAGTCAAGCCCTTTCATTTGGCAACCATGTTGAGGAAGGTTGTGAAGAAATATTTTGTCCGCTATTTTGTGGAGGCGGCCTTCTTGAATCGATGTCAATCAAGCATAGCTAAAAATCACCACACAAAAATTAACCTTCAAAGAAAAAAAATTGCATCGAAATCGGTCCATCCGTTTGAGCTCTACGGTGCCACAGACAGACAGACATCGACGTAAAACTTATAACATCCCTATTTTTGGTCGGGGGTAAAAAAAAGGCGCGCATAGCTAGCAGGCGCCTCTATCGGACAAATTTGGTGATATCCGTTATCGTTATTCGTTCGTTTCATATTTTTTTTGGCTAAACTTAATGACAAAGTATTTTGTATTTGGAAATGAATATTAAAATGCAAAATACGTCTTAAAAGGTATTTCAAATAAAATACAAAATGCTTTTTGCTAAAAGGTATTTAAATGCAAAATACAAAATAGGTATTTTGCATTTTCATTTTAAATAGAAGTATTTCAAATAAATCGCATCTCTGTCGTTGTCAACAACCAAAATAAGTAGATCCACAACATACCACGCCGCTAGCGATTCTAGGGGTCAAGTAGATTGGTGTAAACCACTCACGCTACACACAGACGTTTGTTAACAATTTCAAGGTGCTCAGGGCACATCTTTGGATTTATATCGATGACCGAAGGTGTAAAGAATCACGTCGTTTAGTATAACCGGACATAATTTGTTAAACATGGATCATCATAAGCGATATGCCAATGTAAGGGAAGTCATTATATCCTACTTTTTTATGAAGAATTTTATATGAAAACCAAACTCCTTATGTAGGTAATTACGTCATAATAATCAGTAGGTCAATATTGGCGGAGTCATAATAAACGGATTCTACTGTATAACCTATAGCACTCAAAGATCACGGACATATACATATCCAATGGTTCAAATCGGCTTTAATTCGTGTAAAAAGGTAGGTACTAAATATTCATAAAAAAACATTCAGATATTTGGTCTCTAATTATATTTGGTCCAGCCAACCTGACGTCAGAATGGCTGCCCACTTTCTTTTTATGCTTTTTCACTGCTCATTGAGGTACTAAATATTTAAACTGAGGTACCAAATAGTACCATAAAGGTACTAAAATTTGATAGTATTCAAACACAAAAAATCACACCTGGTCCAGCGGTCCTGACGCTCACGGTAGACCGTGTAGTTCCTGAGATTAGCGCGTTCAAACAAAGTATTCAGCTTTATAATTTTTAACCCCGACCAAAACATCAACGTCAAACTTATGTTATAAGTTTGACGTTGATGTCTGTCTGTCTCTGTGTGTTTAACCGTAGAGTTCAAACGGATAGGTCAACGTCAACCCCGACCAAAAAAAGGGGTGTTATGTTTGACGTATGTTGTCTGTCTGTCGGTCTGTCTGTCTGTCTGTCTGTCTGTCTGTGTGTGTGTCTGTCTGTGGCACCGTAGAGTTCAAACGGATGGGTCGATTTCAATGCGGTTTTTTTATTTAGTTAATATCCGTGCGGATGTTCTTAGGTATGTTTGGTTAATATCGATCCAAGATGGCCGCCTCCACAAAATGGTGGACAAAATATTTCTTCACATCCTACCTCAATATGGGTATCAAATGAAAGGGCTTGACTAGTAGAATACTATACGCTATAACAGATATCAAATCCAAGATGGCCGCCATCACAAATTGGCGAATTATATAATTTTTTCACTTACCGCAATATGGGTATCAAAAAGGGCTTGACTAGTAGAATACTTTGCACTATAAAAATTCAAATCCAAGATGGCCGCTACCACAAAATGGCTAATTACATTTCTTTTTTCACAACTCCCTTAATATGGGTATCAAATGAAAGGGCTTGACTAGTAGAATGTTGTACAGATAATAAATCCAAGGTAGTCGGGGGTTAATCAAAATTTTTAATTTTGTTCTTGTTTTATTTGAAGGTTAATTTCCGTGCGAATGTTCTTAGCTATGTTTGGTTAATATCTAAAAATATATAAAGATAACTTAGCATAAAGTTTAAAGGCACCCACTGAGAAATGCGGACAGTACGGTAAGAAAATAAATAAGATCCACTTTTTGACTCCGGGTGGGCTCCCGCCAGAAGCTCTGCGGTCAGCCCTAAGTGTCGCTTCTCCATACTCTCATCCTCGCTCCTCCATACTCGCTTCGTTCGCCATCTCCTCCTTGGCTACTCTTGGCCTTGCATGGCTCGCTCCACTCAGGACCTCCCTTGAGCTTCTGGCTCCCGCATTTTTTATATACACTCTTAAGGGTAGTAGCGACAAGACTAGGTGGAGTCGGGATGCTCCGAGTCGGATCTGAGTCCTATGTAACCTGGGTCTTTATTTAGTAGCACAACAAATAAATAAATAAATCCTATAGACTACCTATTTATGCGTCTCATCAATATGCCTAAAGACTATTATGCGTCTCATCAATAGTCGAATTGATTGTTATGCTTAAAACACATTATGCCAAAAACGTTTGTGTAAAAGTTACAATATGCCACTATATATTATGCTAGGTACATTCATTATGATAAAGATAATTAGGAAAAAATATATGGGTTTAAATGGCACCCATTTGATATTATAATTTGTCAATTATTTGAACCGATTTTGAGGATTATTTTGGGATCATGAACAATCTTGATTATACTTCAGTTATACGAGATACGACATCGATATACTAGATCCTATTCTCACCTTAATACTTATTTGGTTCGATGATAATTATTCTCGATGCTGACTATCAACAGAAGACACAGCCGGACGTAAAAACTTTTTGCTTTTGTAGATGTAATTTAAAGATAGTACGGATCTCTCGCTGTCGAGACTCACTCACACTCTGGTTTATTTATGGACGAATGTACTGTATATTATATATTTATGTTATCGTCACGTTAAATGAAACATTGGAATCGGTAGTTCCCGTAGCGGTTTTAGCAAAAACTGAACATTTCATAGATTTACTAAAGATTAAGCACCGTTAACATTAGTTTTTGTACTTCGTCTCCTAGAATCATCTCATGAAATGTCAATTGACGGTTAAATATACATTTACTTACATCGACTGAAGTGGTTTGCAAATGTAAAAGTAAAAAACGTAAGAAAACTGAAGTCTACTGATCCGTTATTGGCGTCTCTGCCGTCTAACTATTATAAGTCTGATCTAGCTCTCTTCATTTTCGCTCCACTTCAAAGTAATACCAATAGCAGGCCCCTTTTAGTTAAGTGGTGGATCCTCGGGTGACTCATGTTATAGATATTCCCCTATCTGACAGCAACATTAGAACATTAGTTCTGAGGTTCAAAGCACAAATAGTTCTGTCTTAAAACGTGAGTCAAATTGGTCATTCCAAGAGAGATTGAAAGTATGAGTACCTATCCATATGCTTTCAATGCAAAGCATTTCTTTAGTGATTTTGTGTTTACCTACTTCAATATTTATCCCTATTGTAAATATCAAAGAGAATGTAATACGAGGGTCAAACTGAAAGTTCTTAGAAAATCAAAAACTGATTACATTAGCCAGTTATTAATTTTATTATATCTTTTCAAAATATTGTCCATTTACGTCAATACACCGCTGCATGCGATGGAACCACTGGGAAAACCACTTTGCCCACTCGTCCTTAGGGGGGTCTCTTCAATGGCATCGCCATACGCAGCCACCGCTTCTTCAGCATTCATAAACCGCTTTCCTTTAAGTTTTTCTTTAATTTTTGAAAATAAATAAAAATCACAAGGCGCGAGGTCGGGGCTATACGGCGGTTGACCCAGTAATTCAACGTTTGATGTCACCAAATAGTCGATCGTTCGCTTGGCGGTGTGCGATGAGGCGTTGTCGTGGTGAAGGAGGATCCTACTGCGAGGTCGTTTCTCTCGAACTTTTTCCAAGACAAGTGGCAAACAATTGGTAGTGTACCATTCTGCAGAAACTGTTTTTGATCCTCTAACACAATTGTTGCGAAATGACCTATCCTTCCAAAGAACGAGGCCACCATTTTTTCCCCGCACTTCGATCTCTCTTCACTTTAGTTGGCAACTCCTCGAAAGGAAACACCCACTGAGCAGATTGTCTTTTGGTTTCAGGATCATAACAGTAAATCCAGCTTTCGTCACCTGTTAGTATGTCGAACACAGCATTTGAGTCACCTCCGTTAAATCTTTCAATCATTTTACGGCACCAATCCACACGATGGAGTTTTTGAGCCTCAGTCAAATTATGAGGTATCCACCGGGCGCAAAGCTTCCTGACCGCTAAATGTTCGTGTAGGATTTTGTGCACTTGACTCATACCGATGCCTAAGCTTGTCCGAATCTGCTGATAGGTCACTCTTTTGTCAGTCTCTATCATACGCCGCACAACACAGATGTTATCTTCAGTCGTCGCCGTAGAAGGCCGTCCTCACGTAAATCATCAGTGAGATTAGTGCGACCACGTTTAAACTCATTAAACCAGTTGTAAACAGTCGCACGAGATGGGGCTTCATCGTGAAAGGCCAATCGTAGTCTATTATAACTTTCTTGTTGACTTAAATGACATCGAAAGTCATAAAAAATCATTGCACGAAAATTTTCTCGTGTTAAATTCATGTTGACGTGACACAGACAATTTTCAATTTGCCGCCAAATCGTAAAACAAATGACAAATGAATGAAATATATACTCAGTAATATTGGCAAAGAGTTCTATTTTCAAATTATAGATATTTTTTTATTATATTGTTTATAAGTGGCCAGTTCTAAGAACTTTCAGTTTGACCCTCGTATATATACCTACCACGTAAATATAACCATATCTACAAGTTTTCAATTGACTTAAAACTTTTCGCTGTCAGTCTGTCACTATGAAATAATCATTTAATTAAGTAAAGATTATTATGCAAAATATTGTGTCTAAAATAATTATACAGAACTCACCGAATTGATTCGATCGTTCAAAGAGTATGTAAATTACTACGTACGTACGATGTACGATCGTTGTTTAGGTTTAACATAATTTTGTGACATGAAAGCTACCATTAACGTAAAACTATGAACTTGAAAGTTGGTAACTTAATTGTTTCAGATAAACGTTAAAATGGAAAGTGAACTAAAAGTGAATGTATTTCATTCTGAAATCTCAAGAGTAGATTGCGAAAAAGAAAATCATTTATATGACCTGTTACAAATTGAACCAGCGAAACCTGTATCGACTAATTTCATTAACGATTCCGTTAAAGATGAGCCGTGGGATTTTCGGCAGAGCCATGACAAACATTACTCGTCTAAAAGAGCACCATCGAAATTTAAAGTTAAAACTGTCAGTGAAATCAGAGCCATGTTTGAAAAAGACGTATATACATATTTGCAGAGTGATCTAGAACTGCAACAAAATTATTTATTGCGAAAAATATGCGATGGATATTCGAATGATGAAAAAACCAGGAATACTGCGATTAAAATTCTCAATTCTGAAACTCCTATTTCTAGATCATCTTGGCAAATGCTTTCTAATATTAACCCTGAAAGACATAATCATTCAAAACAGTTTGTTTTATGGAATGGTAGGTGCATACAAGTGAATGGAAGTAAAGGAGGAAAAAATAAATTTATTTCCAAACACGATTTGAAGAACAAACTGCATAACTCATCGAATAACACGTCAAAGTTTAAAAAAAACGTGTATAAGTCAAAGGCCAGACTGTTGCAAAATTCTCTAAATGTGAAATTTAAACCTGGACCTCTGGCGAAGAAACAGTCGCTAGATTCTTCCCATCATAGATATCAAATGGGAAAAGTAGAATTAGTAAAACTACCATTACCTGTTCTAGAAGTATCTCCTGCGTACGGAACGGTATTAGATTTTACAATTGCTAATTTTGTTAACAATATGCGTGGTGAAAAAGGTGTCATATCTAAAAAATTAGCTGAATTTGCTGTTTCTGTACTTGGTACGATAAATAACAGTATAGCTATGCAAAGTGATGAAAAATATTCCGTAACTTTTGAATTAAATTATAAATGTAAACAAAATCGGTTATTGATGCGACGAAATACGGTTGAAACTACTCCATACATGAAGAATGAAACGTCTAATACGTTATCTACTAAAAATGGGGAATTCAGTTCTGCTGATAATGAAAATACCATTGTAAAACAAGTAATGGATGAAATTTTGGATTCTGTCGTCATTAGCTTAAATCAAGATACTATGTATTTCAAAGATGATGAACCCAGAAACGTTGAACCGGACAAAGAAAAAGTATTAATTACTTCTAAAGACAAATCTAAAAGAAAATATTGCGAGTTAGACAAACTTGATGTTACCATTATTAATTTACCTGAAAGTTGTAAAAAAGATTATACAAAGCCTTGCGGTAAATCTTTTTGCACAATGGGATGCGTTTGTGAATCATTAGACTGTGGATATAATCTTAAACAGCACTGTGGTGTTTTCGACTGTATGTTTGGCTGTAAATGTAGAGTTTCGAAGTACAAAGGAATTGATTTTCTTGAAGATAATTGTGACATTTTACCAGGGCTTATGAATCTGGATAACGAAATAAACTCTCGTTTGGCTAAAGAAGAAAAGAAGTTTCATCAAACAGTTATTTTTAGTGGTGATAAAAGTATACTACTAAAATCAAGAAAAAGAAATTGGAAATCGTCTAAAAAATACGCAGAATTTTTTAGCAAAATGAATTTGAAAGGCGATGATAAAATAAAAAAAGTTGTAACTGTAGACGTTGAAAAGTTATGTTGTGAAAACATTGAATCGTTATGCATGGTTCACAATCTATATAAATGTTTTTGCGAGGGTAAATTTACAGATTCTTATGTCCGTAATGACACAGTAATTAACACAAATAAATTCCTTAGCGACACCTCAAAATTCAAGATGAAACGAATATTAAAAATCGGCAGAGATCAGCAGTAAAACGAAATCCGTAGAGAACAGCACTAAAATTGGTATCGACGTTGGTTCAAGCATAATATCTAGATTGCGCACCAAAAGAACTGCTGGGAATGTTAAAAAATAAAAATATCCACGCACTTAACTCTGATACCGAAGAAGATGATGAACTAAGCGTAGCAACAGCGAGAACCATGGGTTATCACGGACGACAATATGACGACAGCTATTACATCGCTACCAACAAAAAAATTGCAGAAATGGAACAAAATGACGTTTCACTGAAGACGAAAATGTTGAAAATAATCTACCGCAAAAATATTTTGTCGACATCTGAAAAGCCGATAAACAACTCAGAATTATTGGATTGTGAAACATTACCTAAAGATAATCAGGTGATTGAATTTGATATTAAAAATAATATGTTGAACAAAGATGGAGAAAACAAAACGAAAGACAATCTTCTAGATATTTCAAATGAAAAAGCAAACGAGACAGTAGGTTATCCTTTCCCTAAAACTTCAAGTAAAGGCGGTTTAAAAACTTGGCTAGAATTCAGCTATAAATCATATAAAGAACGTATTGGAAGAGGTCTGTTAAATAATTCTCTGGAAGCACCAAAAAAAGGGAAAGCCTCACTGCAGAGATGGGACTTTATACTAAGTCGCTATAGCGAAAGAAAAAATATGTTCTTCGTATCTAATGAAGAGCCGTATCGCACATTCTTAGCAGTAGATAACACACTTCCTTTGCTTGCTAACTGTATAAATATAGACGATATTAGATTTGCTGATCTCCCAAAATACCCGATGATTATTCGAAACCTAGTTACCAATGCAACTGATTCGGAAAATGTTTTTTGCATATTACGCGGTTGGGACAACTGTTGGGAATTGATTGGGTCTGCTGTGAAAGTAATTGAAAAACCCATCGAGGATCAAACTGAAGAGGTGGATATTTTCGATGCAAATAATCTTTTGTCAAAAGACTCTTTGCCTGAAACCAGCGGAGAATGTGAACAAAATAGTGAGATCATGTTTTGGCAAGAACCCAAAAAGAGTAACAACGATACTGAGCAGGACATGTCGACAGAAAAATCTGAAAAATCAAAATGGTTTATACTTACAGTTGAAAACGATTTTACTGAGATCCAATTTTATAAAAAAGGGTTTTACGTTACTTATGATGGAATACAGCGGAGTATTAATTTAGCTCGCATATCCGGAAAAACTGTCCGATTATCTGCGCGTGCGCGTACGGAAAACCCACTAAACAATTCACATCCTTATGGCATTTATGCAATTCCTCGTAATTCACAAAGTTGTGTATTTATTGGGCCATATGAAGTAAACGAGCCACTAGGAATTGAGGTTATAAAATCTATCCATGACTCAAATAAACCGAGAAAAACGAGGGGTATGTGGATCAATACCAACAAAGTTGATAACAAAAATGTTATTGACAACCCACTTGCATACCTACCATCAGCGGTAATACCACAAGAAATGGTTCCAATGCAAACAGGTAATACAGATACCATTTTAGATGATATAACACCATCTGACGAAAAAACACAGACGAACGAAACATCAAATGAGAAAGAAGCAACTACAAAACAAATCAAACCAATAAAAATTCGCCGAACTAATGGCTTTTACCATCTTTCATCTAAAAACGCTTTACAAAAAATGACTGAATCAGAATATTTAAAAAGTAAAAAGAGTTTAATAACAAAAAAAATTGGCAGAACAGTAAAAGACTCTAATAAAGCATTACCGTCGACGTCAAACATTAGAATTATGAAAACATCCCCACAAAAAAAAGCGGAGCCGAAAGCTTCGCCAACAGCTATCGTGAGACCAGTTGCCGAGGTAGCTCCACAAATAAAAATAACTCATGTTTACTCCGAGAAAAAAATAAAACACATGTCAGAAACACCAAACAAAGAGTCGACCATGCACGTCTTGAAACCTGAAGAAATCAACAAAAAAGTAGCACCAATTGTGGATGATGATATTGAAAAATTTCTTGAGACTTCTACAATTTGCATCGCGCCCCAAGAAGTATTGGTAATATCAGACACCGAAGATGATGTACCTGAAACTCCTAAATATGTATGGATTCAGAGTAGCAATGTTGAAAATTTTGGCTACATTCGTGCTAAAATGAACAAAGAAAAAACTGGAATAAGTTTTGAGTTCCCAGGATTTAAATACTCTGATTATTACAGCGAAAGCGAAGCTTTTTATAAAATAAACCAGTGAGTATCTGTGTTTTGTTTGGCATTTTTATAGAACTGTTAAGAAACTTTTGTAATTTTACCATGTCTGTCCGTCTGGTGTTGTTTAAGCTCAGATACTATTTGTACTAAATAAGTAATTGACATAAATTACATTTTCGTATAACATTTTGTATTCTACAAGTAACTTTTCGACATGTAAGATGTAAGTAGGCCAAAACAGCGAAAAAAAATCTTTAAAAATTTAGGTTAAAAGTATTTTTAGTATTTTTTACAACCCTGAAATGGGTCTCCCCATTAAGAGAAGAATGAGATTTTTTTTCTATTAAAAATGGGATGGCATTAAATACGTCTATTTTCAAATTATTATGGGTATGGGAAGACCATTTAGAATCAGGGATTCGTTTCCGAAATATATAGTAAGTATTAAAATAAAAAATTTCATGGAGTACCTAAGGGATGATTTTTGCAAATGATTGGGTACTGAAGTAGCATTGATATTAATACTAAAAAAGGAAATCTCACTTAGCTACGTGGGCTTCAAAAGTACGAGTCGACCAACATAAAAAAAAAATGTTGAAAAAATCAAAATTTCATTGAAGTTAACTTAGTTTCTTTTTTTGTATCATGTACCTTTGTTAATTTATTGATTTAACGTAGCACTTGCAAACATATTTTACAATTGGTATGCACCAATTTTAATGGATGTAATACATATATTTTCTAAATTTTTTCCAGGGTTTTGGCTAGAAAAATGTACATTCCAAAAAACGTGAAACTTCAATGGGAAGTAATCCATGAAGAACAAAATCTAACATGTGGCATGTTAACGACGAAATGCTTAGAAGATAAAAAATATGTGAGTAGCTTTACCCTAGTTAGCCTAGTCTTAGCTCTGCCTGCCCCTTCGAATAATCCGTCAATGATTCAATAAAATTAAGGGTTCAATAAACGTTGAACGCTATCTATGTTACCGGCCAAACCCGATTTCAGGACAAACTACTTTTTCCTAGGCTAAACTAGTTCTTCCTATACGCGATAGGATTAACTAGAATAGCTGAGTCCAAACTAATTTGTCCTAAGCCCCGATATACTATACCCGATATTATACTAACTAGTAAATCCTATCACGTATAGGAAAAACCAGTTTATCCTAGGCAAAACTAGTTTGTCCTAAAATCGGGTTTTGCCGGTAGCATCTATATAGAATTATCCTATGAGAAAGAAAATTGAACCACATCGATAATTCTGTAGGAAGATTAGCAAGTCCCACATCACCAAGCCAACATCAGGAATTAAAAAAAGGTATACAAGTCCACATATCAGCTACAAGTCGGCAGAACCCAGATCCTACCGCTAGGTCCATTGAGTATGCCAGGTTGTTCCTTGATTTTTCGTACCGTCGCGTCGGCAACCCGAACCATGGCCTTGGTTTGGGTCTAGTACACCTTAGACTCTAAGGTGTTCTTGTGCTAGCTGTCGTATGTAATGAGTATTATATCCTATAGATATAATACAGATATATACACTCCGCGAGGTATAAGCTGAGCTTTGCATTAGTGTGAGTGATCACCAATCAGGCAGGAGCTTAAAATTTTGTCCGCGAGGTATAGGCTGAGCTTTGCATTAGTGTGAGTGATCACCAATCAGGCAGGAGCGCGGCGAGACAGAATGGCGCCGCGCCTAAGGCCGGTTGTCACACCTACACTATCCATGTACACTCACACAAATGCAAAGCTCAGCTTATGCCTCGCGGAGTGTACTCATATGCCCATTGCAACGCAGGCCACTTGAGGACAACTGCCATAGGCCCTATACAATACAATACAATACAAAACACTTTATTGGCACCACAAAACAAAGTTGACAACAAGTAACATATAAAATAACAAAACATAATGGGCACAAAAGGCGATCTTATCGCTAAAAGCGATCTCTTCCAGATAACCTTTTGGTTCATTAGGAAACTAATATTAATTGATTGACTAATATTAATTGGCCCTATACCTGTACAAAAACAAATTCAAGAGGCCCAGAGAATGAGAAACGAAATCAGGTTATCCACATTAACCAAAACGCACTTTAGGGTCGACAATATAGATCTACTGATACAATTTTACAAACTGGGTAGTTTGAAGAATATTTTCTTATCTTTCTAATTATGTCTCTGCATGGGTGACGAGCATAGCGTAATGATGCAGTGCTAGGTAATGATTTGAACTCTCTCATCTTCCAATAGCTTCGTGACACTGTGTTGTTCCTGCTCGTCCCGTCTTTCGGTCTCCAAATTAACTTGAATAAAACCGTGCACCGCTCGAAATAGAAAGAGTAATGCTTGGTGTTTCCTCTAAAGGATCGTATACGAAACGAAGTCATCCGTCAGAGGACCAAAGTTGAAGTCAAAGTCAACGTTCTTTATTGATAAATGTACAATTTACACGTCAATTTATAAAAAAACAAAATAAGAACATACAAAGAGTATACATTTTTAAAGTTTAAATTGAACTTTATACTGTACGATAATAGGTATCGTACAAATAAGTGTCAAAAATTAAAATATATGTACTTATTACAATTGTAATGAACAATGTCAATTTTTTACAATTTTATTGTGAGTTTGCCATCACTATATAAAAACTCGTTGTCGAGAGCGCAACGTATTAGCAAGCTGAAGTGGCAGTGGGCTGGTCAATATCTGTCGTAGGACTGATTACAGTTGGGGTAGACATGTTCTAGAGTGCACACCGTGAATAGGCAAACGTTACGTAGGACGCCTTAAAACTCGATGTAGTGAAGTTTTTTTATAGTATAGAGTGACGAGTCGAGCTAGACAAGTGCCTGATGGTAAGCGACATGCCTGCTATATAACAGCACACCGACACGTAGCTATTGGAACAGGAAGAGTCCAAATCATTACCTAGCACTGCGCTGCGCTCGTCACCCAGATATCTAAGATATTATATCTCTATGACCTGCAATTTCTCTGGTAACATTGCCCTTGAAACCGGAACACAGTCATGTTTACACATTACTGCTTGGCGGTAGAATAACTGGCAAAGGTGTGGCACTTCTTCAGACGGACTTTGGCAAGAGTCCTACCACTACAATATGTGTTTATGTAGGTAAGGTTGCAGACAGTGGCTGGAGAAGATAAGTCGAGGGATAGTTTGAGTGGCGTGTTACGGGAGATGCCTATGTCTAGTAGTGGACTAGGGTGGACTGATAATGAAAGAATGTATAATATACCTAAATAAAAGAGGGCAAATATTGTTTTCCGCCCCGGGTGGACCACACCCACGCTACGCCACTGCAGAAACCCCACACGTGGTTCCTGGGTGGTGCCCAGTAATGATGGACAAACTCTGTAACTTAAAAAACCATGTTGATACTTTGTGTAATTAATTGGATCGCTATGTGTAAGCAGGTCTAAATGCATATTATCATCTATATGTATCTCCTTTGTTATGTTATGGCTTGATTATATTCGGGGAAACTCGATAGATTTGGAGGGAGGATCTGGAGGATATTTAAAGTGTGTAAGATCTCTATTCGGCATGCATGTTCTTGCCCCATGTAGACCACTTAAAAAAATATTTTTTTGCCCTTGCCGTCTTCATATTTATGAGATGTGTCTGTTGGTGCGACGAGATCTCAGCAGTTTACCATTAAATGGTGACGTTTGCTGGTAGAGATAGGGGAAATCGACGTTAACATGGAATGCTTATTCCGAATCAGAGGGTCTGTGTCTACAGCTATGACGTTTACTGCATTACTATTACTATCTACAACAAATTAATACAAAGAATTGAATGATAATGTATTAAAAAAAATTATATAACTTTTAATTGAAAAATGTTATAATGACAAAAATGAATTTTTGAATAATACATTTTAGAAATATTGAGTAATTGCATTACTAAGTGATGATACAATAACAATAAATTGTAAATATTTGTGCACCATCTTGAGTAGAATATTTGAGACAACATTTTATTTGTTACAAACGCATATTTATGTGACAATGTTCTGACAAATAAACTGATTTTGATTTTTGATTTTGGGGCTCGGGCGTCCCTGCGGGCTCCAGACTAGTTTCCCATTGGTATATTTATGTTGTGGCCGTTGGTTGGCAGCGTGCAGCCTCGTTCTGCTTCCGTTTTCCCACCGAAACTCACTCTCAAACAAATCATGAAAATCAAAAACAGAAAGTTATACAGCTGCTGCACGCCTTGTCTCTCACAAAGCGCACCACACGAATATTCGAGGTCTGCACTCTAATATCACCGCAGTCACGCAGTCTGCCATCACCTTGAGACTGAGCAACCCTCACTCATGTTTCTTACGAATTAAATGATTTTTAACTCCCGACCAAAAAAGGGGTGCTATAAGTTCGTCTCTCTCTCTCTGTCTGGCTGTGTGTGTGTCTGTCTGTGTGTGTGTCTGTCTGTGTGTCTGTCTGTGTGTGTCTGTCTGTCTGTTTGTGACTGTCTGTGGCACCGTAGAGCTCAAACGGATGGGCTGATTTCGATGTGTTGTTTTTCTTTGAAGGTTAATTTCCTTGCGGATGTTCTTAGCTATGTTTAGCAAATATCGATTCAAGATGGCCTCTATAAAATGGCGGACAAAAGATTTATTTACAACCCACCTCAGTATGGGTATCAAATGAAAGGGCTTGACTTGTAGAATACTATACACTATAACAAATTTCAAATCCAAGATGGCCGCCACCGCAAAATGGTGAATTGCATTTTTTTTTCACTACCTCAATATGGGTATCAAATGAAAGGGTTTGACTAGTAGAATACTATTCATTATGACAAATTTAAAATCTTAGATGGCCGCTACCACAAATTGGCGAAATACATTTCTTTTTCACAACTGTCTCAATATGGGTATTAAATGAAAGGGCTTGACTAGTAGAATCTTGTACAAATTACAAATCCGAGGTAGTCGGGTGTTAATTAAAATTTTTAATTTTGTGCTTGTAAAATTCTGTGTTGATGTGATGGCATAATAATTTTTTTTTGACATGTTTGTATTCTGCGTTAAAGCTGTTGATCAAACTCCGGGAGCAGCGTGACAATAAATATAGAACAATCAAATCGTTACTGGAGAAGAAGATTAATATTGAACCCTCAACATCATCACGTGAAACTCCAACGCCTAGAAAAATGGTGCAATATGTAAATAAGAAGAAAAAACTGAAAATTGACACTGCAGATGAATCTGGTATTTCACAATCAAAAGATGAGGTAAAACATTTTTATATCTTTCACTTTTACGTCTTGTTTTCTCATAGGGATTTTCGCGATAGATACAAGTTTAACATTTGCATGCCGTAAGGTTGATTATGGAGTTCTCAATGTAAACATTTAAGATCTTATTGTAATTACCTAATTACCAATTTCCGAAAAAAATATATTTATTATGTTAAAAATGTCCATGTTTGGATGTTTGTTGCTCCATCACGTCGTAACGGCTGAACGGATCGGGATGTAATTTGGAATGCAGTCAGATTATAATTTGGATTAACACACAGAATACTAATATAACATTTGTCTTTATTGTAGCAAATTAGGCTGATAGAGGATTTGGAAGAAACGAGTAATAAGCTGGAACAACAAAGTGACGTACTGTGGAACGAGGCCGTTTCCAGACGAAATGAGATATTCGGCTCATTGACTGTCCCGGACAACATTAAAAATGTAATGACTAAAGCTCTACAAGAAATTATGGCAAGGCATGAAAATGATGATGAATAACAGATCGACAAAGAAAGAAAACTTATTATGTTGGATACCAGCGAATATCAATGTTTTCAAGTGCACAGTTTGCGGATAAGAATATTTATGATAATACTAAATATAGCGCGCTCGCTAAACATGGTGGTATTAACAATAATAAATCAGAAATCGAATCAGAGCAGAGCGATTCTTCTGAAATCATTGATTCGGGAATCTATGTATATGATATGAACAGGGAGTACAAATTTTGAGCATCAGAAATCTATGATACATCCGAAAACATTTTTTTTTCAAGAACAACATAATCTCTTTTGACCAGTTTAACTTTTGTACAGTACAGTGAAAAGTATGGTAGAACTGTCATTCTAAATGAAGGAGAATACACTAGTATTGCGACTTGCGACGTGTGAAATAAAATGTGGATAAACCGTACTCTCTGAATTAAGCTGATCACTTACATAATTATGTTAAGTCGATAACGTAAGCAGCCCAAAGAACGTAAAGATATTCTCATTTGGGGTCTTCCCTAACACGAAGAGAGCCAAGGCCATACACCACCACGCTAGCCTAATATGTATAGAGTATATACGAGCCAAAAGGAGCGTAGATTATACACACCGATAAAAGAACACTTGGGACAGAACGCGATAAAATCAGCTCTACCATACAAAAATGGAGTGTGTCCCTTTGGACTCGACCAAATAATATGTAGGTAATCACCATTTCCGTGTTGATCCCATGCTAAAAGTTAATACTGGTGAATAAAAAGTACCGCGACCCTTTCGACTTAGTACAGAAGTCGTACATAATCTTTTACTTAGTCAACTGGGAAGGTTGTTGGATGGTATAAATCATCACCTGTCTTATGATTTCTTCTGTTTACCTTACATTCGTTGTACGTTATATTCTCAGACGTTTCCTGTCCCTCGTTATTGTTTTCTTTTTATGGAAGGTGATTTTGGATAAAGTTCACAAGTTTGTTATTATTTCATTTTTAGTTACTTTAGTTGGAAAATTTAATTCCAGCGTACAAATTATTGATTTGTAGTTTACTGTTATCATAAGAGTCGTGTAAATATATCGTGAAGTATGTTAAGGTCCTATGTTACTAGTTTAGCTTTAAAATCATACACAGGGCTACGCAAAAAGGTAAACTTAACTGAAAGGGATGCGCTATACCTACTCTCCATTAAATACTTATACTAACTACTATGAAAACTCACAAAAAAAAAAACTAGGTTCAGGTTTGCCAAATTAAATGGATCAGCGGATTTATCCCTGGTTTTAGGATTGACGTTGACCACATATCTACTTTGTTACAAGTTATCCAAAGATACCATAATGTTGAGTATACAACGTGTCCACTTTGTCGAACTTACTTTTCGGTAGAACTTTGTGTATGTGTGTTAGTTATGTATATAACGATTTTTTTAAATTCACACTTAAATATTTTCAATTTTTTAAATGATTTTTTACTAATAATACTGGTTGTAAATATGATTGTTCTACCTATCAACCTAGGTACATTTTGATCGAGATACTCGTTCCATACTGCGATCCGCTAAAAATATTTTCGTCTCTATCGCCTTCTATATAATTTTGTTAGAACTTTCATAGTGTGTTCTTATTTGTCATATTCAGAGAGCTACTCAATTATTTTAGCAGTGTCAGTGATTCTACAAAAATATTATTCCTTTTAAATTGTATAAACGCTATTTTGTCCTAATGGGAAGCCTTTCGAAGCTTTATCCTCGTGCGAATCGTGATGCTTTCATAACTACAATGTACAATGTTTTATTTTTCAGCTGATATATCGTTTTTACGGATCTTTTGCTATTTGAATGTGAAAACTTCTTAATAACTCAAACTATCTAGTTTAACAAATTATCTAGTTTTTTGTGAATAATCTTTACTACTTGTCCTTGCCCCGAGCACTACAAGCAAGTTACGAGTAGTAACGCAACCGTGAAACTTAAGTACGTAGAGGATCACATATATAGTACTCGTATGTTGCTAATCGTCATACGTCATGGTATGATAAGTCCTGCACTGACGTTTGAGCCTGAGCCACCACAGGTCCTTGAAGTGATGGAGTGAGCGTCTGGGTCGCTGACATAGTTGCTTCAGAAACTATATAGAAAACTACGTAATGTTTCTAATAAAAAAAAAATGTAACGCTCGGTTTGGACAAACGTGCGATGGCGTTTATCTCGCAAGGCTGCTGACTGAGTTTGGAAAGCTTTTAGGTCTCGATCATGCTCGATATAAGATTATATCATATAAGATTTCTTCTTAGTATCATAAGTACCTATGTGTGTACGGCCGTACGGCTACACCAAGCATCACAGTACCTACCATGTTCTATTTGAGTATCTACTATGTCGAATAGACATGCGTAGACATACATACCTGTTACATGGGAAGCTATACAACCGAGTCAAAGGTGTATATTCTAGCAAAGTATGTCTTTTTTTTTAATTATCTTGGTTAAGTCGATTTCGTTTTTATCTTTGGCCAAAAGAAAGACTGAACACTTCTATCATTGTTAGGTATCTATTCACTAATTCCCAAAGAAATAATGGGGTTAGTTTTTTCGTATAATATATTTTTTCGAAAACTGAGTTAGTATAGAAGGGTGTCAAAATACAAAAAAAAATACTAGGCCCAAAAAATTAAGAAAGATTGGTATTAACTATACCTACACATGTATGCATTACCTACCTACCTAGGTATGCTGTTTGCCATTGGTGCAACCGTAAAAAAAGATTGCCCTAAGGGTGTCTAGTAAACTATGAATCGGTACTAGTATTTTTTGTTTTTAATGAGTTGATGTGTTTAACATAATATATTTATAGTTTAAACAAATAAATTTCGTCCACCCTTCCTGTGCAAGTTTAGGTATACTTATTTTGTTATAGGTAAATATTGGTGCCCCCTGTACCTAGCTATATATTATCTACTTACCAAAAATCTTATTAAGTTCCTGCCAATGTGTGGATGTGGTGTCGTGCGGCATTAATTAACTTTTTCGCAAATTTTGGTTTATCTCTATACACTCGTAACCTATTAACCATGTAGTAGGAACCGAGCAATGTTAGGAATTAAGTAGGTATAAATAAGTAAGTGTACATTTTCTTTTTAAAGACATTTTATACAGTCGCCAGATAGCGTAGGTACTAATAATGTGAGTAGGTGCCTAACTTGGTATCGGTATTATTATCGTTTTTAAACATGTAAATCAAATTAATTATTACTTTCTACCAAAACGGAAAATTCTTTTATAACGCAAGACTAAATACCGAAATGTACCTTAATTAATTGATCTCTGATAGGTAGGTACATAATTGAACCAAATGCTGTGCATTTCTTTCAATAAGACTTTGTAATAATAAGTTAGTGTCCAATAGACAATTATGGTTAGAGGTTTAATGCCATAAAATGTTAATTGGAAATCCGTTCCAACTTACCATTGCCACACTTATCGATTTAGAGCTATAGATGTGCCCTGAGCATCACGAAATTGGTAGAAAACTGCATCTGCGTGTGTGTGTAGTGTAAATGGTTTACACACCACCAATCTACTTGACCCCTAAAATCGCTAGCGGTGAGGTATGCTGACTTATTTTGGTTGTTGATAATGAAAGAACAAGACATCCGAGCTTGCTGGTTATAATTGTTATTATTCGCCGTCTATCCACACTATTAACTAGACTATTTAAAATTCTAATGCGTAATTAGAAAATAAGAAAACATAGTTTAACATGCAGTACCTAGGTACCTACTTACGCATGTAATTCCTTTGGATTTATTTGTTTCTTGAATTATTAGAACACTTTCTGAAGGCACAAGAAGGCATATTTTTATATTTATGTACATAATTATCAAATAAGTGAGAGGTAAAAACGTCCGGCGTTCACCGCTTCCTACAACCAACTAGAACGGAAAGAGTAAGCTCACTATTCCCCACGATGACGTTAGGGAGAAGGCACATCTGTAGCTATAAATCTGTGGCACCACTCGCTTGTCTTCGCAGCGCCACAGAAGGTAGAGTCGCTTTTTCAACGTTGAACCTACATACATAAGTATTTTTATTAGTAGGTAACACTCTGTAGGTACAAACCGCCTTTACACGGGTGGTTTCTCTATTGTACGGTGTGGAGCAGTGTGAAAACTATCGCAAAAATATTTGAGTTGTTTTATTTTTATTCTTGTGACCAAGTTGCGTAAAGCGCATCTTCGTCTCCGGATCTCTAATCCTGGTGGCCAATAATAAGCATACGAAAGAAGCGTCTTTACTTGTATACCTAACTAGCTTGATTCATAGATTCACTACGTTCCTGCATATCATTGGTCATTAGTCGATCGCTTGCGTTTTAGAAAAGGCATATAGAGAATTCGGAGCCTTTGAGTTTAATTGTTTGTAAAGTCTGAAATTGAGAACAAGCGTAAAGTCTAGATTTATTTGAAATTTCATCACGCGAGCCTGTAATTGAGGAGTCTAGTTTCAAATCTCGCTAAAACTGTTTTTATTGCAAAATTAATAAGACTTAACGAATTCTTTCAAGTATGTTAGTTTTCTACCACGAAAGACAATTATTTTCAAATTTATTTTAGCAAGAATTGAAACTCGAGCTCTCTCATTATCTCTTGAACTGCCTATTAAAATAAGTATTGTTAGTTACTATGTTTTAAATAATGACTAAATATACTTTCCTTTCATTGTTGTATTTATTTGTTTTAATTCCTCGATCTGTAAGAATGCGAATATATAACAAAGAAATACTAGATACTAGGTAGTATCTAGTATTACCTCTTACCAATGGATCTATACACTATACTATACACTATAAAAAAAATCAAATCCAAGATGGCCGCCACCACTACATGGCGAATTATATTATTGTTTTCACTACTACCTCTATATGGGTATCAAACGAAAAGGCTTGCCTAGTAAAATACTTTGGCACTATGACAAATTTCAAATCCAAGATGGCCGCTACCACAAAATGGCAAAATACATTTATTTTTTCTTGACTAGTAAAATATTGTACAGATCCGAGGTAATCGGGGGTTAATCAAAATTTTTATTTTATTCTTGTTGTCTCCTGGGCCGCGGGAGCGTATAGAGATTTCCCTATATTACTTTAAATAAAACTAATGGAAGTTATGGAAGTCACGTGCTGAGTTTATACCTAGGTATAGGTTTGTTTGTGTATGAATTAATAGAACATTTTTTTACTAATTATATTTATTGCAATAAATAAATATTGGAGTTGGTAAGCAATTACCAAATATGTAAATATCCTTTAACAAATTGCTGTTGTTGTGATACAGTCGTCAAATAACCTATCAGAAATAAATTATAAACAAAACTATAGTTAAATTTTAGTCCATAAGAAAATGAAAAATTTTCCACGCATTTCTTTAAATATTTTTTGTTCCGCAGCTGTTATTATCAAAATAGGTATTCGTCAAAGAGTTCAGACTATTTTCATAAAGTTTTGTTCCAATACTTTCACACTTTTCTAAAATAGATTTTGTATTGAGAGTTTATTTATACGGATCAATTTTCTAACTCACTGCTGTAAATAATTGCCTAGTAAATCTATACTTATAATAAAACTGTAACGGGTCGAATTCTGTACATTGAAGATATTTTGAAAAAATTTTTTTTGGTGCACTCCATAGTCGATACTGATGGCGAAACTGCATTTTTTTTTTTCTTTCATGTCTGTCTGTCTGTCTGTCTGTCTGTCTGTCTTTCTGTATAGGATCACGCATCACGCCGAAACTACTAATTCAATTCAGCTGAAACTTGGCATGATTTTAGTTTATACTAAGGACATTGCTGTAGGCTACTTTTGATCCCCAAATTCTGATCGGTTTTCTTGCGGGAGGGGGTGAAAGTCAGAATGTGTATTTGGTTGTAACTCATGTTTGCGTTGTTTAATTTCATTAATTCTTTTTTTGTTAGAAAGAACACATTTTTTATATTGTCCCGTCAAAATTTGAACAATATCGGTCTGTTGGTTCGGAAATTACACAAACATTAAATAATAACGACACGCGCGGCGCGTTCGGTACATACAAACTTCTAAGTATTCTGTGTGTCACAGACGATCCACAGAATATCTAAATTCTAGAAAGTGCCCACGTGATCGCGTCGCGTCGTCTTGGATGACAAAATAATTGTCAAAAATATATTTTTGTGTGGAAAACAAACATCATTCGGTTATAATCGACTTCAAACAAGGAGGATGTTCTCAATCGTGTTGCATGTTTTTTTATTTGGTTTTATTTTACGCGATAACTCCGCTAATTGTTAGTTGATTTTGATAATTCCTTTTTTGTTTAGTAGAAAATACTTCAGAGGTGATCTTAGACATCGAAAACAGGGAGGTAGTTTTTCAAATATCAACAAAAAACTTCTGTACGACATAGTCAAAGCTTCTTCTAAAATATAGTCGAATGACAGAATTAAATTACCTGTCATTGAAGTAGATTTTTGTTATTTTGGAGAAAACATATCAGCATAATAAGTAGCAGCATAAACAACCCATTAAATGTTCCCACTGCTGGGCGTCGGGGCCTTCTCTCGCAAGGAGAGAGACAAGGCTATAATCCACCACGCTGGCCCAGTGTCGGTTGGTGGATGACATATGACTTAGAACTTAGATTATAGGTAGATTTCGGTTTCCTCACGGTGTTTTCCTTCACCGTTTTAATTACCGGCATTACGAACATGGCTCTGAAAAGATAGTGGTGCGCGTGGTTTTGAACCCTGGGTCTCCGGATCGACAGTCGGCGTTCTCCCGACTAGGTCAGCTGTAACTTACTAGACCAGCCGTAACTTATTAGAAAACGTATTATTTCAATCTAAATACTGTTTAAAATTTAAAGGTAGTGTTCAACAAGCTTCGGTGACCGAAGCAGACCGTTTTTAGGGTTCCGTACACAAAGGGTAAAAATGGGACCCTATTACTGAGACTTCGCTATCAGTCCGTCCGTCCGTCCGTCTGTCACCAGGCTGTATCTCAAGAACGGTGATAGCTAGACAGTTGAAGTTTTCGCAGATGATGTATTTCTATTGCCGCTTTAACAAAAATACTAAAAATAAAATAAATATTTAAGAGGTGCACCCATACAACACACTTGATTTTTTACCGTTTCTTGCTCGATACTAATAATGACGTACCTGTCACAGGTAGACGCTTTAACTATTCACATAATATTTAGGTTTATGTTCGCTTTAAAAGTAATTAATTATAATAAAATAAATTATTAATGGGGCTCCCATACAATAAAATCCGTTTATTTGCTAATGGTTCAGAACCCTTCGCGCGCGAGTCCCACTTGCGTTTGACGCGTTTTATTTTTTCTAAATTTTTGTAAAATCCTATCCTTTCCTAATATTATATAAATATGTCAATGTTTAAATTTTTGCTGTTCAATTACGTTGGAACGGCTGAATGTATCGCGTTAAAATTAAAGACACATTCTTGGTTTAGCTAAAGTAATACATAGGGTACTTATACATAGGCAATGTTTAGCCTATGTGTTCTTCCAGACTATAATCTAATTCTATTTCAAATTTTAACCCGATCACTTGATACGTTCCGCCATGATTAAGTTACAAACATCCAAACAGTGACATTCATAATATTTACAGGACAACGTTGGAACGGCTGAACACATTTGGATGGAATTCGAAACACACGTAGTTTGAACTGAGAAATAGCAAATCGGTTACTTATAGGTTACTGTGACGTCGGAAAGACTGAGCAAATTTGGTAGAAAATTGAAACAGATATAACTTATAGTCTGAAATACCACATTTATGTATTACCTATCAACCTGAAAAGAAGCATGGGCCCTAAGGAAACAAATATTAACTATCACGTCAAAACGGCACAACGGTATGGGTTGACATACGAAACACATAGTTTAGAGTCTAAAATTTCACATGGGCTAATAAGTCTATATTTTCATTTAACTCCATATTAATATAAGCATACATTTTCGTAAGGAACTTGATGTGATGGTAAGGTAAAAGCCAAAAATAAAAATGTATGCACCCGTTTTGGCGTAGATACTATAGGTGATTTGCGTTCACCATCCAAATAACAAGCAACATAATATTCTCATTAGATGGCGCTAATGCCAGTTTAAATCTAAAAGCACTAAAGGCCATTTAAATCGATGTTTTGCTATTGTGGTATGTATTTTTTTCTTTCATCACTAGGTGGCGTTACTGGTATTCTAAATTGTACTAATAAGTTTTTGCTGCTAAAAGGATTATGATGCAGAATTGGATTCTTTCGTTCTTGGATGTTTTTCTGTGTTACCTACAATTAAATTCATACATTAACATTTCACTAAGACTTGGCTTAGATTTAGGTACGGGTTCAACTTGCTTGAATATCATTAAAACTCAAAATTTTAATCATTTTGATTCCATACAGGGTTCGTTCAAAAAATTACGCGGGCGAAGTCGCGGGTAACAGTTAGAAAACAGCTTGCGGATAAAAAGAGATAAGTAGGTATCAGATCATGCACATTAGCTTTAGACTTTTCATAATGTATCCTATAAAAATCCTACAAACTTAACACTTGCGGCTATGTTCGATACTACGAAACCTTACCTTTGATTTGATTTTGTTAAAAAAAAGACAAATAAAGATGATAAAATTAAATGAATTTTTGAAAAATAAATTCACTCAATCTCAAAGGTTTTTCAATGACTACTTATCCAAATATTTGACGTACGATACTTCCAACTAATGTATAAGTCAGTAACATCTGCTTACCAGTGGCGGATTAGCCATATAGCAAGAGTAGCAAATGCTACGGGCCCAACGTAAACTGGGGGGCCTCGCGCTCCGACGTCTGTCTGACTGTAAACATGTAGCGAAAATATCTTACATAACTTGACCCCACCCTTCCTAAATCTAAGCAAACCAAGGGCCCCTTGACAGAAATTGCTACAGGCCCCGCGCTGGCTTAATCCGGCAATGCTGCTTACGCGAACGAAGTAGCGGGTTCAGCTAGTGATTTAATAACATTCTGACAATAGTAAACGTGTTATTCATGTGTAACATAACAAAACATAATATTGGGCAACTCGAATTAACGAATTCAAGGGATTTTTAAAAATATGTTTGATTGAAGTTAATTTTAACACGCATAAGTAAACCCTTAAAACATAATTAGCTGATAACATATTATTCTTCATGTACATAAATATATGTTTTTTTTTCTAAACAAGCGCGCTCCATCTTAGATCGCATCGTTGCTTTGTATCAGGCGAGATAAAAATAATAAAATAAAATCAGACTTAAGAGATAGTAGAGTTGAAACAAACTGAACCCTGAACATAATATATTTTGGGGAAAACAATACATATTTTTACAATCAAATTATTTTTCAAACATTAAATTTTAATAAAAGAATCTCGAATATATCATAAATACTCATCTATACAGTCATAAAAGCATTAACAAGATACTCGTCAATGTACTTTATAATTTATAAACGTCTACTATACACTATTATTTTTCTACACCCTTCATTTGAACATTTTAAATTGTAAGCATGATATTATGTAATACGTGCCTTATGCTGCCATGCGAATTTGTTCTTAAATATTTCACTTATTGTTATATGCAGACCCATCGCTCATGAAAAGCATAATGTATTTTGCAAAACTAAATAAAAGAGCAAATTCACTTGACAAAGATTAATCCACACTGATGGGATATCAGCTTTAAATTACGTCTTTCTATAGCGTTGTTAGAGTACTCTTTTAGAATACTTTATGTATACATCAGTTCATGTTAGTTGGAGCAGATAGCGCAACAGTGTGGACTTACCTTGTGTTTGTGTAATATGTACCATAGACTTGATACTGGTCAACTCTCACAGAAACTATCTCGCTTTAGTTATTTACCCGTGCCAATGTTAGGCAGTCTCCCTAAGCTCTCCCCACTTTGATTACTGTATATCGTTTATTTCCCTATATTATGTGAACACTGGCTCAGTTAAATCCCACCTAAATATAATTTTTGGATTTGATGTAGTGGTACGGTACAAGTGCGCTACGACTGCTTTAAGCCGCTCTGTATCAATAATACTACTGACTAGTACAACTAGTTGTACAAATGATACAACTTTGTACCTCTAGTACAACCAGAAATTACAGGGCTTAGAGATGTACGAACATCTTAGATCTCTGGGTGACGAGCGCAGTACAGTGCTAGGTAATGATTTGGACTCTTAATGTTCCAATAGCTGCGTGTTACTGTGCTGTTATGTGACAGGCATGTTGCTTATCATCAGGCACATGACCTTCGTCTCGTCAATTTTATTTAAAAATAAATAAGCAAACATACAAACTAATTCTCTCGGTTTTACTTCAACTGGTAGTACAAATGATACCGCTCCGGATTCTATAGTACTGCTGAACAATTTATGACCCTTGGTATTTCGCTCTTCTTTAAGAATAGAACTTCTGCTGATGGTCTAGGCATTAGATGTACTTTTCATGGTTGTGGCGGTACCTTTAAATAAAATTGTAATTCTAAGAGTTGTTCCCAATTGTTTAAGATTGTATTAACCATTCGTACGTTTTTTTTTCACTGAGTTGAAAGTCTGTTTTTTTTAATTTTCATAATACCTTCAAATGTATGTTTGTCTATGGTAACTATTACGTAAAAGACAAAGATCAGTATATGAAATGTCGATATGGTTTAATGGTTTCCTAGAAAAATATGCTTATATTCCGCATTGCTTCGCTATACATGATATTATTTTAATAATATATTTTATTATATCTATGAAATTGTTTTAAGCTGTTTAAATAAGTACAGTAAGACAACATCTTGCAGTTACAAACTCCTCTACATGAGGAAATGTTGAACTTACGCATGTAAATTAAACTTAATAACTTTTTGTCGTGATCTTGGTAATCACAGATTTCTAAACAGATGAAACCTTCGTGAAAGACACTGTGAGGCCAGTAGTTAGTAATGTATGCGTGACAGCTCTCACCGACGTTGTCAAATTACTCACGTTGGTGTGCGTGTAATGTTCCCAGTCTTAAGAAAAAAATCCCACTATTGTTGTCTTAGCTTCGGAAATCTTCGCGTATAATAAACGCATATTCTAATGTTAAAATAATTTATTATTCGTACAGAAAATTCAGAATAAAAAGACAACGCCGAATTATAACAGTACAAGTCATGTGTGTGTTTATTTTGAGTATCCTATAGGAGCTTCTTGTAAAATTTTGAATATTATGCTTGACAAAAGGTGTTAACCACATTTAATATCGGTGAACACAGGAGGTGCAGAGAATTTTTGTCAACTGATTTGATGTTGGGGGGCCAGATCATTCAATTTGTTTACTATCTAATCTTTGTCTGGACGCGTGTCGCAAACGAAAGTTCACCTTTTAAAAATGTTGATACAAACCAACGAAAACCGTCTAAGAGTTTTTGTAAATCAGTTGAACATTATTCACATCGCCACCCAAAGTTCCGTCGTCCAAAACCAAACGTTTAAATTGGACTGGAGACGTTAAATGATAGAGCGAATGGCCAGGGCGAAGGTCGCATGGCCGAAGGTTCACCAAGTTGATAGCCAACGGAAGATAGCATAGGCTTGTTTTGATAATTTTGTGGGTCCGCCATAACATTGCCAAAGAAAATTGAAGAGGACAAGAATTTTATTCTTCACTTCGGACAACGGGGCTCCACGATTAACTAAATTAAAGGCGTTTTTGACGCCCACCTTTAACAGCCCTCTCCCCAATTTTGGACAAAGAAAGTCAAGACAGAATGAACAGCAGCCTCACGTCCACCCAGAGAACCAAAATCAAGTTTGTTGGGACAGGGAGCTCGAAAGTGCAACGTTTTATACCTACAGCCCTCCACCTTGGCAGCAAGGCCAGTATATGTGGTGCCAACAGCGATTGGCCTGATCCCAACATCTTTTTTGGGTAAGTATGTACGCACAAATTAGGACCGTATAAAACTTCGACAATGTCACTACTGACTCGACCAGATAACTTGAGGTTAATTAAAACGATTAGATCTCTCAAAAGAACTCGTCTACTTTTTAAGCTCCACTATACCTACTTACAAGTATTAAAAACTTGCTTCATAACTATAGTTTTCATCAACACTATTAGTATTTTTATAAGCACTAGTAATGACCTGGATTTGTGCTAGGCATCGATTCACATTAAATTAAAAAAATACGATTATAAAAATAGGGTTTAAAATAGAATAATACAATCTACTTAAGTACATAAATAATTCATTATAAAAATAATCCATATTTTACCTTAACTTTAGGGAAAATAATTTCAGTTTAGTATAGCAACACTAACCAATTTTCGTTGAGGTGTTGTGTTTCTATTCATCAATCGAATTGAAATCGCCTAAATTATATAAATAGCAGTAAAAATATTCAAATTTTCCTATGAAATGATATTCCTATTTCCTTTTCTTATTTTTGGGAACAATGTTTGCAATGTTTGAAGACACAAGACGGCATAATCTTAAACAAAACTTAAAATCACACGGAACTCCCGTACGACACGGAAGTCCGTTTCGTACTGACTGGAGTTTGTATTTGCTTTGGCGTTTGATATTTGCTTTCTGGACCTAAGGATCTGTGTTCCGAACGTTCCATCTGCCTTTTGTTTTAGAAATCTGTGTTGGTAATCTTAAATATGATAGCCTCTATAGTCATGACAATTGTTTTGTTAAAAAGCCATGGATATGGTAAAACAAAAATAGTTTTTGATGTGGCAAGTCTCGTAGAATACCCCAACGCTTATTGGATCAGTGCATGCATAGGTTGTTTGCTACATAACGTTGTCTTAGTGCAAATCTGCACATTTTACAAACTCAATACCTATTCAACTCTTAAAGCGAGGACATTTGTATCGTATTTGTAAAAGTCGTAACTTTCAAAACGAAATAGATTCATTCTTGTCCTATTAGCCTTGACCACGTTGGATTGCAGTGTAATCGGTATTAAATTGTATCAATGTGCCGATCTCTATTCAATCGAGTGTAAATTTCCAGCGGATTAAGATGAGAGATTTACAGCGATGTAACATTCCTATTATATTAGCTTCTGTCCGTGGTTGAGGAGCGGCGGACGTTGTTCCTCTGCGGTATGATGAACTCTGCGTGGCGCGGCGTGGTGAAGGGGTTGGTGGGGCCGAAGGGGCCGCTCACGGAGCCCTGGCGCTGCGGCGGCGGCGCGCGTCGCGTCGACCCCGCGCTCCTGAAGAACACCATATTACAAACTTCCGACTTTTGTTACCGATAATATTATCTGCTGTGACTTCACATCGCATATACGAAGTTAGTTTTGAAAGTGATAGTACCTACATTACTTAGTTCATATTAGAAATGCAGACATTCTTTATATAACAGACCATCTAGAACAAGTACGTCGGTCCAACATTTCAAGCCTGAGGTGGAATATTCGAAGATAACATCCTGCTCTTGATTACGAAAGGTAGGTACAAATGAGTAGGTATTTAGCGTAAGCGGGATTAAAAAACCGTCGATGTTGAGAATTGATTCTAAGAGAGGTATCTTCTATGTCTTACACGAATACATAAATATAGCCTACTTTATGATTCCACTGCTACGACTCCGGGACTAGGATCTTGGACGCTTTAAGTGAAAGCAAAAGATTAAGATTTGCAACTTATCCGTTTCCTTACGATGTTATCCTTCGCCGATGTAAAAGATAGTTGTATTGATAAACCTCTACACCTGCATATGGAAAATACTCAGATGGATTTTTTAAATATATATATCAAACTTGTGAAATCTTATTCCCGCCACTAGGCCAGGCAAAGGAAATCGTTTTAGTTTTGTTCAATGTATATGGCCAATTCAGGATGTTCACTGCGTAGAGCTGTAGAGGATAGTGCACGGTACATAATGCAAGATGCAGCGTAAGCGAGGGGAGTGACCTGTTAAGACATATCCTCTCTAATGTTAACAAAGTGTTCATCGCCTATATATAGGTAGGTACTACACAAAACTAGGTTTGTCGAAAAGGACATTCTAACTCGAAAGAGTGACTACTCTCCATTCATTAACAATGACTCGCTAACACGAAAAAAAATGACGATACAGCTTGTTTCACGCAATATTTTCATTACCTAATAAATAAAATTGTGATTGAAAGTTAAGCCACGTCGAGTGCCACGAAAACTATCTTTTCCATTAAAGTAGCGTGAATGCTAGTATATGTATGGGAAATAGTTCCTTTTCACGGACAAAAAAAAAATATTTATGTGCACCAATTACCCAAAAACTCTACTTAGAATAGATTTAGTTATTTTCTGTAGGTTATGCTTCTCTGGCGCGATTTTCAAAACAAGCAAAATACGTCGAGGATCTTTCGTCTTTAAAAAGAATGAGGTTTGCTTATTTCAGTATAACTTTTACCCATAAGATTTTGCAATTGGTGCATTTTCACCAATGCTCGTTCGTCCTGGGGTTTACTTGAGAGATTAAAGGGTTTTTAAACGAGATGCAGGATAAGCAGTTTTGGCTCTACTGAGAGCTACGTATACCTGGGTACTTGTAAAATATGTATTAGATTTCGATAATTTGTTTTCAAAATATGTAATATAATATCAATTTCGCCATACATTTGCTAGCGTTTACGCACGGAGACGCTTTGGTATCGTAGGTACTACACATATTTATGTACCTGTATGTTGTACGATGAGTATCTACATCGTGCATGGAAATGATACCAATGTAAAAGATAGTTGCAATAGAGAGTAAGTCTTTCGGTTTAGTTTACCCTTTTCGCGAAACCAGGTATGACTTATCGCTAGTAGAGAGAGCAACTAAGGTGGTTGGCAGTAATTATTTAGTAAGTACCTAGTCCGTTATGCTGTGGCGGCAAAACTCAGCGCCTGCATTAACCAAACGAAACAATCTTAAACTTTCAAGGAGAAATAAAGCACGTATTTATTGTTATTTCAAAAGTAAAAAATAGTATGATAGTAAGTTTCAATTTTGGAGCACGCAACCAAGCAACTAATCGTCATTGTTACTTTGGCTTGAAAACGCAACTTGTTTCTTTTGTCTATGACACTCTGTCTAATAGCCTATAAAGTCCATGGATGATAGCCCTTCCTCATTTTAAGAAAGCTGAAGTTATGTTAGCTCAATATTGTAAGAACTTTAAAAACATTATTTTTGTTGGATACAGTAATGGGACGAACAAGATACGAGTAAGTATAATAGGAGAGCGCTCATCATCCGGGGTATAAGATAATTTATCAGTCTTATTCTGTAATTTATCTGGAAGCATTTCCCTTAAAATCGAAACATAATAATGTTTTGTATGTTGTATCTAATGTGTGGTGCGGGTAGTTACCGCGGCGGCGACGCGGCGAGGTCCGCGGCGGCCGAGTGCTGGCGCGGCGGCAGCGCGGGCGGGGGGCCGGCGGGGCGCGCGGGCGCGGGGCCGCCGCCCACCCGCGGGGGAATCTGTACCAACAATAAGTAAGATCACAAATCTTTCGCTTTCCACCATTTCTCGCAAACCGGCAGTGCCATTTAATTGATTGTGAAATTCGAATCGATTTTGTTTAAAACCTTGTCAAACCGGTTTTAATTTTTGAAGTGAAAACTTCTTTAGGCGCGTTGAGACATAATTTTCGTGGGCTGTGATCATCATTGATTGTATTAGCGATAGGAGGTACTAACCAGAGGAGGGTCGGGCGCGCGCGGTGCGGCGTGCGAGTGCGCGCGCGCGAGGCGCGGGTGCGGCGGCATCGGTGGCGGCGGCCGGCGCGGCGGACCGCTCTCAGCGCCGCTCCGCTCGACCCCACTCCGCTCTGCGCTCCGCTCGAGTCCGCTCCGCTCTGCGCTCCACTCTGCGCTCCGCTCAACCCCGCTCCGCTCCGCACTCCGCTCCAAGCCCCCGCTGCCCGGACCGACGGTGAGGCTTCTTTCTATACCGACACTTCTCTCCATCGGGCCTCGGTCAACGCGCTGCGCCCCCGTCCGGGGACCTGATGACAATCAAATATTTTACAATAACTTGATACAATGCAATTTATATTCATTGTTTTATATTAATAGAAGTCGGGGCGTGAATTACGTAAACGACTTTACGAGAAAAAGAAAAAAAATGAATAAAAACAGTTAAAATATTAAATATCGGGTTCATCCGCTGCGTAGTTGAAGGTCACGTATTCATAGACCGTCCCACTCCCACACTTCGGTGCCCTCATCCTCACCGTACTTTGTTTAGATTGATATTTTTGAATTCCAAATATATTTTGAATGGAATTTCCGATTTGAATAATTTAAAATGTAGTTTATGGATACTGTAGATATTGAAATGGTCTCAATTTTGTAGAGCGTTTTTTGAAGTGAAAACTTCTATTGGCGCGCCCAAGACAGATTTTTCGTGGGTTGTGAATTGAAATCGAGCGTCACGCTCGGAAATGATAAGAAATCTTCGGGTAAACTAAACGGGTAAGTAATTGATTGGTTCCGTAGTTACCTACATGGACGCCGGCAACGGATTCGCCTTGAAGAATTGAAGATACCTTTTCTTCTTGGTGTAATACAACAGCTGGCGTTCCACAAGGCGGCGTGCTATCTCCTCTTCTGTTTGCTATTTTTACAAATTCTATCTCTAAGTATCTTACTTCTTCCTACCACCTATATGCAGACGATCTTCAAATTTACACTCAAGCTCCTCTTCATGAACTTGACGTAGCAATCGCAATGACTAATGTCAACCTGGATTGCGTCTGTAAATGGAGCAAGTCCTTTGGTTTGAATGTCAATCCTACGAAGTTTCAAGTCATAGTAATAGGTAGTTCGTATTGGGTCTCGAGAATTGACTGGACACTGATTCCTAATGTGATTTTTAATGGTGTCACAATGCCATTTACCGAATCAGTTAAAAATCTCAGTGTAACATTTGATCAAACTTTATCTTAGGATAACCATGTCAAAACAATCAGTGCTAAGCTATATGAGTCAGGGGGTTCCCTTAGGCGCCTTCGAAACTTTTTACCTACTGCCACTCAAATTGCACTCGCACAGTTTCTACTTCTACCTGTCCTGGATTATGCTGATGTCAGTTTCCTTGATCTTAGAGAAGACCAGCTAGATAGACTTGAGCGCCTTCAGAATTATTGTATTAGATTCATATTTGGTTTATGCAAATATGATCATGATTCTCATTTTCGCATCAAACTCAAGTGGTTGCCCATTCGTCTGCGTCGTAATGCTCACATTCTTTATTTTCTATACAATATAGGTACTCTTCAATCCCTGTACCCCGCAGTACCTAAAAGAATGGTTCACGTTCTGGCAGGACTGCCACGCTCGGCCGCTAAGGTCAAGATCTAACTTAACCCTGAAGCCACCTTCAGCACGTTCCGAAACTTATTATGGCAAATCTTTTGCCTTCCAGGCAGTTAAATTTGGAACGAATTGCCTGTTGCTATTAGAAAATCGCCATCACTCGATTCTTTTAAAGCTCTTGTTAAAGAGTATTATTTGTCTAAGCTGTAGTCACAATCTCATATCTTATTTTCTTTACTATTAGATATGCCTATATATCTACTATGGTTTTATATGCATTTAATTCATTTATCTTTTTTCTAATCGTTAATATTTCTTCTGATAATAATGGTTTGTTTTATTTTCTGGATATTTATATACTTACAGTTATTTATTATATATTTATTAGTATATTTTACAATTATTGTTTGTAATAGTATGTAAACCCTATTAGTATGTAGGTATGTTTATTTATTTACTTTTTACAGTATGTAAACAGATTTGATCGTCTTATTATTATTATTAGCACAGCCCGCTTTTTATTACTTCTAAAAAGATTTTCATCCCAAGGTTGCTTGGAAGAGATCGCTTTTAGCGATAAGGCCGTCGATTGTAACACTAGTTTTAATGTTTTTCTTTTTCTTTTACTGTACTGTTTTGTTTTTGTGTGTACAATAAAGGGTATCTATCCGTCTATCTATCTAAACTCGAGATCATGGCCATTGGCTATCTAGAAATGCGTCAACATTCACCATTGACTATCTCATGGCCACGCTCATGGTCACGCCCTCTGGTTTCATCCGCCCCGTAGTTTCCAAAGTAAGTTATCAAATTGTGAGTTATAAGTTTTCATTTCTATCGGCAGTTCCTATGACTGCCAATTCTTTATTCTACAGTAAATTAGCAGCGCTTGCATTTTATGGCTAATTTTTTGAACAGCTTGGGTTACATTGTTTAGTTTTGTGTAGTGTTTACTATGTATAACCGCTTGATGCACTTTGGGAACTAAACCGAATGACGAAAATTTAGCTTTGGGTGGTGTTTACTATGTATAATAAATATAATTACCTATATAAGTATTATATCGTTCATCTGGTTTCCATAGTACAAGCTTTGCTTAGTTCATGGTCAGATGGGGTTGTGTGTGAAATGTCCAGCAATTTGAAATTGAAGCTGGTTTTTGTTTTAATCGACTTCAAAAAAGGAGGAGATTATCAATTCGTTTATTTTTTTTGTATGTATGTTACGCGATAGCGCCGGCAATTGTGAATCGATTTTGGCGGTTCTTTTTCATTTGGTAGGTCATGGTTCAGAGTTGGTCCCAAACAAATTTTATCGAAATCGGTGTGGCGGTTTTGTGTATAAGAACAAAAAACTAACTTTATGTACCTATTTAGACGATATAGATAAATAGATAGATAAACTCTTTATTGCACTTAATTTAAACACAAAAAACAAAAGTATACAAAACTTAAAAAACAAAGTAGCAATTGGCAACCTTACCGCTAACAGCGATCTCTTCTAGGCAACCGCAGGATGGAAAATTGAAGAATAAGAAGACGGGAAAGTACAAATAATGAGTGTAAGAAACTTATAATTCTATAATTGATCGATATAGTGATAGATTCTTATGAAATTTGGTCGAGTTCTGAATTTAATTTTGAATTGAAGTCGGTTTTTGTTTTCTTGGAGAAAATAGATTATTTCGGAGAAAATGAAATGATTGTAGCGCGTAATGGTGACAGGAAGCCAGGATAATGTGTGGCAGGTACTGACTGGGCTGGTCGCGGCGGGGGTCCGGCGCGGCGGGCGGGCGCGCCGGCGCCTCCGCCGCCGCCTCGGGCCGCGCTGGCGCCGCGCGAGCCTCGCTCGCCAGCCCGTTCGGCCTCGCTACCGGGGACTTCTTTTCCACCTGCTGAACACGAATGAACATACTTTAGCTTATCTGGTTTTTTATCGGATACACTTCGGAGAGTGTGCTACTGTTCTGCATAATCTAACAACCAACTTCCGCTTTTTGAAGTGAAAACTTCATTTGGCACACCACAATGCATTGAGGTCAAGCGTCACGCTCGCAAATGCAAGAAATCTTCGGGTGAACTCGGAACCACTGCCATCTAAAAATGCGTTAGCACTTCAAGATGGCCATCCTTATAAGACTTATTTAGACAACAATGCTATGAAGATTTATTGCAGACTAGCAGCACACACCGGTTTCACCCGCGTAGTTTCCAAAGTGAACTATCAAATTCTGAGTCATAAGTTTTCACTTCTTTCGGCATCCCCTATGACTGCCAATTTTTTCTCTCGGTCTGCTTCTAGCTCTAAAAAGTAACATCGTATGTTTGATGTTCCAAAGATTCGAAATAAGAGATTTGACTCTACTTTTGTGATTAGGTAGCCGTGGAGAAGATCGCTAATTGAAGGAGAATCATTAGGAGTTCGCATCACCGACATGCGTAATAGGAGTATATTACGACATATTATGTTAAATTAGCGCTGTTTAATACAAATATTCTAAATCTAAAGTCTATGGACAGTGCTTGTAACAGCCAATTTTTTATTTATTGAGAAAGCGTACTATATAGTACTCTTTATCAGCTGTGGTTTAATCGTTCGGTTTCCAAAATTTCCTAGTACAAGTTTGGCCTTGACTCTTTCCTTGTAAGCGAACCAGCGAATAGCCCAATTTACCTACACATTAGCAAACTGAAGTGTTGCCACTTCAATCTGCTGGTCATATCTGCCGCAGTGTATGACACCCTGAGGCAAGATGGAGTGATGATATACGAAATACAGGTAGTGGGTGAAAATGTAAGGTTAAGCGTAACTGATTGGCAAGCCTTAGAAGAGGCCTGTATCCAGCATTAGATTTCGAATCGAACTTCTGTCGCCCCTCACTACCTCCAATGCTAAAACCTGATGGGACGTTGGCTCACACCGCAACGGAGAAGGCAAACTTGTTTGCATCTCAGTTTGCGGAATCTTCACGTCTAGATGCTGGTTGTGCGATACCTTCTACTCCACCTGGCAGTCCGACTGTAATGTCTGAAATACAATATTCGCCAAAAGGAGGTTACTAAAGTGCTACGCAATCTGGATGTGAATAAAGCCAGTGGCCCGGATGAAATTCCTGGCATAGTACTGAGGGTTTGTGCACCCGAGTTGTCTCCAGTACTAACGCGCCTGTTTAGACTTTCTCTCCAAACTGGGCAAGTGCCGAAGTCGTGGAAGCTTGCAAACGTGCAACCTGTGCCCAAAAAAGGTAGTCGTGCTGACCCTGTCAACTACAGGCCCATTTCAGTCACGTCCATACTCTGCAAGACTATGGAACGTGTCTTAAACCACAGGCTCCTGACATACCTAGAATCGAACGACCTCCTCAGTGACCGGCAATACGGGTTTCGCCGGTCCACCGGGGATATTCTAGCGTATGTCACCCACATCTGGAGTGAAGCTATCGAGAAACACGGGGGAAGCACTTGCAGTCTCCGTGGATATCTCGAAGGCTTTCGACAGGGTTTGGCATGATGGCCTTATAAGCAAGCTTTCTGGCTATGGTTTGTTTTCTGGGTTTATTGCGTGGATATCGGACTTCTTGAGGGATCGATCCATACGCGTTGTCATTGATGGCTGCTCGTCGGATCAAATGGCTATCAATGCCGGAGTCCCTCAAGGGTCGGTACTCTCTGCGACGCTCTTCCTGCTACATATCAACGATCTGTTGAAGCCCGGTATTTTTGGGTACGCAGATGATAGCACCGTCGTAGAGAGTTATATATTCAGCGCAAGAGCCAGTGGGCAACAAACTCAGCTACTGAGAGAGAATATGATCGAGCGTTTGAACTTGGCCCTTGAGGCAGTCTCGAAATGGGGCGATGCCAATTTAGCCAGGTTTAACGAAGGAAAGACACAGGCGTGTTTGTTCTCCGCTAAAAGGAGTCCGTTCCAACTGGCTCCTACTTTTCGAGGGGTGTCTGTGCCGGTTATTGACCATCTCGAGCTTTTGGGCGTTTCTTTGTCATCGACGCTCAACTTTGGCACATATTTTGAGTCTAAGGCTGAATTAGCCGCCAAAAAACTGGGTGTCCTCTCAAAGGTGCGAAGATACTTCAATTCTGAACAGTCGCTCACGTTATACAAAGCACAGATTCGCTCCTGTATGGAGTACTGTTCGCACCTTTGGGATGGATCGGCTAAGTATCAGCTGGGGACTCTGGAATCTATAGAGACGTGCCAAAAGACTCATAGGCAATGACACTCTTGTGCGTAAAAGACTTCAAAGTCTTGATCATCGCCGCAAAATCGCTAGCTTATCGGGTTTTTATAGGATACACTTCGGAGAGTGTGCAACTGATCTGCATGATCTAATACCACCTTGCCCTTTCTTCTATCTGACTTCTCGTTCCACAAAAGGACGACATCGTTTCATGGTTGATGTTCCAAAAACGCGAACGAAGAGGTTTGACTCCACGTTTGTGATAAGAACGTCTAGGTTGTGGAATGCGTTGCCTGAGTGGGTTTTCCCTGATGGTTACAATCTTGGTGACTTCAAATCGAGAGTGAATCGGTTTCTTCTAGGTAAGCACGCTCCATCGTAGATCTCATCATCGCTTAACATCAGGCGAGATGGTGGTCAAGTGCAAACCTATTATAGTTAAAAAAAAATTTGATTAAGATACCCTGATGATGATAATTGTAATACCTGTGGTTGCGGACTGTGCCGGGGTGCAATGGGAGAGGCCGGTGGAGGGTGCGGTCTCCCGGGCGAGGGCGGAGCCCCAGGGGAAGGGGGCACGCGCGCCGCTTGCTCCAGGATCGCCTTCTTCTGCTCTTGGCCCGCCGCGAAGTACGAGAACACACACAACACCGCGTAGCAGATCTGATCAGCCTGAAACATTTTATGTTTTAACATCAGCTGCTGTAGACCGCACGCTATACATATTTTTAAGAGTATAACATTTAAACATTTTACTATAAAGCCTTAATTAACCGTTGACTTGTGATGACGGCCATTGATGTTATAATACTGGCATGTTTTGAGAGCTGGCATATGGCATAATTATAAACCAAAAATGTATCGTAAAACGATCTCGTAAAGTAGTAGGTAAATAAATCAGGTAGAACAAAATAGTTGAAAAAAGTTAGCTGAAATCAACACATATGTAGCTCAAACACAATATCAAAGTAGAAAATGAAAAACGATAGGTGTGGCAGAAACAGTATTGTTTTTTGTTTTTAGTGAGTACCTATGACTCATGTAATATGTGCACCTACTTTTGGTAGGTATATCATTAAAACAATAAATAAATGTACTTAGGTTTAATAATTCGCTCATTAATTACGATTCATTATTAGGTTATGTTACATTACGCGATTGCCACTTCCAAACACCTATACGCCTGTTTAATTAAAAATAATTGCTTTATTAGCCAAGATTATTTTGACATATACAAATTTACGAAAGGGTTTTAAAAGCATAGGTTAAATCATAAGCAATAAAATAACAAAATCAAAACAGAGGTATACATACAAGGACAGAACTAATGTAATAATGGCGCACTACTGTTCCGCGTAGTACGTCTCGTACATATAGTATCGTGAAAGCCATATGGAGAAGAAACGGTGGAGGTCAAACACTACTTTCTCTGCCTATAACAAAACACAACACATAAACACAACTGAAAAAAACAAGCTTTACACAGTAAATACACGAGCTATGTAAATATAAATAAATCATCATACATTGTGATTGAGAAATTATAGAGCTGACCGTCTTATATTTCTGGTTGACGAGCGCAGTGCAGTGATTGGCTATGATTTGAAGCTTTTCATATTCAAACAGGTGTGTGGCACTTTCTGTGATGGGCAATCGTGTTGCTTACAATCAAGCGTATAGGTTGCTCGTTCAGCTACATTACCTAAATTACAAAAAAATAATCAAGCATCAAAGCTTACGCGAACCAAAAACTATTTTTCGGAGAATAATCAAATTGATGATTGATATAGATACTTTAGATGTCAAATTTAATAAAACCACAGCCTCAAAATGAAGCTCAAATCAAGTTATGCAATACGGCGGTGACAAATATAAAAAATAAATCAACCATGTAGCTACGATAAAACAGACATAGGTATACACAGACAGACATTTCGTGCATTACATATTCATCTCTGTTTACATTTGAGGGATAAAAAAGCGAACTTTTCTATGCGTTCTATATGTGAAACGGTTATAAATTAGATATATTTACATTATTAGACTCGCTTTTATGTACCTATTAATTTAAACAAATGGTAAAATGCGAGTTGGTTGGGTATGAATGTAAAACTCATTTTTGTTTATTTTTTATTTATTTATAGACGTATTTTCCAGCGTACAATATCAAACAATATTTTTCAAAAAATTTAGGCACTCAAAAGCGAAAAATAATTTAATATAGGTAATTATTATAAACTCACTCATCCATATGAAGTCGGTGCCAGGCTAGTTAAAAGTTAGTAGATATACTATGTACGAGGTAGTAAGTAAGTAGGCAGGTAAGTAGTATCTATCTACTACCTGTTAGATTTGGCTGGCACCGACTTCATATAGATGAGTGAGTAGCGGTTATAATAATTACCTATATTAAATTGTATTTTTCGCTTTGAGTGCCTATTTGTGGTGTTGAAGTCGGTTTAATTTTTGTGTAATAGTTTATTTACCCTTTTAGTGCTAAACAAGTTTTCACTAATGCATTTACACGATTTCGTGTTGAGATCTCAATACATGAATTAAACCCAAACACTGGGTAGTTCCTGTAAGCCGTTAAGAAATTCCCTTGACTGTCCTTTATCTTCATCATCAGACCACTAATGACAGTCACAACCCATCTATGTAAAAGTTCTCATCAATACAAATTCATCGAGCCCAAACACAAGGTAACTACTATGTACCGTCGAGGAGTTCCCTCGACCGTCTTCCCGTTCCCTCATCAGATCGACTCCAGACCATCTTTAAACTATACTGCTTTAAAATGCTCAAGCAAAACTTAACTAACGCACTAGTCATCTTTACAATTTTCGAAAGTTATCCTCGATTTCTCTAAGATACCATCATCAGATCCTGGTTTCTTTATCATGGTACCACCCTTGGAATATCTCCTTTACAACAAAAAGAATCATCAAAATCGGTTCATAAATCCGCGAACACATAAAAAAAAAAAAAAAAAAGGAACATACATACGGTCGAATTGAGAAACCTCCTTTTTTGAAGTCGGTTAAAAACATAGTCAATATCAACAAAGGTTGTATACCTATACCTAGAAGTAAAGACACCCTCAACTTAAAAACCCAACTCGAATCTGACCGTTTTATTTATTGTATATAGAAGTTCTAAATTGAATTGGTAGAGATACTTGCCATCACAGATTTGTACTTTCTCTGTATGATCTGCCTCGTCTTTGGGTCTGCAAATATAAAACATTTCAATGATATTGTTGGACAGTATATGAATACCTAGCAACCCCGTGGTTTTGCCCGTGTAGTTCTTGTTTCCGTTATTTTCCATTTTATATGTAGAACACTGTAATAAATAATCTGTGTTGCAAATTTCTGAAAGATCTGTTCTGACGTGGTTAAGCAACAAACAACCAAACTTTCACATTTCCTAACATTAGTAGGATTTAAAGAGTTGGAAAATAAGTAAAATTTCAGATTTCAATATTTGATTTACACTATTTGGGATCGATATTACGGTAGATTTTGGATTTTTATAATTAAACCATTGAACGTTAGAAACAGAAAAAAACATATTAACAAGAGCATGTAACACTTACTAAATTCTTCTAAAACGAAGATTCCTCCATTTTGAGTGAAGCATTTCCGAATATGATCAAGTCGTACGAAAAACTGGAAAATAAAAACAACAGTATATCAAATACGATTTGTTATAAAACTACATACACATTTCTTGCATTTATAAACATATTAAATATGTACTTATGTTAAACAGATATCGAAAACATACACATTTATAAAATCTACATATGTACACATTTCACACTAAAAATAAATTAACTGTTGAACAAAACCATCTATAATTATTAATATTTAAATGATGATGCACCTTCCTGGTACTAAGTACTATCGCATAATACGGTCATTTCATGTTTCAGCGGTATTTAACATCTAGAACATAATAAGCTAAGTCTTGCTTTCCTTTGTCGCATAAAGCGTAGGAATCTACTTTAAAGCTTTTTATCAAAATTATACTCGGTTCTATAATACTTAATTATAATTTTGCCCACGACTATTATTTGTACAAAATATATTATCGTGTCAAAATCTGAATTAATCTGATTGTGATTTCATTATTAAGTATAAGAAAATACAAACATTAGATTAGTTCAGATTAAATAAAGCGGAATTAATAGAAGTCGCTATGATGAATTTAACGTTGTTTTTTTATTGTGCTACCGTTTTGATCTACAAGGTTGTGGCGAAATTGATCATCGTTATAGAAAATCATCAAAGCGGCATCTGTGATGGAAGGCCGTAGACGTACAAAGTAGTAAATGTGAATGCGGCTAGATAGATGAGTGAGTCATGCAGCATGCGACGCGACACACGAGCGATGCGCAGCGCCGAGGCACGACTACACGCGCCGCGCCACTCGCGACGTCGTGGCGATACGACACGACGAGTCGTGCTACTCCTGACGCTGCCGGGCAGAGTCGCGACGCGTCGTGGCAACGTCGCGACGCGTCGTGGCAACGTCGCGACAAATCGTAGCAGCGTCGCCATTGCTGGTTGCGCCGCGAGCCACGCTGCGCCGCGCCACGCGCGAACTACTCTACTGCATGCCGACGTTTACGACTCTCTCTGATTTATTTTACCAATTTGTTTCGATCCAACTCGTTAATGAAAAATTAAGTCTTCAAACCAGAGTGAATTTGCTCGTCGAACGTAATATAGATCGGAGCGTCGCGGCGCACGGAGCTAAGAGCGGGTGGCGAGGCGATGGAGTGAGGTGCGGTGGACCGGGCGGGAGGTGCGGTGCAGGTCGGGAGAGGGACGGGACGCGGCCGCACCGGAACTTGTGAGATGGCGAATGCTCTACGACTGACCTCGTGATCGTGAATCGCGTACGTAAAGCGTTAGCGCTGACGCGACGCTCGCTCGGGATCCGGGTGAGAGGGACCGAACAGACTAATCTCGGCACGGAGTGCGAGAGCGAACTATCGAGACCGCCGGACGGGCCGCGGTACCAATGCAAGCTGTCGGTGCGATTATATTTATAAACAGATAAAACAAAGGGCGACTATGTGCATGCACGACCGCGCGCATCGGCGCTCGCCGCACGAGGGAGTACTAATACAACGCTAACAATGGCTAAAAACAATCTGTAAGCCTCAAAACTACAAGTAAAGCCCTACGACCTCGAACGATCATCGCCAAACGAACGTCTCTCGGTGACCGGGACGGAGACGATAAGTGTCGTGAAGGTCGTATCGATCATCGTAAGAGCTAGCCTTTACTAGTGAATGAACCACTATGTACCTCGAAATCCTTCAGCGCAGCGGCGCGTGTCGGCGTGTCCGGATGGAGTAGAACAGATAAAAACAACAGATTAGTCGGGTGAGGGCGGGCGAGCGCGGGTCAAGGACCATCTCAAAAGTTCCTAGCGCGCCGAGCACACATCACGTCGTCGCAGCGACCGACAGGACGTACGGGAGCATGGAGCTTCGCTATGGTAGAAGCTGGCGTCGACCACATGACCCTACCGTGATGCAAAGTCACCCGAATTTGAAATAGAAAATATATTAACGAAGATATAAAATATGGATAAATACACTAGATAAGTACATAAAGATTATTGGAAAAATTTAAATGAATTAGAAAGGAAATTAATAAAATACATATTTCAATAGGAAAGTTTGAGTGGTCCTTGCGTCCCGATGTTACAAAATTTGTCAGCGAATATTAATGGTTGTAAAGATTAATAGCGCATGAAATGGAGGCTGGTGGATACTTTAACAATTCAGCAGTTTTAGAAATAAATGTATATTTTTATTAGATCGTATCAAAAAGTATGATTTTACAAATTTCGTTGGATGAAGAAGCTTCATATAAAATACAAGAACGAATATAAACACAATGCACTATGGCACCGGTACAATATCGAACACAATGAAGCGTTGCCTAGCGGACGCCGTCACAAAGTACATACACTGTCAAACTATTTAACCGTACGTTTTACAATTCTTCATTCAAATCCTACCGAGACTTGACCCAAATTAAGCATTAACACTGATCTTACCTGATCGTGAATTTCATGAATATACCAAAACGAATTGTGAATGTATTGAATCAAAATTTAACTGCTACACTTCGATTAAAACTTTAATAGTTTTGGTATATCATAGAACCGTTCAATAAATAACACGAATAAGCTGACAAAATATAAAAATAACTAATAGAGACGGGGCATACCTTGCTGTGCTGGAACAGGAGCCCTACGCCTTCCATGCACACCTTCAACATAAAAACACACGGATAAAGGCCTCTCTATGCGTTGTCGATTTCACATCTTCTTTTGTGCAAGAATGAACCATCTCCCTAATGGTCATTTTAAAATTATAAATTGCATATTCTTTTCCATAACTCAGCGCCGTATTCGGACATTTAATGGCGACTTCTGCTAGCCAACAAATTGTCACGTTGGCAACAAATAAATTTTTGAGTAAAATCAGATCGTTTTGGAAATTTTCGTCATTTTTGACGTCAACAGAACTCAACGAGGCTAAAGTGTGCTTACGGTATGTTGTGAAAAACGGCAGTTAGACTCTAGAACAATAGAACTATAAGTACCTGCCTACTAAAGTTATCAATTTGATTTAATCCACAATTATGCAAAATGTACATAGATTGTCAAATTTTGTTTCCGACTTTTTCTTATCTAGATATGTCCAAAGAAATCTTGCTATATGTTGCTTTGATTTGCGTTCACTCCTGCCCAAAAAAAATGGTTGTTTGTAAAGTCGGTTGGTTTACGGACGATAGTTTAACGTGACAACGTCATAACAAGACATGAATAGCCGCGGCGCAAGCGTACAATGATCGTAACGAAACATAACGGGACCCTTTTTCGTGCATGCAGCCGGTGTTCATCGATTTATCAGACGTTGTCACGTCAACAAGAGTTCTGTTGTTTCGTGGTCAAAGAGACTGCCTCGTCCCGCTGTTTGTAAATCGCTTAAAAGATCATGGTACTGATTCACAACGAAATCCAAACGATTCCGGCACGGAATGACAATCCTTGTGTCTGTCATTCTAAAAGGATAAGACAAAGACCGAGAGGTTTAATCTTGTGTCGAGATCATTCCGATTGCGTCGTGTATCAGGGTACACGGTACGGCCGCAGACCAGCTAATGTAAATTACCTGAATAAGGCCGCCCTCGCCGGTGGCGCAGTCTTGCACGGGGAACTCCCCGCCGAGTTCAGCCGCGTCCTGCCGCCGCCCGCTCTTCTCCATCGCTTCTTTGATGCAATAGTACAGCGCTTTGCACTGGAAATGACACGCGCTTTGCATGGGAATTCCAGTCGTTTGTGCGATCGTGCTGAGTGGATTATCATAGGACATTCCTAAGTATAACACTGGATTACTATAGACTGTGCAGATGATGCGCAATTGCAAAATTAATTTTTAAACCCCGACCAAAAAGAAGGGTGTTTTAAGTTTGACGTCGATGAATGTCTGTGGCACCGTAGAGCTCAAACGGATCGACAGATTTCAATGCGTTTTTTCATTTGAAAACTAGATTCTGTGCGGTGGTTATTAGCAGAGATGTACAAAATGGTTTTAAAAAAGCATTTAAATATAAAATGCAAAATACTTTTCAGATTTACTATTTCAAATGCAAAATACCAAATAGTTTAAAGTTTTGTATTTCAAATGCTAAATGCAAAATAGGTATTTTCAAAATACCTTTTCAAAATAAAATACCTTTTGTCCAAATCTCAGATATTTATTTTTATTTTAAGTAGGTACCTATTTATCATGAGAAATAGAGACACAATGCCGAACCGAACAAAAACGTATAATAACATGGCATGGCATGTATGACATTTTGGTCATGGAGGAATCAAAAAGTAGTGAGAATGAGATAAAATATAGTTACTATTGAAAACTTCATAATTTATTTTTCCACTATTTTTCCACATAGTCTCCGAGTCTTTCTACATAACGAGCCCAGAAAAACTAGACTAACGAAAAGAGAGCTATGTCTCCACTTAATGAATCGTGTGGCCATTTATTTCGGGTGGTTGTGTAACTTATTTTATTATTATTACATTTTTCTTAATAACAACTATACCCTGTATAACTAAATAAATAACCCAGGACTGTCTACATTGACATTAACTGTCACTTGTCAGACATAAGGCGGTCACTCTGAGCGAGGCGCGGTCCCAGCCTCGAATTTTGGAGGAGCCCAGTAAGCAGCCTCAGAAATTGGAAGGGGAATACAATAAATCGAGTAAAAAATACTTTACTAGTTAGTAGCACCCATGATTTTTTACCGCGTAAATCCCGTTCCAGTTGTTTTCCCGCGTTAAAAAACAGTCTATATACGATTAGATATTTTTAATTTTTAAATTTTTTTTGTTTAACGTATACGATTTTTGGCTCATGTCCCTTGTGACCGGACCGCGCATGCTCTGACCAAAGAAGAAACATGAACAAAATTAAAAAAAAATGATTTACTTTACTGTACAGCATTCTACTGGTCAAGCCCTTTCCTTTGCTACCCATATTTAGGGAGTAGTGAAAAACAAATGTGTTTCGTCATTTTGTGGTGGCCATCTTGGATTTGAAATTCGTCGTTCACAGTGCATAGTATTCAAGCTCTTTCATTTGGCAACCATATTGAGGAAGGTTGTGAAGAAATATTTTGTCCGCCATTTTGTGGAGGCGGCCATCTTGAATCGATATCAACCAAGCAAAGCTAAAAATCACCGCACGAAAATTACCCTTCAAATAATAAAACCGCATCGAAATCGGTGCATCCGTTTCACCTCTACGATGCCACAGACAGACAGACATCAACGTCAAACTATTTTTATAAACACCCCTATTTTTGGTCTGAGGTTAAAAAAGGGCGCGCATAGCTAGCAGGCGCCTCTATCGGACAAATTCGGTGATACGAGCGTTATCCGTTCGTTTCATATTTTTTTGGCTAAACTTAATGACAAAGTATTTTGTATTTTGAAATTAATATTAAAATGCAAAATACGTCTCAAAAGGTATTTCAAATAAAATACAAAATGCTTTTTACTAAAAGGTATTTTAATGCAAAATACAAAATACAAATAATTCTATTTAAAATGCAAAATTATATTTGCATTTTAAATAGAAGTATTTCAAATAAAACGCATCTCTGGTTATTAGCTATGTTTGGTTAACGTTGATTCAAGAGAAACATCATCAATTCTAAACTAGTAGAAAGCAAATTTCTGAACGAGAACTAAGGGATCAAAATATTTAAATTACATTTGATACTAATGCATAAATACAGTACAAATCTCGAGTAGTTTTCAATAACATCGAACAAGACTACCATTGTACTTTAATTTTAAGAAACATCATATCTGTAGAAATGAACGAGAACCGTTACAGTATTATCTCGAGGTTTCAATCAAGCAACCATCTTTGACAAGTTACATATAGTATATACCCCATAATTAGAACAGTGCAACCTTTAATTTGTTTACCTTTTTAGTATAATACTTGTGCAGCTGCGTCTGTCCACCGTTCTTCCTCCAAAGGCACAATACACGTATCTTGGGGCTGTAGGTCATGTTGACGAGCCGCTCGTACCACCACCGCTCCACGATCGTACCTGCAGTATTACCATTACTCAACTTAGCATAAATTTAGTGCGCATGTTAGTAGTGCTGATTGTAAAGAATAAGACAGGTGACATCAGCGCCGCTGCCAATCCTATCGTCCTATATCGTTAGGTACTGTAATTGGCAAGGTGTTAGAACACTTAATTCATCCTGAGATACGTAATAACATTAAGATTGATGACGCGCAGTTTGGTTTCCGTTCTGGTCTCTCAACGGACGCCGCTATAGTCAGCTTAAAAAGCACTGTGAGCTATTACACGTCACGAAATACATCTGTCTACGCGTGCTTTTTAGACCTCAGCCGCGCTTTTGAACTGGTAAATTATAATCTACTCTGGACCAAATTACTGGAATCGCGGGTGCCCAGTCAGATAGGGAGCCTGTTGAGATTCTGGTACGGAAGCTAAACTAATAAACTGTGAAATGGGGCGACACAACTTCTAGTAGTTATAGGCTAGATTGTGGAGTTCGTCAAGGTGGGGTAGCCTCTCCGGATCTCTTTGGCTTGTATAAACATCGGCTTGATCGAGGAGCTGAGGAGCACCAATGTCGGCGGCCATGTTGGTAATGCATGTATTAACAACCTGAGTTACGCTGATGACATGGTGCTCCTCTGTCCCTCGATCAAAGGGATGCGGAGGCTACTGTCGATTTGTGAGCGTTATGCTGATGCTCATGGACTGAAGTATAATTGCGCTAAAACGGAATTGATGGTGTTTCCAGCGGGCTGGGGTCCGGATAGGATGTCCGAAGTGTATTTGTACGGTACGGCAGTCAGGGTTGTAAGCCAATTCAAATATTTGGGCCCTCTGTTGACGGAGCGACTACAGGATGATGCGGATATGGAGCGGGAGAGAAGGGCTCTCGCTGTCAGGGAACATGCTTGCTCGCCGATTCGCTAAATGCAGTCAGGACGTAAAGACCACTCTTTTTAAGACGTACTGTCATTGCCTGTACACTTGCCAGTTGTGGACTACGTTCACACGGAAGTCATTTAACACGATAAGAGTCCAGTATAATGACATATTCAGGGCTCTTATGAATTTACCGCGATACTGCAGTGCGTCGAGCATGTTCGCTGATGCGGGGGTTCCGGATTTCTTTGCTGTGATAAGATCTCGAGTGGCGGCCTTTTGGCATAGCCTGCGTCGGTCCGATAACAGAATACTTTTGGCTGTCCCAGACGGTGTGGACAGCCCTATGTTCAGGCATTGGGTATCTATTCACATCAACTACGCTTGGCGGATGATGTATGTCTTGGAAACATGTACAATGTTTCCCTTTACCGTTAAAGCCAGCTCTTCTCACTCCCTCATGACTGAGATGCCCCACTTACTCCCGAAGTGGAGGACTCTTAGCCGACGATTCTGCACTCCACTGCAATCCTCTGCCGGGGATTCAAGTTAATAACAGTGTTCGTCCCAGCTCAATAGTCCTATATTTTTGGGGTGTATGGTTCGGGAAATGGGCGTTCAAATACCTCAGAGTGAAACTCGATAGTCGACTCACCTTTTCCCATCACATAAAACCGTTCGTAATAGTGTGTTTTTCCTCAGCCATCTCTATTATCTCATGAATAAGCGTAGTAAATTGTCTCATGTATATCATATGCAACAGAGTATACCGATAGCACTAGTTGACAGACAGAGTGCACCACTAGATATAGTATGTTATTTCCGTTCAATCTTTAACGTTTTTCAGATATGTCAAGGAGCAAATGCGTAAGTTTGACTAGTTTTTAAGATCAGTCAGTCAGTTTTTCCCGACCCTGATCCATCTGGACTAACCGAGAATTCGGTAGGTAGAGAAGGTGAGTTGTGACAGAGGAGAGTTGTTACAAACACGATTTCGCAGAACCTATGACCGTTAGCGAGTTGGCACCACCGCGCAATTGTTTATTTAAAGATCCGCTGGTAAACGCAGTACGCACCATAGGTGAAGGTAGGTAATAGTGAAGGTGTTTAATAGATAATAAGAAAAGTACCTATGTACTTACTTAACTATTATCTACCTAACTATCTCCTTCTTAATTATAAGGTACAACTATTATATGTTGCACGTCCGTTAGGACAAACTGATGATACTAAACTTTTATAACACCATCAAACAAATGTACACGGTTTAAGCAAATCAATGTTTTCTATTTCTCGACGTTTGCATGGAAAAAAATAAAAAAGTAAACATTATCGAAATTTGATTGTTTCTAGTAGAGTTGAGGTCGTCTGAGGTGCGTTTGCCGTTAAAGTCAGCTGCTTCAGATACCAGATATGATACCTTGCGTGGAGCGCAGCACGAGCCCGTCGTCGCGCACCTCCATGAAGCGCAGCTCGCCGGCCGCGGCCGCGTCCCCCTCGTGCACGGTGAAGGTGGCGCGCCGCAGCAGCCGCGACCCCAGCGGTTTCAGGTCGATGTCGTTGCCGTGCTGCGGAAACGGCACTCTACTCAATTCAAACAAATACAAATACAAATATCTTTATTCCTGTTTACAGGTAAGATTATTAATATTACAAAACATTTTAAAAGTTGACCCTTACAAACTGGCCTCTTCGAGAGGCGTGCAATATGCCTGGCAGAACAGTTTCAATGGCTCTGAATTTATAAAAATAATAGTCAGCTGATAAAAATCTTCTTCTTTTCATTTTTAGCTTTTAAATCGGTTGTATTATATTATATGTCATCTGATTCTTCATTGATTTCTGGCTTCTATGCGGTTGTGCTATGTAGGTAAGTCAGTCATATATTTGGTGAGCACAAACCTATAAGAGACCTTACATTTGTAAGGTATTACCTACTAATGAGTTATTCTGTAGTGGTAGACCTCTTTGCAGAGTCAAATACACACCTTTGCCAGTTATTCTACCGCCAAGTAGTAATATGCAAACATCACTGTGTTCCGGTCTGATTGGAATGGAATGGAAGAAGGGAAAAGTTATGTTTTCAGAGAAATTACAGCGCACCGAATCTGTACTGTGTTCTGTGTTCTATGGCAGGATAAATTAATTGTTGGGCATGACGTTATAAAGCCTCCATTGTTTCACCAGGCTCAACAAGGCTATCCATCTTAAATTTGTGGATTATGAGAATACTTACCAGTGTATGAACGACATCCAGAAGATGGTTCACTTCCTGGCTGTAGACGAGTCCTATGTGACTCTTCGCCAGCAACCGTCGCACTTTGTTCCTCACTATATCGGGCTCCACTCCAAACAGCACCATAGCAGCCGTCAGATTATATAACGCAGTAGATAGTAGTCTGTCTTCTTCGTGCTCGAGTCGTTTCCGCTCTGTGTCGCTAAGGCATTTGTATCGCTCCATCATCTCATTAGCGCCTTGGTCCATACCGATCATATCTCGCTCTTGGCTCACGGCGTCTAGAAACGCGTCTTCCCAAAACTGCATTTGATCCCATACATTGGAGCGCTCCTTGCCTATATGATAGAAGATAAAGTGAAGCATTCGCAAAGTGTACGTAAGCAAACACAATGTAAGTAGGTACATTAGTGCGGTTCGATTGGCTTGTTCTAAGTTTATAAGATTGTTTTCTCTAACAAATTACAATACTGGAATGAAAACTAGCCAGCCCTGAAATGCAACCATTTCGGGCCGCAATATTAGATATATAGTTTTGGCCCTTGTGCATAGGCTCAAAAAGTACAGTAACTTTTCTATGATACATTTATTGAAACTTAGCTACATATTAATTGATTAACAGTAATACCGATCAAGCCTTGGTAGAGGTAGGTGCGAGCAGAATCCGGCGAAGTGAGAGGCGAAGTAACAGGTAAGCCCACCGGCGGCCGGTAGCTCAGTGACGTCTTGGACGAAAACACGCTAGCGGCCCGTGGTTTGCCACTCGCGCTCACGCTCCCGCGAGCAGCCTGCGTCGTAAAACAAAACTTAAAACAACTAGGCAAAGGTCCACATTCGCGTGCTCTATAATGAACGCTAACGTGAGAATGTGACGATGATACCAATCTCAAAATGTATATTAAATTAAGTATTTCGTAAAGTAAAATAATATATTTCGGTTAAATAGACAAATATTTACGGCATGCACTAAGGGTAACGACATAGAGCCGGATGAATCGAGATGATGCCGATCTGTTGATAGAGTTGAAGCGGGAAGCGGGCGAGAACACTAACACTTACATTGAGGAACATGACGTCAGTGTCAGAGAGGTTGGACTTAAAGGAGGCGCGGTGGTCGAAGAGATTGGCTCGGTTGGTGGTGATCGAGCCGCTCTCGTCGGCCGAGCAGTCGGACGACGGCGCCGCCTGCCGCACCACAACACACATCTACAACGCTCGCCACTACACACCCTAGAGGCCTCACTTGCCGGTGGCCTCACCTACTACAAATTATACACTCTAACGGACGTGCCGCATTAGGGCATGTATTTTAAAATTTCGAAAATTCGCGATTACGAAATCTCTAACAGATATTTCCGATTTTTTAATTCCGGAATTGAAACACTTCGATAAAGTTATTCCGATATCGACATATTGACTACTTACTAACTTGACTAATAACTACTTTTAGTTTGTGTGATTGAAAAATCTGTATAGGTTAAGTTGATTAAAAGAATCGATAAATATAATAAGACTTATTTGACATAAATTTTAACGTTTTCCTAGAATCCAAATATTTTTTTCAGTTTCGGAACAGTTTGGGAATTCCAATGCTGGGTATCGAGCATCGTAATTCAGTGCCGGAATTGAATACCTTTCGTTATTACGAGTACATGGCCTTTGCCGCATTTAGCAAATGACGAACGAAATCAAGTCCATCACAACATTTTAGATATAGTTATGGGTTTCATAAAGAATAATTCGTCCGGTGATCGCTGTTATTACTATTGCACAAATCACACGACGCGTGTCAATATTTTATGTTCGTCTCGTGCGAACGAATGATATTTTTTTACTTGCGCGAATAAAAAACACCGATTTCATGGTTAATATGATCGTCTGAACCATATATATATAATCCGCGTTTATATCGGCTGCACAAATATCGGCGGCAGAATTGGCTGGAATTGAACGTCTCAAGTTTGTGTGTAGGAACCTTCACCCGCGGTTAAAAAACATAAACAGAATGCAGCCTAATTACTAATCAGTCATAAAATTTGTACTTATGGCATACGTATGAGCCGAGATTGGTCAACAGGCTGTCATTTTTGTTTACGTTTTATCCCAGATGATGACGAATATAACTTTACTATTAGTATCGACCCGTGACATTGAACACCCTATACGTTGCGGTCATCTATGCAATAATTTAGAAATTATTTTAGGTTACTATGTATGAAATAGAAGCGTTTGTCAAAAAGCGCAAATTAATACTAATTAATAAAAATAATAATAAAAAATACGCCGATAAAATAAACAAGATACAATTTATACTTTATTATTGTGTGTTGAATTAGATAACTATCAACAATACTATTAGTTTTATTTAAAAAGTGCAAGTTTTGCAAAGTCTGTAGCAGAAATAGTGGCGAGTTTTGTACCTTCATTGCCCAACATCATATGTCGCTGGGCCTTGCTTTATCTAACTATAACTTAATTTTGTTTGTTTGACATCGGCAACTCGCCTCGATTTTAAAACAACTACGTAATGGCACTGAAGAGGCGAAGTACAAAAACTAGTGTATTCATTAACGTCACGTGAACGCTAGCAAATATACATACGTTTTCTTTCTGTTTTTCGAGTCCTATTATCTTCGCTTTTATAATTTTTCATACATCGATGTAGCTTTTTTAAAAAATATTTTTTTACTATTTCTAATTACCTACAAATCTCGTTATGTTTAGCTAATCAACATCATTAAGCCACGTAGAGGCTTACAGGGAAATATTTCAGTTCAAAAAGAAATTAAAAATGTTTATTATTTGAGTCGGAGTGCTTCTAACTGTAATAAGTTATTAGTACTTATGTATTTAAAATAAAATATGTATTCTATCAGCAATCTAACTTTCATAGCTTCGTTGGTTTGGTTTTGAGCTAGATGTGTAAAAAAGTCGACCAAATTCGACTAATCCCGATGAATAGCCCTGAGGCCCTGAGTAGCCCCAAAAATCAAGTGTTTCACACACTCAAAACTACGTTAACAGAAACAATGGTATTCGTACTTCACCTAAAGACTTTCTAAATAAACAACAAACGAAAATTTTGACAAAAACTGGACTGTAGAACAAATATGTTCCACTTTCCAGGAAACAATTCCCGTCAAGTAAAACAATGAACGAACTCAGCAGAACTTATTATTACTTATTACATTATAGTTTGTCAAAACAAGGCTCACGGCTGATATTTGTATTACAACCCTCTGGAACTGTATAACATAGAATGATAGGTACATTTGGCATACTTAGGATACAGAAAAGCTACAAAATACGAGTACATATTCTAACAGAATCTTTTACACCATAGAAACCAAATTACACAAAAATCCAGCATTTTTTTATAGTATAGAGCAACGGGACGAGGAAGACATGCTGATGGTAAGCAACACGCTTGTCAATTACAGCACGGTGCCACGCAGCTATTTGAACAAGAAGAGACCAAATCACTGCATAGCACCGCACTGCGCTCGTCACCCAGATATATTTTAGCAACTCACAGAAAACCTATAGCGAATTATTATAAATATTCGAAATTACATACTTTGGTTTCAGTTACAAGGCGACCCAGATAACCTAAGCCGAAAGAGTCTCGTTGTACTCATCAATGAACAACTTTTACTATGAATGGGTGCGCCCGATCGTAAAGAAGATGCCTGCCCATTGTATCATATTGTCGCGTAGCTATTTGAATACGAAGTGTCACTGCCTTGACTCCAGTTAACAAGCGTATTGCAGTGCATGATTTATCTCCTTAATCCGTAATTTATCTGGAAACATCGCCCTTTAAACTGGAACACAGAAATGTATGCACATTACAGCTTGGCCACAGAATAACTGGCAAAAGTGGGATAGGTACTTCTCCAGGCTCTGCAAAGATTCCTACCAATAAAATTGTCCTCTGGATTCGATAAATGATTGAGGCAGCTGGTGCTGATTTTTTGAGATTTCGGTTTGGTTCTACAGTAAGCGTTGTTCATTTTGATGAGTACAATGAAACTCGATTTCAATAAAATTCGAATTGGAATAGATGTCCTGAGCTCCCATGTAGATTTTACTGTAGAGAGTATTTTAATAAAGGAAATATACCAAGGCCATGCTCAAGGGGCGAGCTAGGATTTCTTAGATACACAAAATACGACATGATTTACTGAGGACAGCAGCAATCATGCAACAATTCACGTTCAATTACGTCACAACATTTATATTATGTGCTGAGATACTTACGTCAGAGTCGAATGACGTGAGTTTACTGAACAGAAGATTCCTCTTCTGATTTAACATGTCCTTGAACATTTCAGTGGTGCTCTGTGCTTCGCTATAATCCATCTCTGGATAGTTCACGGTTGGTATATCTGCAAAAGAAATCGGAATTATCCTTCATCCAGTTAGTCCAGTTAGTCAGTCCTTAGTTACAAATAAATGTAACTAATGATGATCCTTCATATTTAGTTACATTTATTTGTCATTCAAAATTATTTTTTTACTTTACTTTAAAAAAAAATAAACAAACAACAAAATTACAAATCAGATTTTGTGAAATTAATTGTACGATGTCGATTTGACTGAGGGCAGATCATCCATTGTAATGTTAAATTAGTATGCATTTGTCAGATGCAGTGGCGTAACTATACGGTGGCAGGGGTGGCAAAATGCCACGGGCCCTCGACCCAAGGGGACCCGGCCCAAAAGACCTCAGGCGTAGAAATATTTTTTTAACATTGTACCGGGGTTATATAATATTTTATTTTTCATAAAAAATACCTGATTTATTAATAATTAAGAATAATTTTACGTCCTGCAGTTTTCCTGAAGTATTCACTGGTTTAATGTTATTTATTACAAATTCCGCAACTACAGCTAGTGCTGAAAGATCATTTAATTAATAAAAACCTATTTTAGACATTCTATGAGACAAGATAGGTTATGTAACTTTGCTATTCTGCCTATTGAACATTCTGTGACCCGATCGTCAAACATTGATGAAGTCATAAGTAGATACTTTTGCGGAACAGAGAACTCAGAAAAAATATTTTTCTTAATAAATGTTATTGAAATTAAAATAAAATGAAATTATTGCATTATTTATTTTTAAGTATTAGTAATGGGTAACTACTTTAGTGGTTTATTAAAATTAAACTAAGAACAGCATGAGGAATTTTTTTAATAGGGCCCCATCAAAAGAATTTGTCACGGGCCTCAAATCATATAGTTAAGCCTCTGGTCAGATGACAAGAACATTATTTGCAACAAAAAATGTTTTGTTTTTTTTGTTACAGCTATATTTTGTCAGATAATCCATAAAAATCATTTGTATCCTTATTTCCAAGATGGTGGCCGCGGGATAGGGGTTGCAACCCGACTTGGAATTACCCTTACCCGACTGGGAGCTTTTCCTAGAAGCAGGTTGCGAGGGTGCGGGCGTGTCTCTGTCGAGGCGCGCGCCCGCCATGCCCTGGTCGAGAGCCGCCAACTCCTGGCTCCAGTAGTGAGTGTGCGCCATCTCCGCGAGCTGGAACACCGACGCCATGCCGCCCAGACCGAAGTTGGAGTACGTGTGCTCCAAGCCGTGCACCACCGCCTGAAGAACCTTCAGCATGCCCTTCCATACGGGCTTGCTCACGAACTGGAAACATTTCACTCCCTTACCATTCAGGCTGTGATGTGGGATCTTCATGTAGATACCTGAGTGGCATTTTGCTGTTATGGAGAGGCGTGTCGTTTAGATTAGTTTTAGAGCACGTCTTAATGTTACAAAAAAAATTGGATGTTTGAACTCATTTGGGTCATTGAAGGTCTTCAATGACAATTTTCAATTTTGGAAAGTCTTTTAGAAATCTGTATTTTTATTTAAATTCATTTCATTAGGACTGTGATTTTAATTGGTTTTTATTTATTTATCGTGAATAAAAAACAGTCCCGTGTCCCGGTCAATACTAACAAAATCACAATGTGAAGATAGCCAGTTTTATTTTTCTGAACGAAGTTTGAACTCAACAATTTCTTAGCATTCATTTGAATTCTTGCTCAAAATACGAAAGAACGGCACTATCTTCCGTCATGTTTTAAGATAAGTTTTTTTTTACATGATAAGTAAATATGGAATAGTACATACGACATCGTCGACTTTGTCGCAGGGCGTAGACTTCCTGTTGAAGTTACGGTTGAGCTTGCTCAGAACCATGTTGCGGTAGGACTCGTCTTCCATCAGCTTTTTGAGGCGGTTCAGTTTCAACCAACCGACGCCTTCTCCCTCCAATACATGCTGGACCAACTAGTGAAAATCAACCAATTCCTGTATTATTGTCGAGCTCATCGTATTAAGAAGTTTCAACTCTAGAAATGGGATTATTGAAAATGAAAGGGAATTACATAATGTCGAAAGTTCACATAAAGGTACCAGGTTTATTGGTGATGCAACACTATCTATTAGATAATGCGATATAATATGTCAACAAAGCAAAAGCCGATCCTTTTGTTCATATTTTTGGAACATCAACCGTAAATTATTATTATAATGCCGCATGCGGTTGAAACTTAATTTGGGCTGGACTGACCACGGCACTAACTCGTTAATTGTTTAAAAATGCGAGCGAGGCCTCTTTCCATTTGTTCTCAAGACCTACCTACTAAATATATCTTAATAAACATGGAAATGTAGGAGTTATATTTTGTTGGAAGATGACGAGTGGGGTTAATATTTTTTTATTGAATTTAAAATATAACCGTGATTTTAAGTCTGATGGCATATTGGTGGCGCTTAAAGAGGCCTCGCGAGACGTCTTTACGTCGAGGTTACGTCACCCACGCCTAGCGACGACACTGGTGGTCATGGTAGTGTTCGTATTTGAACGGTGGCAAGGCTCACGTAATAGATAGAAGAATAAACATCGCGTGGAAGAAGTTCTGGACGTTCTGAAGTTTCCTTGTTACAAGGAAGTGTTCAAATCCAAACTACCACTAAAACTAAACTAAAGCTCCTGGTGTTAGATGGACAAAACGAATCTCTACATGGCCTGGACCAAGCCGCCAAAGAAGTCGAGGCCGACCGCCGGAGAGATACCGTCGGTGGTGACTGGAAGGGCAAGGCGGAGGACAGAATAGCATGGAAAAAACTGGAGGAGTCCTATACCCAGAATAGGGGCCTTAGTGATTTAATTTAGCATGTCAATTAATTTCAAAATTGGTTAAAAAATCATATAATGTTGATTTTATCATTAAGGAAATAAAGGCTTATTATTATTTTATAAGGCTCACGTCGTTAAGGAAGGCCTGGTTCTCGGTGTTGGCGGCGGTGCGCGCGTGGTGCGCGGGCGGCGGCTGCGGCGGCGCGTGCCGGATGAGCGGCGAGCGCTGCACCAGGCCGCGCGCGCCGCCCGAGAAAGGACCGAACGACGCCGCGGCCGCCGCGCTGCCCGGCGACACCGCGCCCGCCGGGCCCGAACCGCGACCCGCCTCCGCGCGCGTCTGCTTACCTACGTAACACAATAGACATAGTGACTAAAAGAAACTAATTAGCCCTAGGTAGATAACAGAAAATAGTTTAAATGTATTTTTATTTTGTATCAAAAACCAAAATGACAAAAATATATGACAAGATATATGATATAGTGATTAAAAGTTTCGACTGACATCACGCCTATATACGATTTTCATGTAGACTTGACGTCACAACCCCCCACTCCGGAAATTTGATAGTCTATATCTTTGCCGATTTTTAATAATTTGAAGAAACAAAAAAATATGTGTTCCATATTGTTTCATAATCTACTTGACGACCTAATTAGAATGGTATAATTTTGACCGACTCGGTCACTCATCCCTATTTTACACTCTATTTCTGTGATAAATACGGATGTTTGTTTTCCGTCTTGCTCCTATGTATGGTTAGCATAGTTGTAGCAAGGTCACAATATATGTGGACTTGCTGACTTCGACACTCCTGGAACGGTGACATCCTCAGTACGGCTTACCGATACGCAACGTCAGCGCCAATGTGACGTCATCGAGGTGCTCGCAACTTATCCCATCACTGTGAGGACTTCATCTCCGAAGGTCTCTTTCCCCTCGCACTTTAGCTAGCATCAAAGTTTTGTAAAATTTACCAGTTACCGATACGCAACGGCGGTGTGACGTCATCGAGCGATGTAAACCGAATTTGTAACATGGAAAAAAATTGTTGTGCTTTCGTGTCTAATACCATATGTGATTCGATACCTAGTATATTTAAAACGGTGTATATTTAAAACTGGCAGCAGCCCGCGGTTTAACTATTTTTCACGATTTGTAAATTCAGCTGATGTACATACTGCGGTGAGTGGCTCCGGGACCTCTTGGTGCGCCCTAGAAATCAGTTGACAGCTTCCCTGTATGCTACAAAGATTATCGTCGACTAGTCGCTAATCCCGGACATCGTGGAAAGGTCAGATCTTGTAGACGTTTCTAGGGGGATACATACCACTGGAGGGACTTAGAAACGTTACTTGGCTCTGGACAAGTAAAAGTCCCTATTTCATGCAGAAAAGCGCTCAGGTGTTGAGCTCGAGGTTTAGGACCCGAAATGGGGCCGCTCACTTAGGGTCTTGTTTCAAGCTGTCTGCTACGCGGCCCACAGTTAGTTGAGCGGCCCAACGGAACCGACACAACTGAAGTAGACCGCAATGTTTGGTGGCCAATCCGGCTATGCCGTCGGTCAAGGCATCTTTTGACTATACGGACAGTGTCCGTGATGATGACTTATGCGCCTAATCCAGTCGCCAAGCAAAAACGCTCAGTCTTAGTACAGGTTCTTTACCATACGGCGTTTCCTCACGACTATCAAGAGTATGATCGTCAAATCAACAAAATGGTATCTCGTCGATTTAATTCATTTATTGGCACTGACCTTTATTTCCAAAGAAGTCACTGAACATGCTGGAGGTGGAAGCAGCCAGACCGTTCAGATCTGAGCTGATGTTAGAGAAGAAGTCCCGGTGCATCGCCGTTAGCTGGTTCGTGGTCTGAAGCGCGGTCGAGTCGCGGCGATTGTTCGGACTGCCGGATGGCGAGTCCTGACTTTCACCCTAGACATGAATTTAAATATGTTAATTAATTTAATGTTTGCTAAATTAGATTTAATTTATTGATTTTATATACATACGTAATTTTATTTATTGCACTAGCAGAGCTCGTACTAATGTACTAGTAGTTCCCGTTTTCTTTATTTTCCCGGGATAAAAGTAACCTATGTGCCATTATTGCTATAAAATAGCTGTATTCCAAATTTCAACGCAACCCGTTCTAGTTTTTGCGTGAAAAAGCAACAAACATCCATCTTCACAAAATTTCACATTATATATTATTAGTCGGATGTTGAATTTATTGATTCTAAAAATGTATCTCCTCGATTTTAGCATCTAAATAAAATACTACGTACCTTGATAAGCAACCCTTTTTTGGCGGCGACCTCCTTAGCACTCTTAGTAAGGTCGCCTAAGGTAGATTTGCCCACATACGTTAAATCTTCAAACGTGTTCTTGCTAACAGCGGTAGCAGTTTTGCTCGCTTCTAAAGCAGATTTTGACGCTTCGTGCATGCTTTTCGATGCTTCCTCGGCCGCCTTCTTCGCGTGGAGAGTTAACTGCAAAACATTAGTTACTCACAAACCTGCAATCTCGGCGATCTCAAGGGCGTGAATAGCGTGCATGGACTATTTTGAAGTATTGCTCAAATCATGACTTTTTACAAGGATGATGTGCTATGATCTACTACGTTATACATTACTGTAAAAGCATTGGAACGTTTAAAAAACTGACCATGTTGAGGGATCGTAAGTGTACGTTAATTCAAATGACAGAAAATAGAAGTTGTACATAATCTAAAAGCATTATTAGCTTTATTTCCACTACTTTGAAGATTCATATGCACGGAAAAAGATGGTAGAAATATTGCCAAGCAATAGTAACTAATTGTTTTATTTCTTATCGTTCGTGAATTAAGTCGATAGTTCAGTGTGTTTTCGAGAACCGTTTAAGATTTTTTCATGGATATAAACTAGCTAATTTTATTACTATTTAGTGTTTCAGGCCTACGCTACAAGCTCTATCACTTATGCTCGATACCTGACCAAAAGGCGCAAACATTTTCTTTTCTTCTCCGTCTGTCACTGTTCCTTTTTTCTTTTTGGAATAAATGAATAATACAAAAAATTATAGAATTAAACCGAAAATAACACAAATAAATATCAGTGTTAGGTTTATTTTACCTTATCAACGTGAGCCAGTAAGCCTTCTTGGCTGCTTTGTCGTGTAGTTTCACGCACTAGTTCTTTGGCTTGCGCTGCAAACTGTTCCAACAGCGATGACTGTGAGGCTTGCCGGGACACTCCGCCACTTGCACTCTACAAATAAAACAAATTTTACCATTTAAGTTTTTTTTAAGCCGAGCTTTTATTATTTCTTAAGGAAAAACTTACTAAAAAGTTAATTGTCGTATTCCGGTACCATCATCAGACCCTGATTACCATCTAGCAATCAAAGTACTTGTCAAGACGAATCATAGATACGAGCCCAAACTTGATGGGGACGACGTGTCGTTCAATCTCCGAGTTCCCATGCCCATCTTCTAGTTCCATCATCAGACTAGTCCATGGTACCATATTAATGCATTGTCGTCCAAGTTACATACGTGTTGTATGTAACTTAAAATGCATTCAAGCCAAGTTAATCAAATTTCAGCTCAATGTGTAACCGCGAAGTGGCTCAAATTTAACTTGTAAGGTTTTATTACAGACAGACATTGGACAGATGAAACTGAACAAGAGCTTGTAATTAGCTAAACGTCAGTAAGTCCAAGGTAGGCGTAATTACGGCTATCTTATCTTATACTAACTCAAAAGAAGGAATGATTTATAGACTGGCGGATTGTTTTCTCCGGTTTTTTCATTCTTTGTTGACATAATTATCTTATATTAGGTTACGATGGGGCGGACACAGACTTGTAGTCTAGAAGACCCAAAAAAAAACAAATAAAACCATGTATTGTATCCAGATTAAGATTTAATTTTATTGATTGGCTTTTCACTGTCAAACTGACTGCTAGCGTCCCTGTTAATATAATCTAAACGATAGCGACGAACTATAGATAGAGTAAGGAGAATTAGAATAGCGTCCTTATGGGACGTAAAAACAATTATTTCTGCACATTCGGCGCGCGTGTGCGCCACCACCGTCAGTGGGGTCGTGGTAGAGTGAAGCTGTGCTCACGTGACGTTACCTTGACGTGCGAGTGCGAGGGAGGCCGCGAGTGGTGCGAGGGAGTGAGCGCACGGTTTGAGTCGCTGGTGGTGGCACTATCGGCGGCGGCGCACATGTGTGACACCACCGTCAGTAGGGTTGTGGTAGAGTGAAGCTGTGGTCACGTGACTTTACCTTGACGTGCGAGGGAGGCAGCGAGTGGTGCGAGGGAGTGAGCGCGCGGTCTGAGTCGCTGGTGCTGGCACTGTCGGCGGCGGCGCGCGTGTGCGACACCACCGTCAGTGGGGTCGTGGTCGAGTTGGAGTCTGACTCGCGACCCACGCTGCCGCTGTCAGTGTCCTGTGCGACACAATAGCAATACGTAGCGTCTACACTAGCTACTAGTTTTTTCGCGTTATTTATTGAACTAAAGTCGTGACGCTTATAAGTTCTAAAAAAATAAAAGGCTTGTTTTGACATTCGAGATATGGCCTACAGTGTAACTTGTAATAAAACTAAAAGAAACTATTGAATGAAAATTAAGTATTTGAAGGGTTTTTAAAAATACATAATTTGCGAGTATTCCTCAAATGTCAAAAGTCAAACTGTGCTTTAATGCTTTTATTTTTTCAAGTCTATTACGACCTACTTTTTAGCGCTTAAAACCATGATGCTTACATACCCTGAACTACTTCGATGCTACAGAACTAAAAGGTGGACTTTGAAAGAGGCGTACGACTGCAGCACTCAGTATCACGTACAGTACGGGAATTAGCACGCATGAAAGTAGACGATAATATTAAATTTGATTTGCGTGAATTTGTTCGAATGCGTCAACGTGGTGTATAGTGGCCGGCAAACAAGTTGATCTAAAAGTGACAAGTTCGCGCATGTGCACTTCCACCAAAGAGACCTTTAAAAACGTTTCTGCGCAGCCATGCGCAGCTAACTTCAACAACAACTTGTTTGCCGGCAACTATACTACGATGAATGATGACGTTTGCGTTACGTGCTTGCCTTTTACAAAGATGCGTCGTCATTTTGTAGATACGACCGCGACGCTGCAACGCAGTTTTGTGACCTCAATTTTTTTTCTTTGAATGAATTAGTATACTAGCCGGACAAAGCCAGCCACTTCGTAGTGGTAACTAAAATAATTCATAGTCGTATTGTTCCTTCTATAATTCATACTTTATAATATGTTAGGTACTCACAGTGTTATTAAGCGTAGCGTGTCTAGGCGCATGGCTGACTGCTGGGGGTTCGTCATCATCGCTTCGCTCAGAGCTGGATGCAGAGGGAGAGGGCGACGGGGAGGAGGAAGGGCGTCCGGAGCCCCTCTCTCCTCCCTCCCCTTCTCCTCCGTACATGAGAGACGACGGTGGGCTGTATACCTGCGTAAGTTACGATTGCTCAGCCGCTGAATAAATAGCTCGTCTGTAAAGACGTATACCTGGACTAGATCGAAATAAGACCAACGAAGAAGGCTATAACAAAGGTCGCGGATTATAATAATTAAAACATTACATTAATTTAAAAAAGTTGAATAGGGTTAGTCGGTCGGTCTAACGGACCGGACATACCTAATTAAATGAGTATAGAAAATTGTATGAAAATGAAACGAATATAAAAACTGAAGATATTTTTTGTTTTATGGAGCAAAAGTCGTTCAATACTTGATTCAAGTACAGATCGGATGTATTGGTCTGAAGGTTGATCACTCTGAAGTAACTATTATAATATAATATAACTGTGGCGCACGTCTTGCAGACAGTTCGGAAAGTACTCCCGTGCACAATCAAATAACAGTAAAGAAAAATGTATAGTTAATAATATTTTTTTCTTTGTAGCTGATTTATTACAGAATCAAACTCTAACAACAACAATGTAGTTAGGGGTTCTATTTAGAGTTCAGAAGAACTTACAGTTTTAGGATCCAAAGACGAAGACAAGGTCATCGGTACTTGAACCACTGCGCTGTATGTTTCTCCAATCACATGTTGCTGGTGAGAATGCCCTGAAATTTAATGTGTTAATTCACTCTTTCGTCTTAAAGCTAGCTTTTTATGACTATAATTGAAATTTTATTTCATTTTATAAATACAATTTATGTAAATTATCAAACAATATGTATACAAACAACCACATGTTTGTAATAACTAATTTAGTCTCCGCAAGTCGTCAAATGTTTTGAAAAGGAAGACTCGAAATCTTTATTCTTCAGATATTTGTTTAAAAAGATTGATAGGTTTTACTTATAAGAACGAACCAACAAACTTAGTAGCAGAATTCAATAATTTTGAGCCAGCCTGAAATCATTTATAGGTATTATAATACAACTATCGCCCTTAACTGGTTTAGTTTCCGATGCTGTTATTTTCTCTAGATAAAATATAGCCTATGTGTTATTCCAGACCATTATCTATCTAACTATCTATGTAGGTACCCAATTTTATCCAAATCCCTTCAGTAGTTTTTGCGTGAAATAGTTCCAAACATACATCCATACATTCTTACAAACCTTAGCGTTTATAATATTAGGAGGATGTATTTACCCGGTGATAAATCAGATGATAAAATTTCAGAAGTGAAGTCACTGAGCGACGAATACGAAGAACTCGTACTATCAGCTCCTTCAGAATCTGATCCACTTTCATCTGAAATAAAGTCACACAAATAAGACATTAATAAAATCGTTTAAGATGATCTGTTCCACGCATTCCAACAAAACCAAGTCATTTTGTATTAAATAGATAAGTATTTTTCACGGTCGACCTCTTCTCCTTTTAACCCCCGACCAAAAAAAGGTGTGTTATAACTTTAACGTCGATGTCTGTCTGTCTGTCTGTGGCACCGTAGAACTCAAACGGAAATTTTTAAATTTAAAAGTTAATATCCGTGCGGATGTTCTTAGCTATGTTTGGTTAATATCGATTCAAGATGGCCGCCACCATAAAATATTTCTTCACAACCTACCTCAATATGAGTATCAAATGAAAGGGCTTGACTAGTAGAATACTATATACATTATGACAAATTTCAAATCCAAGATGGCCGCTTCCACAACATAACGAAATACATTTCTTTTTTCACAAGTCCCTTAATATGGGTATCAAATGAAAGGGCTTGACTAGTAGAATATTGTACAGATAACAAATCCGAGGTAGTCGGGGGTTAATCAAAATTTTTAATTTTGTTCTTCTGATTCGATTCAATTCGATTGAAGCTGACGGTGTGTATTGTACAACGTGTAACATCCACGTTAGTTATCATGCGAAACCTAATAGCTACTCGTAGTTTCCCAACCTGTGGGCTGGTTCTCGTGTCGCCGCAGTTGCCTGAGCGCGCCGTTGAGCGAAGAGCCGTCGTCCCACACGGCGAAGCGCACCGGCTGCAGCGAGTCCGCGAACCACTTGGGCTTGTCGCCGACCTGGCGCGGCTCCAGGACGCCCGTGCCCACCCGCAGGAACGCCACGTTGCACGGCGTGAGAGACCACTCCGCCAGGAACTCTACAGCCTATACGATAAGATACGAAAAAAATATATTCTTTTAAAAGCCACAACAGATGAGCAAAAACCCCTAGAGATACTTTTTTTTAAAATAAAGAGTGACGAGACGAGCAGTACATGTACCTGATGGTAAGCAACATGCCTGCCACATAGCAACACTGCGCTCATCACCCAGCATAGATGTATATCTTTAAGCCCTGTAATTTCTCTGGAAACGTTGCCCTTCAAACCGGAACACAGTAATGTTTTCACATTACTGCTTGGCGGTAGAATAACTGGCAAAGGTGTGGTACCTTCCCCAGGCGGACTCTGCTAGGAGTCCTACCACTACAGAACTTAAGAACTATTATAAACTTCACATTTTAATTGGCGTTCTTTTTGCTTAGAGAATCTCTCCTAATCCACCATGAACGTGCACAATAAAAGGCGTTTATATTATGATGCCGTAAATACCGTCAGACAATCTAAGGATGCTCCGTGAAGTTGTCGCGTGTGGTCATGTTACCTGCGTCCTCGCGAACTTGTTCAGGAAGGCCGTGGTGCGCGGCCGCGAGCGCAGGAAGCTGTTGATCTGGAAGGCGACCACGGGCCGCGGGTACAGGCGCAGCGTGCGCGTGTGCTCCATGAAGTTGGCCAGGATGTTCTGCGAGTTGAAGAACCGGACCTGCGCGCAAACCGAAATATCCTTTATACTTGTTGACTCTAGAATATGATGTACCTACATCATACGTACGTATTTTTGAAGTGAAAACTTCTTTGGGCGCGCCTAGGACAGAATTTTCGTGGGCTGTGAATTGAAATGAATCGTCACGCTCAGGTATGATAATAGCTTTTCGGGTAAACTCGGGATGCTAGAGCGAGAAACAAAATACAGTGAACAAGCGCGTCAGAGCGAGGAAGATATAGTCACTGTGTACATGTGTTTATTACATTTATATCTTTTTATACCGACATCAACTTATAGGTACTTACCACATTAATGTCATAAATTGAACTTGTCACGAAATATTAAATTTACATTTCACATCCATTGCAAAAAAGTTTTTGTTGTAATATACTCGTATTACTGTTTTATCACAGTACTTTTCACTACTTAAACACACAAAATGATACCTATTTTCATCACAGCACTTACAAATACACTTTAAACACAACATATATACCTACGCATTTTTAGCGAAATACCTATAAAATAAATAAATAGCAAATACTAAACAATTTACTAGTTAAACCCTATTTCCGAACACCGTATATTTTTTTTAATTTATTCTTGGCCATAGTTACTAATCATTTCGCCACAAGACATGTTATTCTCGTGTTGCTGTGCTTTTTTTATTATTTAAATTAGCCACTCCACAGACTTCGGGGTCCGTGATCTTTGTCATTACAATTATCTTTTTTTTTACATAAATCTTGGATAAGGAGAAGAAGAGGAAAATAGGAGGGAGTTGGGTACATTTAAAATCTAATTCTAGTCCTCGTCTGTAGAGCCGATCACTACCGGTTGGGATTCCGCTAGTAATCGACTCGACATCGAGTGTTTGCCTAATTGCCTTTTGCCATTTGCCTAAGCTGCCTCCTCCCGGCCCAGAGCCTCCACAACGGCCGCATTTCTGTCCCTGATGCCATCTGTAGGTTAAAATCGCGGATGGTCTTCGGTGATGTAGCCCACGCTCGCCGCACGAACCGACCGATGGCGTCGTCGGTGTCGTCAGCGTAGTATGTGAAGGTCCCCGTGTGCCGTGTTGCTGTGCTTACTATGTATATACTCATTTTCAATTTCTACATAATTTTTATTTTTAATTATTAGAATTATTTAGTGGTCTTTAAAAGTATTTTTTATTTTACTTTTCACTTCTGCCGTGCGGTCTTATGCGCACACTTTGTTTTTTTAATAATAGATTTAGGCTACTTCTGCATCATAGACATGCTACGTTACTATGGATACGTTTGATATACACCGATCATATTCATTGGTCCACGTAGCATAGTACTAGTGGAAACAACTCCTTGACCATCATCTCGCTTATTTTTAAGCGACGACGCGTTCTAAGATTTTGTGTAAAATGAAAGTAGATAAGTAAGTATCGTGCGAGTAAGTTCAACAAATAACACGCGTGTTTTAATGATATATTTTTTAAAACACTTAATTAGTCAATGCAAGTCCAAAATCGAATGAAATGGGGAGCATGGGAAGGAAATTATTAATAGGATAGTTATAAACTTGGCATCTTCAAATCGAGAGTGAGTCGGTTTCTTCTAGGTAAGCACGCTCCATCACAGACCACATTGTCGCATAATATCAGACGAGATGGCGGTCAAGTGTACGCTTATTAAAGTTAGCAAAAAATGTGTGTGGTTAAGACCGCACGGCATAAGGAACACTATAATAAGTGACAACCACCTATTGAAAACTGTTGAGTAATTTTAATAATTAAATAGCAAAATGATTACATATGTAAATTGATATAGTAAAGACAGCGACACGACAGTGATAGCAGACAGACAGCAACAACTGACTGTATCTTTCTCTTTTGAGCACACTCTGCGGTCCCGAGTTCACTAAAACATTTCTTTCATTTCCGAGCGTGATGCTGAGCTCAATTCACAGCCCACGACAAAAAAAATTGTGTGTGGTGTTCGAAAATAAATTTTCACTTCAAGAGATTTTTTTTTAATAAAGATTGTCGAGACGAACAGGACATGTGCCTGATGGTAAACAACACTACACTGCACTGCGCTCGTCACCCAGAGATCTAAGATATTATATCTCTAAAGCCTGTTAGAGTGACTATTTATCTAGAAACATTGCCCTTCAAACCGGACACAAAGAAAAATAAGTGTTGGTTACCATAGCAACACGCGTCGCCACGTCGACAGAGTCAACGTCGTTGCCGTATATGAGCGGCGTGAAGGGCGGCTGGTGCGGCGAGGCCAGCGAGTGCCGCTGCGGCGTGTGTCCCGCGCTGCCCGGCGCCGCCACCGACATGCGCCGCGACTCGGGCGTGCTGTGCGGCGCCGAGTGCGGGCCCTCGTGCGGCCCGCGGAAACTCGTCGGCTGCACCCTGCACGACACAATAGGGATGTTAACACTAATCATAAATTAATATTTAGTGTTCACTTTATGATAGTTTGTATTAATAGAATATATCGAAAATCACACTTTTATAATTTAATACTAGCTTTACTCTGCCACGCTTCGCTGTAGCACATTGTGATGCAAAAATTAGATAAAAAACAATCATTGATGCGGATTATGTATCATTCTAAAATTTCAGCTCGATCGGTGTAGAACTTTTTGAGTTTTTGAAGCGTACACAAACCAACATAACATTTTTATATATAGAGATTACGTAGTAAATTTAATATAAATAACTAGCTGTAACTGACACGCTTCGCTGTGGCACATTGTGATGCAAAAATTAGATAAAAGAATCCTTGATGCGGATTATGTATCATTCTAAAATTCCAGCTCGATCGGTGCAGAACTTTTTGAGTTTTTGAAGCATTACACAAACCAACATAACGTTTTTATATATAGAGATTTTAAATGCTATATTTTTAATCTGTTATTACGTGACTGCAAACATCAATATGGCTTATTACGTCACTAACCGCAAAACAAGCTGTCGAAGACTGACAAGACTTTTTTACTTCTCAGCATTTTTATTATAGTTTGCGATCAGAGCGACGACGATTTTGATTGTTTGTATTCAAGTAAAAGTAAGACAACACATAAACTGGACATACTCGTACCTACATTAATCGAGACCAATGTTTTACAGTTAGTGACAATGTCAATCGGTAGTAGTCCAAGATCCCAGAGCCGCCAGACGTCACGTATTTTCTGATGGACGAAATGTGGACGATTGAGTAGAGTTAGTACGTACTAAGAACACATGCTTACCCGCTAACTTGCTTAGACGGCCAATTTTGAGATATGAGGGTCCAGTAGATACATTACTCAATTCACGTATTTTCTGATAACTGATTTTCTATTATATATATCTTAGTATCTGTAAAAATAAGGCCCTGATACTCCCAGACACTTTCCATCTGCCGTTTTGCTTAACAGACTCTATTATTTTGGGAGTTTTTCTGTTAAGCAAAACGGCCGACGGAAAGTGTCTGGGAGTATCAGGGCTTTATTTTTAAAGATACTGCCTATAACATACGTGAAAATCAGTTATCAGAAAATACGTGAAGTGAGTAGTAATGTATCTTGTGGACCCCATATCTCAAAATTGGCCGTCTAAGTAAGTTAGCGGGTAAGCATGTATTCTTAGTACGTACTAACTCTACTCAATCGTCCACATTTCATCCATCAGAAAATACGTGACGTCTGGCGGCTCTGAGATCTTACTCTATAGTGTTTTAGCGGGAAAATTCAAAATTACTTTATTATAGTAAATTTTCTCTTCGAAAATAGTATTTTTTATGATACGAGCAAACAAGCGTCAATCTTCAAATTCTTTTTGGAGAAAGTGTCAAAGTGGACTTGTGCACCGGTGTTGAACTAAGTATTGATGTTGGCGTCACTCAGTGCAGTATTTTTGGTCCCCCACTCTTTACTCTCTGTACAAACGATATTGTAAACCTGTTGTCTTGTCTACTGACACTGAACATACATGAACAAAACTGTGCTATGAATGCTATTTTCTCAGAATTAAACAATGTTATGGAACTCACTTGAGGGTGGCGCCACCGACGCTGTCTCGCCTCGACGGCATCAGATTCGCAGTCGCTTGCTCAGCCGCATTATTCGTCAGGCTACTCAATGCCTGAGTACAACAAAAAATAACCATAAGTCATCCCGAAACACATAAGTTATTTAATATATCAATGTCTTTTTACAAAAGTGCTCTTTTCAGCTTTTATTTACAAAGTTAAAATCAATACGTTTTAAATACAGCGTCTTTATTCACAAACGTTCAATAGAAATCTATGCTGTGTGCTTCGTCAAAATTGCGCTATCAAAATTATTCTGAACATTATTCTGAATTCATGATTTTAAGTAAGTATGTACTAATATTTTTTAAATTTCATTCCGAGATAATAGAATGTCGACCCAAAATCAAACTAACTAGTTTAAGATTGAAGAACGTTTCCGAATAAAGTTGTTAATAAGGACTACTCTTCTGTATCAGCATAAAATATTGCCAATTTACTACTCACGCTTCCAATTCTTCATTTATAAGGATGCAGTTTATCAATTCATTTATAAGTGAAGGCCAAACTTACTACTCGATGGACACACTGGCGTTTGTCAATGCGTACTGTTTTAGTAGCGATCAAGATAGTTAGTTTCAAAGAGCTTAGCATACATAATATATATATTATATCAGCACATAACAACAAACGCATGCTGCGAAAACAACGAGACTGAAAGTGTGTTAGCTTGACGAACAAAATGTTTTAAAATACGGCAAGATAAGGTGTATTATCGTTTAACACTGATTTCAGTCAGTAGTGTGTGCGCCGAATTTAATTTATAATTGTTTGACAATTGATGTTGTACTCTATGAAAAGGTATGTTGTAATTTTTTTTTTATCATTTTGGGTTTGCCGCGTATTTCATTTATGAATGAAAACAAACACAAAAAAGAAAAAAATATCCTCGTTTATTTTAACTAATTGAATAATGTGAAGTTAAAGAGGTAATAGTTATTTGTTATACAAGAGTGCAAAGTTGATTTTTAACCGCGTGCTCAATTTTGATGACCGAGCAAGCGAAGGATTCTAAAATTGAATCACGAGCGCAGCGAGTGATTCAAAATTTGAATCCTGAGCGTAGCAAGGTAATCAAAAGAGCGCAAGGTGTAAAATCTTTGCACTCGAGTGCAACACGTAACTTTTCATTCCACCTCAGCGAGGAAATTACTAAATGCAAATTTGTTAATGTTTTCGCGCTAAGCAAATTAAAAAAAAAATAGTACACCAAGGAAGTTCCGAGTCTGAGTTTTTAACATATTAAAAAAAATGTATGATGCATTCGGCACCAAGGAGGTAGAAATAAATAGGTTGAATTATGTTTTGAATTCAAAACCTCAGTACACACGATGTTCTAAATTCAAATTTACTTTAACCTCTAGAGGGTAAAAACGACTTTTGCGCCCTGATATCGACGAGCAAAAGTACTCTTTCCGAGCTGGTGGGATGAAATAGTTATTTGTTATACAAGAGTGCAAAGTTGATTTTAACCACGTGCTCAATTTTGATGACCGAGCAAGCGAAGGATTCTAAAATTTAATCACGAGCGCAGCGAGTGATTCAAAATTAGAATCCTGAGCGTAGCAAGGGAATCAAAAGAGCACAAGGTGTAAAATCTTTGCACTCGAGTGCAACACGTAACTTTTCATTCCACCTCAGCGAGGAAATGAATAAATGTAAATTTTTAAATGTTTTCGCGCTAAGCAAATTAAAAAAAAGTAAGTACTCCAAGGAGGTTCCGAGTCTGAGTTTTTAACATATAAAAAAAAATGTATGATGCATTCGGCACAAAGGAGGTAGAAATAAAGAGGTTGAATTATGTTTTGAATTCAAAACCTCAGTACACACGATGTTCTAAATTCAAATTTACTTTAACCTCTAGAGGGTAAAAACGACTTTTGCGCCCTGATATCGAGGAGCAAAAGTACTCTTTCCGAGCTGGTGGGATGAAAAATATATTTCAAAATAATAGCCTAGCCTAAACATAACAACAATCGCCACGTCCAAATCGCTCAAGTTCAAATTGATCTCCCGACTCGTGTTTTCAAGGGTGAAGTTGCGTCCGAGACATACGACTGCACATATAAATACAAAGACATGCACAACTGTCAGACTCAGAAAACACAATTTTGTACAATAAACAAATTTGTACAGTAAAATAACAATGTACAATATAATGACTCTACACTACTGTCGTAATTATATTTACATAGAGTATCGAACACAAAGATCTATTAACTGTTGAAAATTCAATTTCTTCTATGTAAAAAATATGGACAATAAACACAAAAAGTCGTAGTTCTATAAAATTCGGCACACACGCAAACAACACAGTTACGATACTGTCGTGAATTAAAAATCAAAGTGTGCAATGTAAAAAAGAGAGTATAGATATTTACACGGAATCCGGCACTGCCCAAGTGATGCACTGCCTAGCGACGACAGAGAAGTGAGGGAGTATGTTAGTGAGTCATTTGATAGTGTTTCCCTTTATAATAAATGCACAAGTTTGAAATATTACTCAAACTCTTATCTAAGAAAATTTGTATTTGAAAGAGATAGGTAAAAGTTTGAGCAACTGTTCCGCATTTACTATGAAAGGGGCTTGAGTTTAGAGTTCATTCTGTTTGCGCGACTACCAAAGTTATTATAAGAAAATGAAATGAATTCACAACATAACACGAGTTATATTCCTCGGGAGATACCATTTTTCTTCGAAGCAACAAAATTGAATACATGCTTCTTTCGAAGAAAATGATAAAATCAAAGTAAATAGTAAAACGATTTGAATGATGAGGTCTGTGAATTTCAAAACAAAATATAGGTTTGGGAGGCGCGCTTACAAATAGTTTATTCAAAAGTTCTGTCTTTAAAAGTTATTTTAAATTCTGGCTTTAAAAGCTTTTTATTATTTTATTTTATGGGTTTGAGTTCCAAGTGTTTCTTTTAAAATTTGTGTTACAAACTTTTGAATAAACTTCGAGAATAAAATAATAAAAAGTAGAAACTATGTAGAATAGTGTAAAATTCAAAACATTAAAAGAAGAACGTTTACTTGACACAGCAGCTTAGCGACATCAATAAAAATGCGCCCACGAGTGCGTATCAGAGAAAGATTATGTGAGTAAAATCAAGGAAAATGTTATCACCACACATTGAAACATTCATAGCAGATATTGGTGGGTTGGTACCTGTTTTAGGTGACTTTTTAGGACGGAGCCTTCCGGTTCCGGCAACGGGGGCAGATCGTGGTCGGTCCCCGTTGGACTTATCAGCTTCGTGGAGTCGAGGTCCACTAACCAAATGTCATCAGGTAATCTACGAAATTAAAAAAAAACGTAATTTAGGTCTCTGATATTTAATGCATACAGCGTCTCTGCCAACACCGACTAGAAATTCGTTCCGAGGGCTTGAAGGTTCATTGAATCATTTTCTTAACTCGAACCATTCTCGTATTTGTCACCATACTTTTGCAACAAAATCCATATCCTTACAGCAGGGTAGGTGGAGAGAGAGAAAACCGTAAGAAAAATATAATAGGGAAGTGATGCGTCTGCCCATGACTAGTGTTGCCAACTTTTTATGATCGTACCTCTTGGCCCCTAATGGTACCACTTGGTTTCTAATGCCGAAACTTAGCCCCGCTTACTCTCTAACTCGTATATTCAACAACTTCACCAGAAAGGACGATTTTACGGACCTCAGCTGTCTTGCACTCAGAAGAAAGTTGAAGAGGTGGCTTTTTGGTCGTAGTCTGGAAGAAACCGAAGCCCTGATTCATGGAATCTATCATAAGATATAGTAGGTATTTGTGTTTTAATCAACCCGGTGTGGTTTGTTCCGTAATTTTGAATTTCACTCTCGGTGGGTCACCCGGCTCGGCTAACTTGCCAACCTCTGCTGACCTCTATTTTCTCAGTTTTACTTTGTGTTTTTCTTTGTAAATTTTGTTAAGGCATATTTAATGTAATATTACTACACCATGTTTAGTTTAAGTAGACCTAACTCGCGAGTCCCAAGACACAAGTTTAGGCTTAGTTTGGGACTCATTGGCAACCTTTTCTACTCACGCGTATTTTTGGTAAATAAAGTTTTGTTAGTTTGTTACCATAAAATAATATTAAGCAATATTTTTTTTGCAAATTGTGTTGGTTCTATATTATCCGAAGGAACATCGTTCCTACCTGATGTCCCATGACACCATAGTTGTTTCTCTTTATTCCTCGTACTTCAAGTCTAACTTCAACCACAGATAAGATAATACATATCTTCAAACATCAAAGCAAGAAGTATTAACCTGTATTTACAATGTCGATGGCTAGCTAACTTCCGGGTGGCGGTTTTGTTGTGAGTGAGCGTGCGCATTGTAAAAATTTAGTCTGATAATTTTTCCCTCACGCGTCACGCATCAAAAGAAAAATTACTTGAAAATACTGTCCGATTGAAAAGTTCCTCCTGTTTTTAAATATTAGGTATATGTTTACAGTTGACCGCCATCTACCCTGATTACCTATTAAGCGACGATCGGGCCTACTATGGTACGTGCTTACTGAAACTGATTAGCTTTCGATTTTAAGACACCAAGATTGTAACCATCGGAAAAAGCCCACTCAGGCAATTCCACAGCCTAGACATTCTTACTCGCATCACAAAAGTACTTTGAAATGTCAATCATGAAATGATATCGGTTTTTAGAGTTCCGTAGCCAAATAGCAAAATACGGGATACCCTTTTAGAATCGTCATGTCTGTCTGTCTGTCCGTCCGTATGTCACAGCCACTTTTCTCCGAAACTATAAAAGCTATACTATCGAAACTTGGTAAGTAGATGTATTCTGTGAACCACATTAATATTTTCATACGAAAAATAGAAAAAAACTAAGGGGTGTCCCATACATAGAACTGACACTAAAAAAATTTTTTTTGATCAATACCATACGTGTGAGTTATCTATGGATAGGTCATCAAAAATGATATTGAGGTTTCTAACATTTTTTTTTTCTAAACTGAATAGTTTGCGCCAGGAATCTTCCAAAGTGGTAAAAAGTGTGTCCCCCAGTTACATGGGGGGGATGTAACTTCTAAACTAAGAGAATGGCAAAAATAAAAAAAAGCGTATGATGTATGTTACCATGTAAACTATCAACGAAAATTGGTTTGAATGATATATAGCAAGTATTTTTATTTTCATACGCCATAAATTGACTATTATTAAAACACTGATTAAAGTAACAACGAAGTACAAGAACTTTTGTATTATAAGCAGTCATGGGTGAGCTTGACTCGCACTTGACCACTTTTATTCGAGTTACGAGCCGTCCCATAAATTTTACAACGATGCCCCCGTAGTAAGTCTGTAAAAGTATGTCGAAACAGAATACTTTGTGTGTCACCTAAAGTTTTTCTTGTAAGCGAGGAAGGTGGCCGGTATCCCGATGAGGAAGGGCGTGGGCGCCAGCAGGAGTTGTTCCGCGCAGTTCATGCACCCCGGCAGCAGCGGGATGGCGGGGAACATGTACTCCAAGGGGTACAGCATGCAGACCAGCGCCATCACCGACATCGATAGAGCGTTGTAGTCTCGAGATTGCACCACCACTTTGTTCTCCAGGAGGATGAGTGTTAGGACTTTCAGGCACGTGTCCACACCTGCAATACAAGTAGGTATGTAGGTATATTAATTTATAGTAGATAGAAGGTAACATTTAAAATGTGATTCAGAAAGTTTGTTTCTAATTTAAACTGTTGTATCGTTCGGTTCCTACGTAGGTAGTTTTTCATATTTTTTAAGTATGAAATCTCTTAGTAAGTGTTCCGGTAACAAATAAAGCATAACAATCAATTGTTGGGATTGGGGGCCTTCTCTCGCAAGTCTCTCGAGAGAGTCAATACCATAATTATGACACATGCCCACGTAAGATTCTAGGTACATGTTTCTTCCCGATATTAACTTAGCTTCGCCGTTTTAAGTTAGCGGCATTATGCAAATAATTTCGGAAATACAGTGGTGCTCGTGGACCAGCGGCTCTGGATCGGTAGTTACCGTTCTCCCGACTAGACAGTATATCACTTATACAAATTATATCCTACTAATATTATAAACGCGAAATTCTGAATGGTTGTCGTTCAATAACATCGTAAATGCTGAACGGATCAGGAAATTTGGAACATAGACTATTTACCTCTACAGTCTGGAATTACACATGGGTTAGTTTTTAATGCAAGAAACTAACGGGAAAGGGGACAACGCGATTAAAATCCCGTGTCGCAGCTAGTGTTGTATGTAAATGCAGAATTTCTTCGGTACAAAGTAAAAGCGTCGCCCCTCCGCGTGGTAATGCCGTGAACATGCTAGATTAGTGTCTCGTTATCTGTACTAACCTAGCAGTTCCAGCGGTAGGTGCAGAGGGAAGTCGACGAGGGAGAACCGCGTGTGGTCCGGCAGCGCGAACAGCAGCGGCGAGTGCGCGGTGGGAGACAGCACCTCCAGCTCGACGCGCGTCTTGCCGGGGACCGGCACCGGCGCTGACAGCAGCCGCAGTATCCACGTCTCTATCTCCTTGACATCGTGGAGCACGATAGTGGGCGTATTATCGTATGCTTGCCCCGTCAACACTGACCACACTGTGTCCCTGCGATCAAACATCATTAATGTAAGGCTATTGAAACGAACTTCCTTACGGCAGAGTTGGAGGAGTTTGCTGAACGACCGTAATGTAAAAAACATGAGACTAAAAACGTAAGATTTTTTTTAAGGAAATGTCGTGAAAAACTTCCCTTAACCAGTGTAATGTTGCTTACTTTATTTTTCAGATGATCGTACCATAAATAATAAAATTAAGCTTTTTGTTTTGCAAATTGTATTGCTTCTATATTATCCGAAAGAACTTCGTTCCTATCTCGTGTCCCAAGACACCAAAACTGTTTTTAAGAGTCAATTGCCTTTCTAAATAAACCCATGTCGTTGAAACGATATGCTATTGTGGGTATAATGTGGGCCAGCAAAATGCTGCGATTAGTTGAAAGCCTCGTTGCTATTTTGGCTCTCATGCCAGATACGTATACCCAATCAGTTCAACAGGTAAAGCTCAAAAGGTATGCATAAGCAACTCACTTTATGTTCCCACTGCCTTCTCACACAAGGAGAACGCAAGGCAATACTCTAACACGCTGACCTAATGCCGTGGATAACACGTATCCTCAAACAAATCTTTCTTGAAACACATCCGTTTCCTCAAAACGTTTTCCTGCCCTTAAAGCCAGTAATGATGAAAAACTCTACAGTTGGAAAAACAAAGACAGCCTTTTTAAAGGCTATTAAGAAGTTAAAGTTTAAAAACAAATTCGCAATTCGCGATTTCGCGATCTGAATATAGGTATTATGTTTGTACGAGTACATACGCTCTACTCTACTTCTGATGAAACCTCGCAATGTACGGAAGTTTTGAACAAGTTGGTACACGCAAACCGCAACCCCAACCTCCATTCATCCCACGCCTTGTTATTGCGTGGGATAGCCTTTCAAACAAAGTTTCGTGTTTTTTCTTCGGAAAACTTAGTCTTCAAATTTCAAACAACATTATGGTTAAAGTGTGAAAAAACTATGTGGGTGGACAACCCTAGCAGTGGTAGATTGGTGAGAAGAAATAGACTTGTAAATTATATTTGTCTAGGGTTTCTTTTATCTGGTATAAGTTTAACAAAATTATTCATTGATTTTGCTTTGTTTTTCTTAGGCTCATGAAAATTAATTTGTTTACGGTGTCGTTTAAAACGTATTAATAGAACATTAAACACTACATTCCCTGATTTACTTTTTGCGGTTTTCTCCACATGTATATATAGTTAGTTGTTCAATAACTGTTCAATAATGTCTCCTGGTATATCCCACCTGAGCAGTATATTAGTAGAGATTTGTGCAAAGGTAAGTCGTTTCAGTATACGCTGGTTAACTTACCTATATAGTTGTCTGGAGCCGCCGACACGTCGGGGACTGGAAGACTCGTTGCAGGCATCGATGAGTTTCTTGAGGATGAAGAGGCACTCACGGAACGTTGAGAAAAAGGGGTGATGTGACAGGAGGCACAGTGACGTCAGCGAGTGATTTCTTATACGCTAGAAATAAGATAATTGGTTAGAATATATACTAAGGGTACTAAGAATATTTTAAAGGAAAATATATTTTAGTTCAAGTCATAAGACTAAAAAGGCCGCTTTGAGGTGTTTATTTAAAGATCATCCTTCGACAATGGACAATGGACAGAGGAAAGAAAACAGAAAAAGGTATAAACCAATAAATATTGTTGGATTTTTCTCACACATCACTAGGCCCAAACTAAGCAAATTTGTTTTTACGGGAGCCAGATAGCGGATATAGTCTGAAATGCATAATAGGGAATATAGTCTGTTTAAATGCTTGATTTTTTTTCGTAATCCTTAATGTCCCGCCATTATGACAATTATTTATTATTTAGTTAGTTATTCATTATAAAAAATATTTAAAAAGTTGTATGACGTCACATGGCATGTTTTCTGCTTTAACGATATTCATGCTAGATAGAGAGAAAAGTCGTGTTTCCATCATTTGATTAGCTAGCACAACTCAAAAATCGGTACAAAGTAACTGCAACACTTGTAGTAAACAAACACAGGTCGTGGCCTGTGACGTCATGCAGGCGCGGGAAAGATGGCGGCGTTTAAACTGGACAAATTATACCGATATTTTAGATATTATTTTAAAAATCAATTTGTACATTTACAAGAGTATTTATATTTTTTATTATGTTATAATAATGTAAAAAGTGAATTAAAAATATTAAAAAAATGCATGCATATTCCCTATTTGTGACATACGAGTATAACAATATTTGTATTCGATACACACACATGGATGGGAATCGAACCCACAACTTCCACAAGTAGACTTGCTACCAAGTAGGTACGTAATTATATCAGTTAATTAAAACAAGTTGACACTTCCTTGTCCCACTTGAATTTAATTGATATTTGGCAAATTCTCTTAAATCGGCCTTTTTATACCCCTTGGACCGATTTTCCTTTTTTAGGAAAAATCAAGAAGACTCTTGAGATTCCACAACAAGGTTGTATTTGCGATTTACCGCATTTGCATACAAATGTAGTCATCAGATTAGCACACAGCGCTGCATAGATACTCGTAGGTTCATTGAAATACGCCTTTGCGTGACTAAAAAAAAAAGCCAGTCATAGAGAGACTGTCGATAGAAATGAAAAGTAATAACTCAGAATTTAATAGCTCACTTTGGAAACTACGCGGGTGAAACCAGAAGGCCTGATCATGACCACGGCCAACTAGATCATCCGAGTTTACCCGAAGATTTCCTTTAATTATGAACGTGACGTTTGAGTTAAATTAACAGCACACGGGAGAATCTGTATGTGGTGCGCCAAAAATCCATGTTCTCTAAGCCCACCATAAGGAAGTTCGTTCTGTCGTTAATACCTGTCGTTTCCTGGCAGCGCGCGGGCTGCGGTCGCGCGAGTGCTCGCCGCCGCTCTCGGAGTCGGGCGCCGGCGCGGGCGCGGGCGCGGCCAGGGCGGCCCCCGCGCTACACTCGCGCTCCGAGTCGCTCACCGCCACGTTGCTGCTTCTGTAGTCACTGGGGACACGGACCGCTCTTTCTACACTACACCATTATGTGACCTTAGACCAGTTGAAGCAGTATCTAAATATTACACAGGACATAATTGCAATATAAATTAATTATTGATAAAAATTCAAAAAAGTGGGCCGTTTATCGTACGTGAACTGTCTGGGCTGACCATTCCATTTCATTTCATTCATTGTTGGTATGGGTTGCGCAATGTGTCAAAAACAGATCCGGCAAGTTCGTTCGAACTGTGCAAATACTGTGTATCCCGACAGCGCAGACAGCGTATTGCTTTCTTCTACGAAAAGTCATCGGACCCTGTCCTTTGATGTAGGTACTTAGTAATGTAATAACTACACTCTGTACCATAATACGCATAACAAGAACAAAATTATAAAATTTTATTTAGGTATACCTAAACAACCTCGAATTTGAAATTTCGTATAGTCAAGCCCTTTCAACGTTCTAAAAAATATTTTATCCACCTTTTTGTGAAGGCGGCCATCTTGAATCGATATTAATCAAACGTAGCTAAAAACTACCGCAAGAACACTAGCTTTCAAATGAAAAAAAAAGCATTGAAATCGGTCAATCCGTTTGAGAGTACGTTCCGTTTTATATACTCGTATAATCCATATCCTATATATTCCACAGACACATTGAAAGATACATAGATAGAATAGATTCGAGAAAGGACATAGGCTACTTTTGTTCCGAAAAAAAAGGGTTGAAAGGGTTAAAATAAGGGATGAAAGTTTACTTCGTCATTGTTGAAGAACTATGAAACTTTACGTCTAGATATTTAACACGAAACCATAAAATGTATGTTTTAGCAGTTTTGTAGTTTCGAACACCTACTCTAAACATCATCGAAGGTTATAATTCTTAAAATATAACCGCTTGATATACTGGCCGCTTTTCGCGTTTTACAAACATATGAACAATCCTACTCGTAACTCCCAAAATGGCGGATAACGTAGGTTTTATCAATCCCATCAACACCAATATGAGGTATCCCATCTCATCCGAGCTCTCACGTGCAGGGCGTCTCACGTGCGTTTCGTTCCACGTTTGTTTATCAATCTAAAATCCCTCTACCTCCAACCACACGTTTCGCATAAAGTAGCACGTGTAAGGGAGCAACACATGTGACCTACTATATAGAGTAGGTATTTAGAACGAGCCATTTGAATAGAAATCATACACAGACTTAAAACTAAATAGAAACTTTGTATAATAGCATACAGAACTTTATAATAACTGTTTGCTTTTAAATTATGAAACAACTTTGCCATGATTTCGCAAACATTAACTTGTGTGAAATAAGTTTATTCTAGCTGTTCCCCACGAGTCTATTCTATATGTTACAAAGTACGAGTATGTATTTACTTTCTAACATATTTTACTTTACTTTACTCGCATCAAAAGTAATCTCCCGTAGCCAATTTTAATAATAAGAGTAAGTAAAACTTTTTTTTTTTGTAAATCGTTTTACTTTGGATTCGAATTTCTCGACTTCATTTCTTTTTTCTCAGATCCTTTGCGTCGTAACGCAATTTTAACGCCCACCCTGTATACATCTTAAAAATAGTTATAATGAAACCATTCGGTTTTTTTTCAAACACTGGCTTCAACGTTGGCTTGTGGAGCACTCGTTTTGAGTCATTGAGTCAATGCCTTTTACAATTGTAATATGTTTTTCGGATTTAATTATTATTTATTACCGGATTTACTAAATAAATAATTATGATTAAATAAATAATAAATAAATATTGGTGGACAATTCACACACAACACCATCTGATCCCAAACTAAGCAAAGCTTGTACTATGGTGGCCAGTATGCTGATATAATACTTATATAGTTTTAAATACATACTTATTATACATAGAAACACCCAGACACAGTTCAAACAAATTGTCAAAATTGTAGAAACTATGTGAAATAGTGAATATCATTGTTAAATTGTTCACTACATAACTAACGTTTGCATGCCGTAAGGCTAAACATTACGACCTAAGATTACTATGCCAACATCTATTTTATGTGCTCATATTATGCAATTATCTATAGTATTATAAGAATTATCTTATCTTAAAATATTTGATTGCAACATTACTTCAACTTTCGGCTACTAGGTTAAATAATGTCACGGTTTCGTGGGGTTTCACACACACCTGGAGAAAGCCGAGTCGGAGCTCTTCTCCATGGACTTGCGCCAGGAGTCGCGTCGGAGCACCCGCTGCGGGCCTGTCGCCGCCGCGCGCTCCACGCACCGGTAGAAGTTAACGCACACGCCATACCGGGTTTTACCTGTGTTCAAAACATTATTGTGTAGAACAAACATATGTTTAACGCAATCTAATAGTGTTAATGTTGGATAATATAGTGGATTTTACCTACACGTATACAAATATTAGCACCACCTCGCGGTTTTACCGTAGTATGTAGGCGTAGTTCCCGTGATAAAAAGTAGACGTGAGCTATACCGCACCATAATCTGTGTTCCAAATTTCAACCCGATCCGTTGAGAGATGTGACGTGATTCAGCGACACACATCCAATCTGTAGGATTATCATTGTTCGTTTTTGGGTACACAGTAAGTAGCTCTATAACTTATGTATATATAGATCAAATGGTATATGTCTCGTCTCACCAGAGTCCTTGTCGGTAAGTGTAAAGACAAAGGAGGTGGTGTCTCGGTTGGCGAGATGCGCTGGAGTGCGGCGGGGGCCCACTGACACGCAGCCTTCGGGCTGGCAGAAGTATACCATGTCCAGGGGCAGAGGAAAGTCATCGTGATTCGTTAGCGGATAACGTCGCAGCAACTCCGGGGCCTGTGTGAAATAACAGTTGATTTTGAAATTCGAAATGAGAGTTAGGTAGGTTAGGTGAGAAACAGCAGAAAATAAGGGAAGCCCAATATGTATAGTTTTAGCAGATTTATATTACATTTTCGTTAAGTTTATAAACAATGATGGCACGGTAGCGAGAACGTTCGTTACGGCAGGCGAGAGGTTGTAAATTCGCATTTTAACCCCATCAGCACCTCTAACTTTTCCAAGTGCATCTGTAGAATTTGGTAATTACTGCAGGTTTTGACAGTAAAAGAAAACATCGTAAAAAACTAAATTATTTTCAAAAATAAATCTTCGATAATATGTAGGATTAGCCATATCACGCTTGACTAGCTTGCCTAGACTCGTCTTGTGATGGAAAGCCCCAAGCCCAAGCAGTAAGCAAGGTGTTTATAGTCGACCTTGCGAAAAGTTTATCGGAATGTAGGGGTTTACATCAATATACAAATATGAGTACAAGTTAATTTATGAACGAACTGTTACGAATATACCTGTTAACGAACAGCAAACTTCACTACCGAGTGCATAACATAGTGTTAACAAGTAGATTTTATCTATGACTATTAACGATATATAACCTACCTACCTAACAGATAAAACAAGCGAGAGCTTACGCCCTAGCTTTGTTAACTCACAGCAGGCACTGCTATCAAGGCAAAGCTGCTTTTGCAATCCGGCTTTACCAAAGTATACACAAGTTTATCTAGATTAAATGTAAATCTAATGCAACTAGCACAAGGTCTAAATTTACCTGTACTGGAGCAAGTCCTTTTCCCGATGTGTAAGGCCTCGCTCCAACAATAGTCAGATAATCCACCAGCCGAGGACAAAGGTGTTGCTTTTGAATATCCATACTTCTTTTATTACTCGTATTAGTCCACTAAATGAGAGCTCGTTCGAACCCATTATATTGTATCAAAATATTGCTTGTCATAATTATCACTTATCACCTCCCTGAAACAAACATGTTTAAGTTTGGAAAATATTCACGTAACGAAATCAAATTAATAAAATTTAAAACCCTTTTTTGTAATGTGCTCATAATTTTCTTTCTAAAATCTAATGACCCGAAAAGTCCTATTGATTTCCTGTGCTATTATAAGCGGGTATAATACACAGCCCCTTGACCCATTTATTGCCTTGACACATTTCTCTCGAGCGAACCTTGTCTCCCGCTCTCACAGGTGGCAAGCGATTCCAGCACTTATGGACTATAAACCACCTTCATAGCGAACCGTACAATTAACCATAAAATTCAGATAGCGATGACTCTTTCATTGCTGTCAAAAACCTTTCAGTTTTAATAGCAATTAAGTCGTAAAAGAAAGACGCCATGAATACGATATACTTACCTACCAATTTCATAGACGCAACAGTTCGATAAGGGCGCGGGTGGGAGTGACCTTGAAAAGGGCCTCCCGTGAGCCCCTCGGGCTCACACGAAGCTTTTGATTAAATTACGTTTCGCCTACTTCTCTCTGATTGCCTTTCATTGACATGGTAGGCATGTGGGGTTTGAGTTTCCGAGGTTTATATCTCAATTTCGTTCTTTGTACAAAATTAATAACTAGAGACTTTTTGTTGATAAACCAATTTCATAAACATTTTTTTTAAATTTTAGATTCATTTTTGTTTTGACATTTAGTTAAGAACCTACAATGAAAATGAATCAAATACCGTAGATATATAAAATGTAGGGATATATGATATCTTTGCGGTTGGCATATCTAAGTATCACTATGATTTCATCACTACACATTGTAAAGTGTGTTTCTTACGTATTCTTATTTAATGATGTTTTCACTAATCTCAGAAAGTTGTCAACAGATATTGAGTTTGGTAAAGAATTTACTATAATCATCAGTGAAAAGAGGGTTCTAGGGTTAATGGATAAAATTAGTTAATGTTGTAGGTATTTACTAACTAATAGTGTTTTATATTTTCAAAAGTCAGTAAAAGGTGACACGAGCAGCAAACTGAAATAATTGAGAATAAGAACTACGAACTTATTATTGATGTAGGTATTTATTCATAAGAACATTATTATATTTCATCACATTTTTATTTTCTTATGACTTGTTCGTAGGAGTAAGTAAAAGACTTTATGAGCAGGCAGAGGGCAAACGATTAAGCATCGACATTGTGCCGCCTTCGTGGTGTTTGCGAAACATATCGCCGGTGCGTCATGCATGTGGGTGGGTGGGTATCTGAAAACCTAAATCGAGTGACCTTTTACATGAATCACATACTATGCTTCGTAAATGCACAATGTGTGAATCTAATGAGCCGTTTCCAAACAAAAAATAATCAAGAAACGTAGTAGATGACAGTAGTAAGTTATTAGTACTACATCTTAATCATGACCCGTCTTTCTATAGGTAGTTTAACATATTTTCTATCCCACGGTCGCCTGGAAGAGATCGCTTTTAGCTTTTAGCGACCTCATCGCTATTTGCTACTATATTTTAAGATTGTTTTTGAAGTGAAAACTTTTTTTGGGGCACCGCACACAGATTTTTCCTGGGCTGTGAATTGAACTCAAGCGTCACGCTCGGGAATGAGAGAAATTTTCGGGTGAACTTGGGACCATGACCATCTAGAAATGCGTTAGCATTTTTCGTTAGCGATCATCACGTCCCATCATCCATGCCATGCCACCCGTGCCATGGGGGCATGGTCCCGAGTTCTATGGCGTATTGCCTTGGTTACCATTACACGTATTATGTATCTAGTCTAGATGGACATGCTTAGAAGACTTATTTAGACAACAATGCTTTGAAGATTTATTCAAGACTAGCACCGCCCTCCGGAGTCACCCGCGTAGTTTCCAAAGTGTTCTGTCAAATTCTGAGGTAGGTACCTAGGTATAGGTAAGTTTTCATATCTATCGGCAGTCCGCAATTTTTTTTTTTTTTGTTAAGTGCAATAAAGAGCTTATCTATCTATCATCCTCACTGCCAGTATTAATTTATTTCATTTTTAAAATATACAAATTTCCAAACAAAACCACAGTTTGTTCCAATTTAAAAGTGCTGATACATAAAAGTAAAGAGCGAATCAAAAAAATCTAGCCACACCTAAACAAACTTGTCAGTTTTATGAATGTAATTTGTCAAAACATAAGTCAATCAACCCAATTTACGGGCTGAATTTTTGACTACGCTGAAAAATGTAAATTTGAATCAATGTAAATCTTTTTTTTTTCTTAATTTATGGCGCGCGCTGTGACTTATGTTTGTCACATCTCTGCCAATGTAAATCTTATTAGATGTCAGATAGCCGCCATATATCATAATTTTGTGCAATTCAGTTTTTGTCTGAAATCATAAAACGGCATGTTCAAAAATATGTAATTTACCCAGTCCTATTTGCGTGAAAATTGATCCAACGTATAGAAGATTTCGTCCGCAAATCGTAGGTGAGAGATGTACTCGCCATTGATATTTGGGCCCTTTCCATTTCAAATCATTTATTCATCCAAAAATAGTACATATAAGTTGTCATGTTACTCTATCCACCAAACTGGATGTTAAAAACCCGTATCTTTCAACCCAGTCCAGCGTCTTAAACATAATATATCCTCTAGCGTTCGAGAACAATTTTGGGGAAAATACGCCCACTTGTCTCACGTCTGCTGCAAAGGTATGTTTTGTCTACCAATAAAATTACAAGTGAGAATAGAATTAAAGTAAAAATCGGTACACAATGATGATTGCACATTACTGCTTGGCGGTTAAACAACCGGCAAAGGTGTCGTGCGTACTCTGCAAAGTGTAGGTACTACCACTACTAATGATAGCAACTAGGTAGCAACAACATAGAATTAATAGGATAAGTTTTCCTGAAACTCTCAGATAGCACTTCATTAGGTATCTTCTAAACTAATTGCGATCCGATATTGATACCTTTTAATCAAGTTAGCTATTTCGGATAATATTTTAGCGGACCGCCCGCTGAAGAACCAATTTGCTCTCGTAAATTGCGTCTCTCGGAAAATTCTCAGAGAGGCTTTAATTGACAAAAGAAGTACCTACACTCCAAGCTTTGAAATAAATCGCTACAAATTGGCTGTTTTCTTATTCATACGACAAATCAAGGCGAAATTCGCTACTAATGAGGTTTCGCGAATGAATAAAAACGTCAAATAATATTTTGACAAAGCGAAATTGAATTTGGAATTGAGTGGTTGTTATGATTTTTACTCAAAAAACAAACAACTAACTTCGAGTAAAATTATCAAATATCAATATTTAGATTTTTGCTAGACATATTTTTTATTTGTATCCTTTCAAATAAAAAAAAAACATGTTTCAATCAGTTTATCAGTTCGTTTTAAAAGCATTGATAGGTTACGCTTGATCGGCATCTCATTTGAAGTTAAGCGACCATGTGGTCTTCGATGCAGCGTATCTACCCAAAAAAAACTGATACATTCGACTCGATCGACTAAAAGATTGCAAGATTCATCGAGAAAAAACCACTCGAACAAAGAATTCCACAATCTAGCTGTTCGAATAAAAAAGTGGCATCAAACCTCTTCGTTTAGACCTTAGGAATGGCAATCATAAAACAGTGTCGCCTAGGTATTCCCTTTTCGGGCTACGAGCATTCTGACGGAAAGAAAATGATAGTTGTGAAATAGTAAACACTTGATACACACAACCGAAAACGGAATAAAGAAACTGCTTCTTTTTGGAAGTCGATTTAAAGTGTTTTATTTGATTTACCACACCAACGTCTATTTTTGAAAATTATATATAACGTCTCCCTCTAATACAACCTCTCAAATAAGGAACGTACACTAAAATATGGTTGGAATGTCGCCTTCACTATCAAATAATATTATATTAAAATACAGGCTTATATACAACGACTACTAAATCGAAGGTCAGAAATGTTATGCGTGTTATGCTGAAGTACAAGTAACTTTCACAAAAATCTAATAATCGTGATTTCACAAAAGAATAAAGTCAAGTGCTACAAATTGACTATGCAAAAGATACATTTTTATTTCTAGGCATCTGAAGGTTAATAGAGCAAACTATTGAATACTGCAATAAATTACGGTATGTTTATGCCATCTACATGACATGTGTAGGCTTCTGTCGAGTTAATATAGGGAATGAGGGTGTCGACACTATCATGTGTAGATATGCAAATACTGTTCCGTTTACCTAATCGCGCCTGCATTATGACGTAGCCATTGCCGTTACACACTGATAACAACTAGATAACCCTGTCAGCTTTTTCATGGACTTGTTTTGGTTAATTTCATTCATATTTAAGTTAGAATAAATCGGTGGAATAAAAAGCTTCTTCAAGGTTATCATCGAGTTAGCCACACGTGGAATTGTACCAAGGGATGTTCATCTTTGGTAAAATATTGACTAAGGTCACGATTTTTAACATACCATTCATGGATCACAATAACTCGGCCTTTTCGGTACCTAAATTGATAAGAAAACTCAAAAGCTCATGCTCATTGGTTGTACCTATTGACCTAATAAGTGAAATGGTACCATTGATCAAAGAGAGGACGCCCGAAGCGAACAATATGGGATCTTCAGCCAGAGCGTTCACCTCAATTTTTTTTTTTTTTCATCAAAAGAAAATATAAGTCATCAATTTCAGAAAACGACTAAACATATCTTTAAGAAATTGACCAGTGAGTAAAATTTGGATTCAAAGGAAATTTAGAACCCTCAACCGCAACTAGCCAGATTGTTGGACTGGTAAAATTTAGGCGGTACCTAGATATATAATATATACACCGTAGTGAAGTATTATTGTCTATTTTTCTATTTCCTAAGCCTAGCAGAGAGACGTGAGTACCTATATTAGATAGACTACAGGAGTTAATGCAAGACAAACATTTCTTATTTTTTTTAATAAATACCTAAATGAGAATGAGTGATATGATACTGTTGTGTAATATAACGTGTTACTGCACAAAGCACAACGTAGTAAAATTACCTAAGTATAGATACAAGTAAAATCTAAGTAAAAGTAAAAGCTTAGTAACGTTACTTAGGTCATTCAAAAGCCTAAAAGGCCTTAAATGCTCTGAATCGTATAGAACGGTCTACAGATATATCCAGCGGAGTTTCGATCGTATGTCCTTTATTTTTAGTATGTTAGATATTTTAAAGCGAAAGAGAGGGAGAGATGATGTCGGGCCAAACATAGGATGAGCAGAAACAAAAAGCGAGACAATAAGGTTCAGGGTGCGGCTTGAAAAATACTAAAAAGGAGCCAATTTAATAAAATCATACGAAGGAAACTATTTAGGAGTTAGTTCTTGATACTTATTGGTACTCTGCCAAACCTTTCAAGAATCTTTTTACTTGACATGTCGGCCTCCATCCTACTATACTTTCAAGTTAGCGAAAAAGGCTTCTTAACAATTTCACAACAAGGAAACCACAAAACAATTAAGTATGTAAATGAAGGCTTCCATTCAGTTACGTCATAATAATATGCTCGTCAAACGACACACGACGCACTTGAATCATAATCCAGACCATGGTACTGATTTTTAAGTTGTTATTGAAAGTAAAATATTCTTAAAAGGTAAAATAATCTTAAAAGTGATGAAAAATGAGATTGTTACCTTTTATTAGTGGGTTGTCGTGTTTCTTCTACATGGTAGCGGGTTGTAAGGTGGATGGGAGCGCAGTGCACGGCGCGCGGTGGCGCGAGTACTGCCGGAGTGAGTCGAGCATGCGCCGCCGCCCACGCTCGATATCCCGCCCGCTTGCGCCCGGCGCCGTGGCCATCCCTTTACACAGCTAATGGAATTCAGTATCACGACTAGGCAGTTTTGGCGTGCGCACAGAACACACACCGTGGCCGGTTCATTTGTTTTTTTTAAACTATTATAGGTTTACACTTGACCACGATCTCGCCTGATGTTAAGCGACGATGCAGATGAAGCGTACTTACCTAAAAGAAATCGATTCACTCTCGACTTGAAGACACCAAGATTGTAACTATTCGGAAAACCCCCACTCAGGCAACGCAATCCACAGCATGTAGGTTTTTCCAGCTACAAGAGATAGGAAAAAGGGCAATGATATGCAGATCAGTTATAGGGGAGGTCGGCCCAAAACGGGTAAGCTAAGGTAGGATGCCTAAAAACCTAGTTTTTTGTAATTTTAGGGGCTTTTATTTTAGTTACATCTTATTTTCCTTTATTAAACTTTAACAAATCAGTCTCAAACAGAAAAAAATGTCTTGCCTTGAGGGGGTGCCTAAAGCGGGTAAGGTTTTTTGGGCAAAACGGGTAGTGATTACAAAACTGATATCAATCAACCTTAACATCTAAAATTGACTTAATTATCTCTGTTTTTAGATCTGGACCAGGACCTGGACATATACCACTTTTAATCAGCCTATAATACAAAACTCAAATAATTTAACATAATCGGAATCAAATTGACTTTACTTGCATAATAGTGTATGTTTCATGGGCTCAGAACTCATAATCATCATATTTTATCCATGTCATTTCTTTTTATAATTTTTAATAATCTTCATTGCTCACCATCTTCAGTGGAATGTTGTGTTTCAGAGATCCCATTCTCTAAAATACACGGAGGCATAGTGCTTTGCGATTTTCGATTTCGGTTGGTGCGATCGAAAAACAAAACGATTGCAATAATAGAGTACTCGGAAGGTTGGACGCCTTTCACACAGGCAAGTGAGCTGCTCGCACATCAGAGCAGAAATGCAGGTGAAACACCCCGGGTGATAAGCGTGGATGCGATGGCAATCGAATATTCAAGAGCGAGAGTCGCAGACCGGCTGGGTTGCATTGAGGCCTCTAAACATCATGAGGTTGTCGTATACGAAGACAGGGGAGAAAATCTGAGCTTCCTCAGAACCCTTTCGCACGACCAAACAAATGTAACTGACAGCTGGGGACATCCTGTTTCTAGTTCGACCATCCAAACCGGCTCCGAAAGAGTACAGCAGAGGGCAGCGGAAAAAGCCTCAGCCAATCTAAATGGCAGCCGAGGCACCAACACGGCGTTCGTGACTGCTTTCAACGCAGCAGCAAGGAATGTACTCCGAATCACATCCCATTCATCACCGCCCTCGACGTCAATGATCCCCAAAGCAGCTTCACAGCAACAAATGAGCCGAACGAGAGCCGACATGGGACAGGTTGAACCGCCCCGCTATGTCACGGCTTCGGAGCCGCGGAGCCATGCACGTAACGCCTTCATCGAATTCATAGCCACACTGAGCGCGACACGGCAAGTCAACCTCAAGACCTGCGAAAACATCATGCAGTCCTATAGGCTAGGAAGTGAAAGCCTTTTAAAGGCGAAACTCAAGGAGGTCGAAGCAGCCATTTACAATAATGTCACTTCCCGGGTCATCAAGGGAACCATGATAGGACAGTATATGGCAGCTTACAGAGCAGAAAATGGCTTCGTGACGCTGAACGAGAGAGAGACAGAGCGCGCGCGAGAGTGCCTGTTTATGCGACACCACCAAACGACCCAATTGTAGTTACTGCCCGATGCACCAAGATTATGCTGGACGATAATATCCTAGAGATGGCCAAGACCATCGAAGGGAACGGAAACGTCAAAGCAGATTGGGAAAATTGGGAGGTACCAAGAATACAGTGGGTCAACGGAGTTCCAGGATGTGGAAAAACAACATGGGTGATTAGACACTTCGACGTGGACAAGGACGCCATCATCACTACAACAACTGAGGCAGCAAAAGGTCTAAGAGAAAAGCTATCGCACCGAATCGGAAACCTGGTCAAAACCAGAGTGCGAACCATGGCTTCTGCTCTGGTAAATGGTTTCGGTAGAGAAAGTTTCAGTCGCCTCATAGTGGACGAAGCTCTCATGGACCATTTTGGAGCCATTGTGATGGTTTCAAGGCTGTCTGGTGTTGATAGTCCACTTTTCCTCAAGATCCATTGAAACAGGGCAAATCGGGTATGGGCAAGACGGGTACCCGTTTTACCTCTACCTGATTTGCCCAAAAGCATACTTTTTCATTGTTCATTAATAACCTCGAAACCAAAGCTACATATGACAAAACACTACTCTGAAACGAAAGTCAAAATATAAGAGAGTAATATAATCCGACTAATAAAAACGCTCAATGAACTAGAATCGACTAAACAGCAAATAGTCAACCTCACAAATTTTAGCAGAAACAGTTAAAATCTTTGATGCAAAATTACCATGGGACCGCTTGGTTCAGATTCGTGAGTGGACTGGCTGTGATTGGACGACGCGTGCGCCATCTTTTCTCATGCACACATTCGAACTAAATCCATAAGCGAGAAATTTAAACTGCCTACCCGTTTTGGGCGGGCTACCCCTTTTGGGCAGATCTCCCCTACACTGTTTGCTTATAGTCGATAATACGCGACGTTTCGTGTTACCGAATTGTAGTGAATTATAGAATTGTAGTGAATTATAGAATTTTGAAATAGGTAGCAGAAGGTTAGGAACGAAGCCGAAGGGAAGCAGAAACGGCTGCCTAACGCAGTAGAGACCATCTGATATCAAACATGTTTTTGCTACGTTGGTTTGTTTGTTAATAGGTTGGTTTCGTTTCACTTTCGACCAAAAGACAATAAGATTCTATTCATCGGGAAAAGTCCACATACGCAAAGCATACCAGACTAGTCTAGAATATAGAAAATACTAATGTTACTAGTTTGTATTTTCTGTGTCCACTCATGCACTTAGCAAGGACGATCGGACTCACCACAAGGATATTGCCAGCGTACAATACTCTGTACCTACAGAATGCCCTCGCCTGCCACTTACTATTTTACGGTCAAATATTAATACCCACTATTGTTTATTCTATGGCAGCGTTTAGGATTCGATCCTCCATTTTCTATTTCTACGATTACTTCTAATGTTTGGAGAACAAGCAGTCGTTTATTTTGTAGGCAAATTTATTAGGGTTGGTATGGTATGATTGAACATACTACTACTACTATAACTGTCAATGTTTGGATATTTGGATGTTTGTTGCTCAACCACGTCGTAACGTATGGACGGATAGGAGAGTCTAACGCCTAACTAAACCTGATTTAGCTTTGAAATTACTCTCTTTTTTCTTTCGCTTTAAATTATAGAGACAGCGATAGGAAAGCCAAAGCAGATTGAGTTAGACGGTAGACCTGCGGGTTGAAATTTGGAAGACAGATTATAATCTGGAAGAACACAGACTACTTTTTACTAGGGGAAATAGCTGGAACGGGAACTACGCGAGTAGAGAGGAGCACTGCTAGTAATACTGTAAATGCGAAAGTTTGTATGTATCTATGTATGGATGTTTGATAATATAATGCTAGGGCGACACTTACGGTAAATGCCATTAATTATCGCGATAATGGACGTTAACCGTAGGTGTCAAATACACCTTCGTAAAACGTCCAGTAGGTGTATTTTACACCTTCAGTCAACGTCCGTTATCGCTATAATTAATAGCATTTCTCGTTAGTGTGGCCCCAGCATAACTAGCATAAACTTCTGAAGGAAAAAAGTAACATTTTGATACATAGATAGATAATAATCTGGAATAACAAGGTTTTTGTCCCGGGGAAATAACGGGATCGGGAATAAGATAAGATAAGAAACCTCTTTATTAAAAGCCACATACAATAAAAACACAAAAATATACAACAGGAACTTAAGAAAATCTTATGCTAGACATTTTAATTGGCGGTCTTATCACTTAAAGCGATCTCTTCCAGGCAACCATGCACGAAAATTACACGAATTACTCGGGTAAAATCTTCAGATGCTACTAGTACAATATAAATTAATCTCTATTCTACAAATAGTATTAATCTGAGTGGTTGCCTTGGTTTCAAACTATATTCGCAATGAAGGCATATCCTCCGATATCCGTGGTGCCTGCCTACAACTAAGAGCAATTATTATTGAGTTACTAGTTAGATTTACTAACTTAGTTGAAAGGGTTACGCAGAACTTATATACTTAGCTGAAAGGGGCCGGCTACACTCACCATTATTAACAACTAAAGTAGAGTTGACTAGACTCGCTAAGTCGCATATTTACCGATATGCGACAACTGTTGTTGTTTTTTTTGCGATTTAGATGTTGCCACCGTTGCACTCTACTAATATTATAAACAAACAGTACCTCAAGGTTTTATAGGCCTAATTTCTGTTACCGTGATTTTCCCGCAATAAAAAGTAGTCTATGTGGTATTTCAGACTAGTTTAAAATATTAGTAGAGTAGGTAGTGTAACCATCATCCGTTTAGACGCTTTGATGTGATTAAGTTAAATATATCAGTTATATGGATCACATAATACAAGCTTTGCTTAGTTTGAGGTATGGTGGTGTTATGTGAGAATGTACAACAATATAATTTATAAATTAATGCAAAGTAACATTTATAAAAAAAAATATTTGAATTTAGCAACTCCACAGACTCCGGGGTCCGTGACCTAGACTAGTTAGGTACCTAGATTATTCTGAAATTTGTAAGTTACAATAGAGTATAATAATTATAATCTGGTATAGCACATACCTACGTATGTAGGCTATTTCAATGAGTCTAATTTCTTATGGAAACGCGTTTGTCTAAATTCTACGCGGACAAAGCCGCGTGTAGATGCTAGTTCGTTTATTCTACAAATATCACAATCGGAAAATTTAGAAGTGTAGATGTTTGTTGCTCAATCATGTCGCAACGGGTGAAAGGATCGGGTTGATATTTGGATTCACATTTGATATTTGCCTGGGAAGATCGGTAGATTATGGTCTCGAATAAGACAATTTGTAAATTATTGTTATTTTGGTGTGTTCAATAAAGAGTATCTATCTATCTATCTATTTGGAAAGTAGGTAGTTTATGGTCTCGAATAAAACATAAGCTACTTTTAATCGCAAGAAAATTACGAGAACGGGTGCTACGCTATATCTTAACACGCATGACATAAAAACCATATTTGAGTGTATTTTATTTGTCTGGTGGGAGCGGAGCTGTATAAGTGGGCGCAGACCTTATACGTAGGTCCCGCTCCGCTGCTCCGTATCGGTGACGTGAGCCCATAGCCATGCGCTTTTCCCCTACCGAAAAGTGCTGATTTCGCCAAAAAAGATTCACTTCACAAAAAGAACTTTATCAGTCCCAATTTTATTTGTACATATTCATTCATTTTTAACTCCGCTTTTCAACGAGATAAAAACGTGTTTTATACAGATAAACATTATCTACGAGTCCCAAATTTCAGCTTCATCTCTTCAGTTATTACGAATGTAGTATTGACGCAACAAAGTGTTGTTTCATTGTTTGCACAACTGGATATCCACAGTTCAGAAACACGATATATTAAAGAAAAGACAAATTCGGCAATGAAAAACTTGTAATAAATATTTATTTTACAACATTAGTGTACAAAGTGTAACTATTTTCCAGTATCTTCTTTGAGAGATACGGTTCTGTTGAATACGATCTGAAACAAAGTACGCTTTAGGTTAGAAAAATAACTTTAACTTTGCTTAGGGAAATTAGTAATATAAAAAAAATTATAAGATAATGATTGTAGCAAAATATTTCCAAACTACAAAGTAACATAAAATCTCGCACATACTCACACTGTTAGTTCTCTTTGTACATTCAAAGTATACACTTCACACACACATAAAAAACAAAACAGGCAAAAGTAAAAAGATAAACAACCGAGATAGCGTTAAGAATAAATGCTGTTGTATCGTAAGTGTTGTAAGCTGACTACAGTTGTGATAATGTTACAAGAAATTAAAGGTTGATTTTTATAGTACAGAGTGACGAGACAAGCAGGACACGTTCCTATGGTAAGCAACATGCCTGCCACATAACATCACAGTGACATGCAGCTATTGGAACATGACGAGTCCAAGTCATTATCTAGCACTGCACTGCGCTCATCACCCACAGATATAAGATGTTTTATCTCTATGCCCTGTAATTTCACTGGGAACATTGCCCTTCAAACCGGAACACAGTATTGTTTGCACATTATTGCTTGGTGGTAGAATAACTGGCCAAGATGATTAAGAGAATTAAATTTAAAAATTAAAGAAAGCAAAGGAAAATATAATTTGGGTCATCGCATTTTTTGACATAACATCAGGCTGCTCTATAACAGACCTCAAATACTTTCCATCCTTATTCTTCATTTCTTCCCTAATTAGTTTCGATATAGATTGAACAGGACCGCATTCTGATCGACTTCGCCAAGTTAGCTAGTTACTACCACCGTAGGAGTGAACAAGAACAAAACATCACACCAATTAATTCTTAGACTCCAGAACTAGTAAAGGAACTGACCGATTCGGGCGTTGTGTCGGGATCAACTGAAAAGAATCCGATTCGTTCGAACTGGAACTTGTCATAGACTTTGGCTCCACGGATAGACGAGTCTACGTAACCTCGAACGATCTTCAGCGTGTCCTCCCGGCAGTCTGACAGGAAGCCGCCGGGCACTTCGCTCGGGTCTTCAGGGTTCTTGTGCTTGAATCTGCGAAATACAACATGTACTCTTGAGATACAGTGCATATACTAGGGTACTTTTTATGGTTTCGTAGCCAAATGGCAAAATACGGGACCCTTATAGATTCGTCATGTCTGTCCGTCCGTATGTCACAGCCATATTCTCCGAAACTATAAGAACTATACAATCGAAACTTGGTAAGTAGATGTATCCTGTGAACCGCATTAAGATTTTCATACAAAACATAGAAAAAAAAAGAAATTTTAGGGGTGTTACACACTTAGAACTGAAACTCAAAAAAAAAAATCCGTCAAAACCATAAGTGTGGGATATGTATGGATAGGTCTTCAAAAATTATATTGAGGTTCTTAACACATTTTTTTTCAAGCCTGAATAGTTTGGGCGAGAGACTCTTCCAAAGTGGTAAAATGTGTAACTTCTAAAATAAGAGAATGACAAAAAAAAAAATATGATGCACATTATTATGTAAACTTTCAACGAAAATTGGTTTGAATGAGATCTAGTAAGTAGTTTTATTTTAATAAGTCATAAATTCATTATTGTTAAAGTTAAAACACTGATTAAAGTACGAGTAACAACGAACTACAAGAACTACGGAAGCCTTCATTGCCGAGTCCCGACTAGCACTTGACCACTTTTATTTATTATTCAACATCTTACGCATAGCATAAAGCCATATCAACGGTTAAATAAATAAGTTTAAAATGTTGGATAAATTTCTATGCAGTATAAAGCATAGCAGGTTGGTGGATAACCCATGACTTCGAAAGGTTTGAGGTATATGTCGGTTTCCTCACGATGTTTTCCTTCACCGTTTTAAGTTAACGGCATTACGCACATGACTTCGAATCAATCACGTAGGAACGTCTGAATGGATCAAGGTTGAAATATGAACAGAGTTAGATTATGGTCTGGAATAACACATTTTAAGCTACTTTTAGTTGAAAATTACGGAAACGAAAACTAAACGGGTAAAACCAGGGGGCACTGCTAGTATCTACCTAATCTATACTTATAATAAAACGGTTACGAGTCGAATTCTGTACATTGAAGATATTTTGAAAATTTTTTTTTGGGGCACTCCATAGTCGATACTGATGGCGAAACTGCATTTTTTTTCTTTCATGTCTGTCTGTCTGTCTGTCTGTCTTTCTGTATAGGGATCACGCATCACGCCGAAACTACTGATTCAATTCAACTGAAACTTGGCATGATTTTAGTTTATACTAAGGAAATTGCTGTAGGCTACTTTTGATCCCCGAATTCTGATCGGTTTTCTTGCGGGAGGGGGTGAAAGTCAGAATGTGTATTTGGTTGTAACTCATGTTTGCGTTGTTTAATTTCATTAATTCTTTTTTGTTAGAAAGAACACATTTTTACATTGTCCCGTCAAAATTTTGAACAATATCGGTCTGTTGGTTCGGAAATTACAAACATTAAATAATAACGACACGCGCGGCGCGTTCGGTACATACTAACTTCTAAATATTCTGTGTATCACAGACGATCCACAGAATATCTAGATTCTAGAAAGTGCCCACGTGATCGCGTCGCGTCTTGGATGACAAAATAATTGTCAAAAAAATATTTTTGTGTGGAAAAACAAACATCATTCGGTTATAATCGACTTCAAACAAGGAGGATGTTCTCAATCGGGCTGCATGTTTTTTTATTGGGTTTTATTTTACGCGATAACTCCGCTAATTGTTAGTTGATTTTGATAATTCCTTTTTTGTTTGATAGAAAATACTTCAGAGGTGATCTTAGATATCGAAAACAGGGAGGTAGTTTTTCAAATATCAACAAAAAACAGCTTAGATTTATCTGTATGACATAGTTATACCTTCTTATAAAATTTAGTCGAATGACAGAATTAAATTACCTGTCATTGAAGTAGATTTTTGTATTTTGGAGAAAACATATCAGCATAATAAGTAGCAGCATAAACAACCCATTAAATGTTCCCACTGCTGGGCGTCGGGGCCTTCTCTCGCAAGGAGAGAGACAAGGCTATAATCCACCACGCTGACCCAGTGTCGGTTGGTGGATGACATATGACTTAGAACTTAGATTATAGGTAGATTTCGGTTTCTTCACGGTGTTTTCCTTCACCGTTTTAATTACCGGCATTACGAACATGCCTCTGAAAAGATAGTGGTGCGCGTGGTTTTGAACCCTGGGTCTCCGGATCGACAGTCGCCGTTCTCCCGACTAGGTCAGCTGTAATTTACTAGACCAGCTGTAACTTATTAGAAAACGTATTATTTCAATCCAAATACTGTTTAAAATTTAAAGGTAGTGTTCAACAAGCTTCGGTGACCTGCCGTTTAAATCTAAAAGCACTAAAGGCCATTTAAATCGATGTTTTGCTATTGTGGTATGTATTTTTTCTTTCATCACTAGGTGGCGTTACTGGTATTCTAAATTGTACTAATAAGTTTTTGCTGCTAAAAGGATTATGATGCCAAATTTGGATTCTTTCGTTCTTGATTTTTTCTGTGTTACCTACAATTAAATTCATACAGCAACATTTCACTAGGACTTGGCTTAGATTTACGGGTTCAACTTGCTTGAATATCATTAAAACTCAAAATTTTAATTATTTTGATTCCGCTTTTCATAATGTATCCTATAAAAATCCTACAAACTTAACACTTGCGGCTATGTTCGATACTACGAAACCTTACTAAGTATGTTTGATTTTGTTTAAAAAAAGGAAAATAAAGATGATAAAATTAAACAAATTTTTGTGTGGAAAACAAATTCACTCAAACTCAAAGGTTTTTCAATGACTACTTATCCCAATATTTGACGTACGATACTTCCAATTAATGTATAAGTCAGTAAGTAACATCTGCTTACGCGAACGAAGTAGCGGGTTCAGCTAGTCTAATATATAAAATTCTCGTGTCACAGTTTTCGTTGCCATACTCCTCCGAAACGGCTTGACCGATTTTGATGAATTTTTGTGCTTATCCGGTATCTATGAGAAACGGCCAACATCTACTTTTCATCCCCTAAATGTTAGGGGTAGTCCACCCCTAAATTTTTATTTTTTAGACAAAATTAATAAAATACATACATACATACAATCCTCAATTTTCACCCTTCTACGATCAACCCTTATTTTTTAATAGCCATTTTAGTAATTTAATAATTTTTCATCCCCGGTCGTTAACTGACCAATCGCCATTTAATTGGTTACCCCCGCCAGATGTCTACAGGTGTCACTTCTGACCCAGTAAACAGCACGATAATTTGGGGAGCAAAAGTAGCCTATAGCATATTTATAGTTTGAACACGCTAATCTCGGGAACTACTGGACCGATTTAAAAAAAATCGTTCACCGTTCTTTCATATGTACGTAATCCATGAATGCTGTAGGTTATATATATGTACCACGGGCGAAGCCTGGGCGGGCCGCTAGTATTTATTATAATAACTGATTCGATGTCGTCAAATTAATATAGCTTTGCCTTTTGATAACTGTTATTATTACATTTGGAAATGTTTGTGAACCTACATTTTGGTTATTATGTGTGCTGTTATATTTGAAAAGTTTGTAGTTGAGCAAATCTGAGCTTTATAAACCTCCCACAGGTAATGTTCAAAATTGAACTTTTTCGATTCACACGCATTTCTAACCCACTTTTTCCTACGTAGTGATTGAATTGTTGCAAAAGAATTAGCTCAAAACAGGCTTGAAACTTAATCTACAAGTTCATGAAAGACATGTGTTTTCAGACACAGGAAAGGCTTTATTATTATACTCATTTTATTGTATGACTTAGAGAGTGTTTGTTCTTCATGGAATCTATACTAATAGACTGCAGGCCCGTGAACAAAATTTGTGGGTCATCTGATACAGCAGGAGACCTATGTAGGATGATAGAAGGGTATAAAGTAATAAGATTGAGCACTATGCCGTCACTTGTAAGCTGTCCAACTGAGTGCTGTTGAAGAGGGGGGGGGTTCTAAACCTCGATAATTTCTCCTTGCCGCATGATTTTTGTACGGCGTTGCGGAATAATACGATTAGAAGAGGTATTGAAACTATAAAAAATATAAATTGTAAAATTCTAATGGTTAGTATGTGAAAAAATACGATTTACAGAGTAAGTTTGGTCATTTGATTGTGTTTGGCTTTGGTTCCATACAGTTTCAATACCTTTTCTAATTTATTATTTCGCAATGCCGTACAAAAATCATGCGACAAGGAGAAATGATCGAGGTTTAGAACCCCCCCTCTTCAAATGCACTCAGTTGGACAGCTTACAAATGACGGCATAGTGCTCAATCTTATTACTTTATACCCTTCTATCATCCTACATAGGTCTCCTGCTGTATCATATGACCCATAAATTTTGTTCACGGGCCTGCAGTCTATAATATTATAGAGCTGACAAGGTTTTTTGTTTGAACGCTCTAATCTCAGGAACTACTGGACCAATTTCAACAATTCCTTTCACTATTGGATATGTATATGATGCCTAAGTGTTATAGGGAATTTATGAACCACGAGCGAAGCCGGAATGGATCGCTAGTTTCAACATAACAATAACAAGGTATCACTCACAGTGGCTCATAGAGTCGCACTTCCACGCTGACAGGCTCAGACACCCACTGGATGAAGGCTTTCGGCTTTTCAGCTGAATCAGTTGTCTGGGCAGTACACACGAGTTCCGTTACTTTCCCTGAAGCGTCTTTCACCACTTTGGACACCTGAAAGTAAGGATAGATTACTTTTTTTTGTAAATAAGAAGTGACGAGACGAGCAGGACATGTGCCTGATGGTAAGTAACATGCCTGCTACATAACAGCACAGTGACACGCAGCTATTGGAACATGAAGAGTCCAAATCATTACCTAGCACTGCACGGCGCTCATCACCCAGATATCTTAGATATTATATCTCTAAGCACTGTAATTTCTCTAGAAACATTGCCCTTCAAACCGGAACACAGTAATGTTTTCACATTACTGTTTGGTTGTCGAATAACTGGCTAAGGTGTGGTTTGTTGTGGTACGTACTTATGTTGCCTGCGATCTTGATCTACCAAGTAGCTGTGTATGTCAGAAACAACTTAGACTCATACGACACGCGAGGAGAGAGACATTCGCGCAATATACTTAACGCTGGCAAGCTGGATAGTATACCTCACTCTCTCGCGAGATCGGAAAAACTGACTCACATTATAGGACCGGAAGTTTATAACACTCTTCCTAAAATAGTTGAATCAGCACCGAGCTCAGGTAGCTTCAAAAACCGATTAAAAAGCTGGCTCATCAATCAAACTTTTTATAGTTACAGCGAGTTTTTATATAGTGATGGCAAACTCACAATAAAATTGTAAAAAATTGACATTGTTCATTACAATTGTAATAAGGACATATATTTTAATTATTGACACTTATTTGTACGATACCTATTATCGTACAATATAAAGTTCAATTTAAACTTTAAAAATCTCTTTGTATGCTCTTATTTTGTTGTTTTATAAAATTAACGTGTAAATTGTACATTTATCAATAAAGAACTTTGACTTCCCCAGGCGGACTCTGCTAGGAGTCCTACCACTACAAAACACCTGTAACTTGAAAATGTTGACTTTTTTTGATCAACTAGACAAAAAGTAATAACTGGACAGATTTCCTTGAATCCTAAGTAATATCATCAATCAATTCATTGTTTGAATAAAATAATATATCGAGATAAGTCCTTTCATTTGAGGTTATCACACTACAGACACATCATAAACATGTAATAATAAGCATTTTGAGTGTACTTATAGGTTTTCAAGTGAAATAACAAGGCATAGAGATATTTCATTTTATAGCTCTGGGTGATAAGATCGAGTGCAACATAGTTTTAGGTAATTTGGACTTTTCATGTCTAAAACTGCTTTTCATGTATTCTGCTGAAAACTGAGTGCCACTGTGCTTGTATGGGCAGGCGTTTTGCTCATCATCAGGCGCATGTCCTGCTAATCACGTCACTATATTATATATTGTATACCATAAAAAATATCCTAGTCTTACTAATATTATAAATGCGAAAATTTGGACGTTAAGATGCTCAGATGTTTGTTGCTCAATCACGTCGTACTGTCTGAACGGACCGGGTTGAAATTTGGAACACAAATTAAAGTCTAGCATAACACAGCGCCTACTATTAATACCGGGAAAATAACGAGAACGGAATTAAAAGGGGTGCTGCTAGTATACATTATAAAGAATAAGAATCGAGATTATATTTACTTTGATGACATATCCTGCATGTCGCAACCCAACCGTTTGCGTGGGAGTCAACCGCCTGAAACCCTTCTCTGGCTCTTCCTTGAAGTCCGTAGCTTCTATGTACACAGTTTTGTGGAAGACAACAGTATGAGATCCCTTCTGTGGCTCGCTGGGGAAATCCGGTACATTCACTTCAATAGGCTTGTCACTAGGGAAGTTCTCTACTGTTATTTTCAAGGGTTCTAATACAACCATTACTCTGTAAAGAAAAATAATTACTTTTATAAAAACATTGGTAACAGATTGAAACTACCTAGTTAAAAATGTAGTTAGATACCTAAACGAGAAACAAGTCAGACATTAAATTTATTATTTTTTTAAGCAATACTTTTACTACATATGGCGTTTAAGCAACAGTAGACTGTGAGAACAGCTGACTGTATCTTTCTCGGTCGGGTACACTCGGCGGTCCAGAGTTCACCCGACCGAGCCTTTCACAGCCTACGAAAAAATATATGTGTGGTGAGCGAAAAAGTTTTCACTTCAGAAACATAGTGGTAATAAAACGAGGGGACAAACGGAGTGCAGTATAGGTGAAAATGTTCCCAACTCTCCCCCTATTTTCTTTTTCTTCTCCTAATTCAAGTAACACATTAAAAAAAGAGAAACCTAATGACAAAGGTCATAGACATAGAAGGAATCTGTAGAGTGGCTAAATTAAATAGAAAGGTGAGAAAAAGTTGAATGTGTTACCTAGGCGCTGTGGCGTTAAGAGCGTCTCTGGTAGCAGCCTCCAGTACGGCGGGGTCGACGGCGCCAAGGGCTCCGGTCACGCCGAGGGCGGCGCAAAACGAGTTGATCGCTTGCGCGGGAACTCCACGGCGACGCAGCGCTGTCAGCGTATACAGCCTCGGGTCGTCCCAATCTGCGGTACACAACATCAGCGTTTGTTACGTACAAGTACATGTGATATTCCGAGAGCACGAAATTTTGGGTAAAAAAAAAGTATTTGAGGCAAGCTGAAAACATATCGCATCACTCTCCTTTTATACCCCAATACGGAGGTGAGTAGAATAGCGCGTTATTTTAACATTTTGCCCGCTGAATCCAAACATTAATGTTCAAATGTTTTCAGAGAAATTAAAGGGCTTAGAGATATAATATCTTAGATCTCTAGGTGACGAGCGCAGTGCAGTGCTAGGTAATGATTTGGACTCTTCATGCCCAATAGCTGCGTGTCACTGTGCTGTATGTGGCAGGCATGTTGCTTGCCATCATGCACATGCCCTGCTCGTCTCGTCACTCTTTATTTAAAAAATAACAAAATATTAAAAAAACATTTTTTTGCAATTTTTATTTTATGATGTAATGATGGATACATTTAAAAAAAACCAGACGATTATTCAGGGTTTTAATATTCCCAGAGGCGTGCAAAAATGTTTTGCATAATATATAAAAAATGTGTTTGAAGCAATTAGAAATTTTAATTGGGTGTTTATTTATGACTAAACAGGGATTCTCAAAAAGAGAGATAATTTTGGTGGAGCTTTCTACCTGCTAGGTGATCTAAATTGAGGGATTCATTTTGCCCAGTCCGCACTGTGGTGGGGTTTAATGTGAGAGCTATGTAACAAATTTTCAGCTTACCTCAAATAGCTACTCAAATGGAATATGAGAAGCATCGCCACACGAGGTTCAAGTTCAAGCAAATTCAACAGAACACGGTAACAGAGGTTCACCTCGTACCAACAGCAATTTACTGACACTAACCTCATTTTAACCCAGACAACCCCTAAGCAAATATAGATTGAATTAATAAGGCAATATCGTTCTTCTATTGAAGGCATTCCAAAATAGTTGTAACACCTGAGTCAACAACAGACCATGCAATAGGACCGAAGCTAAAATCGTGTAATGTGACGCATTTAGATTATCATAATTATCGTATCGTAAGGGGGTGAAATCATGCGCGGATCCAGGGAGGGGTGTCATGGGGGCCTTGACCTCCCCCTGGGGTGGGTCCAGTACCTAAGTGGACCACTGATTAAAAAGCGTGCATGTACTTATGGCATAGTATGAGACTTGGCCACTTGACCTTGGGTGAAATCTATAACTCATTTCACAGGATATAGCTACCATTGTATTATTATACTAGCAGCGGCCCGCAGTTTTACCCACATGTTTCCCGTGATAAAAGGCCTATGTGCTTTTCCAGACTATAATTTGACTGTGTTCGAATTTCAGCCCGATTCGTTAAGATATTATGATTGATTGAGCAACAAACATCCAAACATTGTTTGTTTTATAATATTAGTAGGATTTCACACTGCTTTTTTATTAAGAAATAGTTAGAACTCCTAGTGCTGATGAGTAGACTAGTGCCAAATAAATTCATACCATTGACAATCGCTTCTTCAATTAACTTGCCAATTTTCCTCTTAGAAACCACAGTGTAGTTAACATTTAATCTTCCATATTCCCACTGCACAGGGCAGTAAATACCTAACGCATTGCATAACCAATAATATGAAGACCTGTAACAGAAAAACGAAACACGATATTGATTGTACCAGTATATACATATAAATAAAATCATGAATCAATCAAAGATAACAATGAACCTAAGAAGATCCCATAAATCCAAGCAGTAATATAGAACCCGTTTTCAGTATTCTACAAGACCTCTAATAAAATAAATGAGCAGAGATAAGATTTTATGGAAGTACATACTAGGCAGGGCAGTGAACTGTCCTACAATAACATCAACAGTGACACTGCTTTCAAGGATAACTAGAGCAGCATTTCTAAACCTAAGTCGCATTGACATCGACATGGAAACAAACCATGATCATTCAAAGCTGAATGGGCAAGTCCATATATAAAAATCCTATAACCTTAGTTTATTCACTGAGTTTGTTATCTATTTTGTTACTGTACTTTTTGCTGTGGATGACGTCACACAGCTGTTACTGTGACAATGTTCCGTTGCAATATGACTGGCCTCGTGGCTTAGTGGGTAGTAACTCTGCCTGCGAAGCCGAGGGTTGTGGGTTCGATTCCCCACCCAGTGCAAATATTTGTGTGATGAATTCAAATATTTGCACTGTGTCTGGGTGTTACTTAGTTAGTTTAGCGGGGCCTTGTCCGCACCTAGCCTCTTTATTGGGCCGTTGTGCGTGACTCATACTTCCCTTTTCTACTCCAACCAGCCTAGGCCGTCCCAGAAGGCGAGCATCCTGTGTTTGGGTGTTTCTATGTATAATAAGTATGTATTTACAACTATATAAGTATAATATCAGCTATCTGGCCGCCATATTACAAGCTTTACTTAGTTTGGGGTCAGATGGTGTTGTGTGGGATTTGTCCACCATATTTATTTATTTATAATATCAACATCTGTATATTGCTGACTGCTAAGCAGACAAACCGCATTAAGGAATGTTTTTATCTAATTTTTGCATCACAATGTGCCATAGCGAAGCATGTCAGGGTACAGCTAGAGTATTATAAAAAGTGTTATGATTTCATTAGGTTCAAAAACCAAACAGAAACACAGTTGCAAAGCTTCCTCACCTCCTAGATTGGAACTCTTTAGTGCACAGTGAATGAGTGATATGCTCAATACTATCGCACAGACAGTGTGTGTAGTCATAAGTGGGGTAAATACACCATTTACTGCCAGTCCTGTGGTGAGGCTTAAACTTAATCCTATATGCCACCGGATCTTGTTTGCCCTCCTCTAAAGTTATTTTCATACGGAGTGTCGCTTCGCCTTCATCAATTTTACCATTCTTCATATCCTGAAAACCAAAGATGGTGCCATAAAATAGAAGAACTTGAATTGAACACTTGTTGTCTCTTTGATAACATAGAAAAAATTGTTTCAAATTTTTCATTTTGTAATATTTTTCCAAGTGCAGATGTACCAGTTGTCACACCCCAGAAATTCTTAGTACTAAAGTGAAGCCTAAATCAAGACTCCTAGTTACGAGTCATTGGAATACCAATCATGAAACAATATTGGTATAAGCTACAAGCAGTCAGATTCAAAACAGGGCAATGTCATCACAACTACAACATATTAGATCACAACATATTACAACATATTAGATCACAACTTAATTCATTTTGATGGCATTACTAATACAAACTAGCACCCAATTATAAAACACTCGGTGCTGATTCTAAAGTTTGTAGGAGAGAAAAATACCTCAAATAACTGTAAGCTTTCTTCAATGGGTCTATTTCTCCAAGGTGAGGGAGGTGGGTTGAAACCCTTAATCTCTTCGGATTTCTGGTGACATACATAAGCCAAGTCTTTTTTGATCAGATCCACAGCCCATTCATAGAGTTGGTCAAAATAGTCAGATGAATGTGTTATTTTATATGGCTTGTATCCTGAAACACACAAATTTCACAAATTTATTTAACAAAATGAAACATTGGTGTATTTAAAACTATTTTTATAAGTTTTACATTTTCTGATCACTAGAATCTACCTAACCTAGAAATTAGATAGAGATTTTCTTAAGAGGAAGTTTACATTTTTCAGGATAACAGTCATACCTATATTGGTAGTCTAGACTATAATACAGCTACTTAAATTCTAAATTTCAGACTTATTAGTTCTTACAACATGATTTATTAACTATAAGTAATATCCAAACTTTCACATACTATATTAGTACTTTAGTAGAATTGAGGATGAAAATCCATCTATTGAAATATATTGCTAAATTATTTTAAATACATAAAAAACTTACCCAACCATTCCACCATATCTTTGATACCAACAAAGAACTTTTCTTCCTCCTTTTCAGGATTAGTGTCATCATATCTCAAGTAACATACACCATCATGAGCTGCTGCATAACCAAAATTAATATTAATAGCTTTTGCATGCCCTATGTGCAGAATGCCATTAGGTTCTGGTGGGAATCTAGTCCTCACCTTGCCACCAGTAATTTTTAAATGTTCTTCCAGTAATCTCTTGGTGTCGGGAGTGACCACATAACCATCTGACTTATAGTTTTCTCCGGGGGCATGGAAAGGCAACTTCTTCATTAGTTCACTGATTGACGATGCCCCATCAATGTCACCAGAAGCAGCACCCTGCTGTGGTTTAGCTATAAATACAATTACAATGGAAATCTTTATTTTCATTCTTATCATAACAAACTTTTTTTCAATCTAATTTCAAAATGTATTCATAGAAGATAACTTTTTTCTAATAATTTTAAGAGTACTCAATAAATTATATTTATTTTAATTCATCATAATCAACCCACATTCGTCCACTGCTGGACATAGGCCTCTCCAATAATACGCCACTCAGCCCGATCCTCGGCTTTACGTTTCCAACCACTACCAGCTGCCTTACGTATATCGTCACTCCACCAATCTCAGGGCGTCTCACACAGCGTTTGTGGTCTCCACTCCAGAACTCGTCTACCCCAACGGTTATCGGTTCTGCGACAGATATGACCAGCCCACTGCCACTTCAGCTTGCTGATGCGCTGAGCTATGTTGGTGACTTTAGTTCTCTGACAGATGACTTCATTAGGAATACAATCTCTTAGAGAAACTCCAAGCATAGCTCTTTCCATAGCTCGCTAAGCGACTTTGAATTTTCGAACTTCTTTTACTGTTAGTGTCCACGTTTCGGCACCATAGGTCATGACTGACATTTATATTAATTAAGATTAATATGAATGTCAGTCCTACAAATTCGCCAATTCTTGTAAAAAATTATGTACATGGAAATAAAAACATTTAAAATGTGAACAGCACTGTAAAAATCAATTTAGATCACTGTAGATAAAATGTGTGACAAAATAATAGAACTAATAGGCCCCACCTTTCACTTCCTCTGATTTTTGTTTCTTTCCTACATCAGCTTTTGCTTTCTTTTCAACTTTAGGTGGAGGTGCAAGATCAGCTTCAGTTTTAGGACCCAGCAAATCTAATATCTGAAAATTATTTAATTAAGCACTAAGATAATATATTGAAATCAGACAATATTATGGTAATACAATAATATTGTACCTGCACATCAACTTCATTTTTTATAGCTTTACCATCAGCCCAAGGTAGATCAGCTCTCACTGCCTGCATAACAATGCCAGCATTGAAACGATACCTTTTTTCCAGCAATTCCTGCTTATGCTTGACCATATGCTTCTCAACAGCCTGCTCAACTTGCTCAGGAGTCACTATCACCCCCACTCCACAAGCTTTCTCAAAGGTTTGAGTATCCACTTTAGTGTTATTAACAGTGCTAAGAAGGTACTCGAGGGCTGCATCAATTCGTAGAGTCGAATCTAATTTCCCCTGAGCAATATAATCACAGACGAATGGTAACTTGTTCAATATCTGCGGCTTAATTTTCGTCGCCAGATGATAAATTAACATTCCTCCACCAGGTGGTAAATTTTCATCATTCACCTACAAAGGAAAAATGTAATGTAAGAGAACGTTTAATCATAATATTTGGGAACATTATGATTGAAAGCTGGGATGTAAAATTTCGCTAACCTCTTTCAGAGCGGCAAGTAAAGATTTGGTGACGTTAGCATTCTTCAGAGTTTCTTTAGCTTTTTGCTCGTTAAGTCCTAAGCGCTTAAACCTTTCTATAGTGTTTTCAGGGGATTCTGAATCCATCTTTAAATACAAAACTAACAAGAAAATAAAATTCTAATCGTAATCAGGCTTCCAACTTCCAACCACCTTCCAGCCTTCCACTTCCAGGTTCCAGCCACCAGCCTTTCAGCTTTTTGACATTGACAATTTGACAATTAAATTGAAAATGACAAGTGACAGTACAGAGAGCACAAGCGTCTCTGCCGGTGCTGCTAGAGACCATCTAATTTTCTCCCTTTCTTAAAATACAAACCAGGCTATTCTATCAACCACATGCCTGCAGAAGGTACTCGGGTACTTCGGACATATAGCAAGGAAAGATAACAACAACTTAGAAAAATTAGTAGTCACAGGCAACATTGAAGGAAAGAGACCAAGAGGAAGAAACCCGACGCGTTGGACGGACCAGATACGGACCTCACGCGAATCCACTGTTCATAACGCAGTCCACACAGCCGCAGATCGTCACCAATGGCGGTCGATAATCAGAGAGAAGGTGCTCAAGAGAGATCACGACTCTTATTGGGCTGTCGATGCAAGGAGGAGGAGGAGGAGGAGGAACCTATAAAACAAAACTAAAACCCACTTACTTATTCACAGTACAGTCGGATTATTCTCGAAATAGGATCAAACCTATCAGTTTTCGCCCCATACTATTTAGAATTAAAAAGATAAGATTAGGGCGCTTTCAAGATTCAAAATATCTGTTAAAGACAATTCCCGATTTCACCATAGCCTGCTGGCGCCAATGTTGAAGAGAACATTCCTTTTGACGTAGCACAGACCGATTTTTCGTGGGCTGTGAATAGAGTTCTGGGTGCTGTCGAGGAATTCGTATATTTGTGCTCTTTGGTACGTTTTGATGGCGACTGCGAGAGGGAAGTGGTGCGAAGAGGACAAATGGCAAAGTCAGCAGTAAAAAGACTGGAGAAGATCTGGAGAAACCGCGGGATTGGATTGGATGCGGGAAAAAAATGCTTGGCATCAAGTGGACAGCTCGCCGCATAAACGCATCAATCCTAAACCAGCTGAAGATACGTACGAGACTCTCCACCATCTGCACTCAGCCGACACTTCAATTTTTCGGACACGTGGCTAGACGACAAGAAAGCTTAGAAAAGTTAATAATGGTCTGTCGCGTCGAAGGGAAGAGAAGTAGAGGCAAAGCGCCATCCCGGTGGATAGACACCATCAAGGCCTCAGCAAGGACAAACACCCAAACTTGTTTACAGATGGCTCAAGACAGGATTGCCTGGAGGAAGGTGGTAAAGGACGTCGATGGTGGTCACGACCCTCAGTAATGAGGATACGACCAAGAAGAAGAATTGAGTTCTAGCGTCGCGCTCTGGAATGATAAGAAATCTACGGGTTAACTCAGGACCATGGCGATTGGCCATCTAGAAATGCGTCAGCATTTCCCATTGGCTGACACATTCCTAGATGGCCATGCTCATAGCCACGCCCTCCGGTTTCACCCGCGTAGATTCCAAAGTAAGCTACCCTTAAAAACCTGAGTTATAAGTTTTCACTTTTATTTTTTGTAATTTATTTCGTATACTATAATTATTACATATAAAGGTACAAGTTTGCGCTGAGACCGCGACACGAGACCGCGACCGGAGACCGCGACAAGTACTTGACACTATAGAATTATATGGGCGCCAGTTCACACCGAGACCGCGACACGTTTGTGTCTCGGTCTCCTGTCGCAGTCTCGACGCAAACTGGCGCCCATGCAATATACAGTTCCATAATGTCAAGGGCCTGTCGCGGTCTCCGATCGCGGTCGCCGGTCGCGGTCTCCGGTCTCGGTCTCCTGTCACAGTCTCGTGTCGCGGTCTCCGGGTGAACTTGTACCTTAAAAATAAATTCGCCCTTAAAACCTCAACAAGGGTTGTCTAGGACAAACAGTTCTCAATTTGTTTCTTAAAAAAGTCAACATTATATCTATAAAACACCAAAAACGAAAGAATTACAAATTAAAAAAAGCATATATCTACTCGCGCGCACCCAAGACAGCCGTATGCGTTTTAGTTTAGTAAGCAACCGGTTTGTTATCTAATTGGCCATACGAGCCGCCGCCGTTAGCGTGCGCTGCAGACTCAACATACAGGCTGCTCCCAGCTTTGTTATAATTTGAGAAGTATGACTTTTAAATGATCTTAATATTTTTTTCGTTTAATTTTTTTTTTTTTGTTTCGACTGGTAATTTATTAATTAGCCTGGGTATGATAATTTTTTTATTTCTAATATATTAGAGGTTCTTTTACCATAAGTATTATTAAATCGTGGTACAACGAGTTGTTCGTTTGGTATGCTTCTAGTAATTATACGCCCGTTTTTATAGTTTGTACATCCGATCGAAAAAATTGCTTGAATTTTAAACAATACTTAATTTTAATATAAATTGGCAAAACACCGCAAAATTTAAAGAGTCCATCTGGATTATTTGAAAATTTGTTTTTAATTTTGCGAGGAGTTATTAATTTAAGAATTATAATTTGCAGTTGATACATTTTATCAAGATATGTTTTGTATGTGCGGCCATAACTTGTCAATCCGTACGAGACTATGCTTTCCACCAGAGCTTTGTACCTACATTCTTAGTAGTACATAAAAAAGAACGCAATTTCTTATTGCATAGAACTCTTACCGGCAGTTATGATGACTGCCAATTTTTGAAGTAAAATCTTCTTTTGGCGCGTTACATACAGATTTAAGTGGGCTGTGAATTGAATTCTAGCGTCACACTCGGCATGATAAGAAACCTGCGGATAAACTCGGGACCATGCCCATTGGACATCTAGAAATGCATAAGCATCTTTAGATGGCCATGCTCATAGCCACGCCCTCCGGTTTCACCCGCGTAGATTCCAAAGTAAGCTACCCTTAAAAACCTGAGTTATAAGTTTTCACTTTTATTTTTTGTAATTTATTTCGTATACTATAATTATTACATATAAAGGTACAAGTTTGCGCTGAGACCGCGACACGAGACCGCGACCGGAGACCGCGACAAGTACTTGACACTATAGAATTATATGGGCGCCAGTTCACACCGAGACCGCGACACGTTTGTGTCTCGGTCTCCTGTCGCAGTCTCGACGCAAACTGGCGCCCATGCAATATACAGTTCCATAATGTCAAGGGCCTGTCGCGGTCTCCGATCGCGGTCGCCGGTCGCGGTCTCCGGTCTCGGTCTCCTGTCACAGTCTCGTGTCGCGGTCTCCGGGTGAACTTGTACCTTAAAAATAAATTCGCCCTTAAAACCTCAACAAGGGTTGTCTAGGACAAACAGTTCTCAATTTGTTTCTTAAAAAAGTCAACATTATATCTATAAAACACCAAAAACGAAAGAATTACAAATTAAAAAAAGCATATATCTACTCGCGCGCACCCAAGACAGCCGTATGCGTTTTAGTTTAGTAAGCAACCGGTTTGTTATCTAATTGGCCATACGAGCCGCCGCCGTTAGCGTGCGCTGCAGACTCAACATACAGGCTGCTCCCAGCTTTGTTATAATTTGGAGAAGTATGACTTTTAAATGATCTTAATATTTTTTTCGTTTAATTTTTTTTTTTTTGTTTCGACTGGTAATTTATTAATTAGCCTGGGTATGATAATTTTTTTATTTCTAATATATTAGAGGTTCTTTTACCATAAGTATTATTAAATCGTGGTACAACGAGTTGTTCGTTTGGTATGCTTCTAGTAATTATACGCCCGTTTTTATAGTTTGTACATCCGATCGAAAAAATTGCTTGAATTTTAAACAATACTTAATTTTAATATAAATTGGCAAAACACCGCAAAATTTAAAGAGTCCATCTGGATTATTTGAAAATTTGTTTTTAATTTTGCGAGGAGTTATTAATTTAAGAATTATAATTTGCAGTTGATACATTTTATCAAGATATGTTTTGTATGTGCGGCCATAACTTGTCAATCCGTACGAGACTATGCTTTCCACCAGAGCTTTGTACCTACATTCTTAGTAGTACATAAAAAAAGAACGCAATTTCTTATTGCATAGAACTCTTACCGGCAGTTATAATGACTGCCAATTTTTGAAGTAAAATCTTCTTTTGGCGCGTTACATACAGATTTAAGTGGGCTGTGAATTGAATTCTAGCGTCACACTCGGCATGATAAGAAACCTGCGGATAAACTCGGGACCATGCCCATTGGACATCTAGAAATGCATAAGCATCTTTAGATGGCCATGCTCATAGCGACGCCTTTTGGTTTTACGTTCCTTGTTTCCGTAGAAATTGAAATCTTCTTCTGGCGAAGGCGTCGCCTAGCCATCAGCATGGCCATCTAGAAATGCGTTGGCTGACGCATTTCTAGATGGCCGTGCCACGGTGGCCAGGCCACGTTCTCTGGTTACACCCGTGTTGTTTCCAAAGTAAGCTATCAAAATCTGAGTTATAAGTTTTCACTTCTATCGGCAGTTCCTATGACTACCACAATTTTTGTTCGTTGGTGATTTTAATAGTTAGCTAAAAAAAAATACTTATCCTACCATTCCATTAATTTTAATTTTGTAAGAGAAATTTCTTCAAACACTTGGCAAAATTTAGAACTATTCTAGTCAATTCGCATCTGGAACACCTCATTATCATTCCGAAATATGAGTCGATTCAATTGCGTTTAGTATCAGTACCCAGGTTACATCGATATGCTGCCATTGAAGATAACTTTCACATCACTACATTCTGCTATTTCAGCCATGTTACACCTTACTGGCAGCACTCACAGCAAAACAATTATTATGGCAGAAAAACTAAGTATCCACGTTCATGGCCAAGCATAAAATAAAAAAATTAAAAATTACCACCACCGAGCCATTACCCAAGATCACAGATTAAACACCTCAGATTTAGGGATGTGAGAGTGATGGAAAAGAATCGATTAAAAAATCGATTTTTCTTTATTCAAAATCAATCGATTTTTAGCAAATCGATTCCATTTAAAAAAATAGATTTTTACAAAAAAAAAAAAACGATTTTGTGTTATTTAAAATTACATGTTTTCTTTATTAAAATTACATAAATAAATATATTGGCGAACAATTCACTCACATCACCATCTCACCTCAAACTAGGCAAAGCTTGTACTATGGCAGACAGATATTTATATGAATTCGTCAGACAAATATTTGCACTAGGTGGGAATCGAACCCGCGACCCTCAGCTTCGCAGGCAGAGTTACTACCCACTAAGCCTAGTCAAACATAACAAACCTAAGAGTTTCATATAAAAAAATATCAGATTAATTATCAAATAAAATTATATTAATAAAAAAATCACCAATTCAAAACTAAAGAACAAAGGCAATGTTCTTTTAAAAGTGCAAGGTAAAGTATTATCATAGAATAGATAATACAGATAGAACGGACACTCCTCACCCCCCGCCAATTTCAAGCTTCCTCACCGCTCAGGCCGTTTCGGATACGCTAGGAGTACTCAACGGAGGGCTGGTATCGAACATCTAATTCCTAACGAAATATCATCATGGTGGGTTGCTGTGCTGTTTACGGCTGTCCGTCAACTAAACGGGACAATAGTAAAAGCTTTATTTAATTTCCTAACGATAAAATAACGTAAGATTAGAAACTTTTCAATAACGTTGCTTTACAATATTACAAGTTTGGGGTCAGATGGTGTTGTGTGTGAATTGTCTACCAATATTTATATATAATAACGAAGTCGTGTTTAACTCAAAGTTCGTAACTCACACAGCCAGTAACTTATGTGCCCAAGCACGGATTGATAATGCCTGGAGGAATAATTGTAGTGACAGAATAAAGTTTCCTTCATGGGTAAGTGTAAAATAAAATGCGAATGTGTACCTACTAACAGAATTAGATATTTAGGTACCTGATCTAATCTATCATCGGTTTCGTTTCATTTTACGCGGCAATACAAACACCCACAGATTTCTGAAACAATTTAGAAATCTGTGCAAACACTCTTTTTAATTAGAATAGTATAATTTGGCTCCATTTTATTTATGTAACTCAACATTATAGCAAGTTTATAGACTACGTCACCAGGTGAACTCAAGGGGCACAACTATTCAATAAAACAATTCAGTAGCCCTAGCGCTAACGCACACATTCACGCGTGTGTACGAACGACATCTGCGTAGTTGTGTGAAGAGTAGGCAACTCCACAGCGGCGGTTGTATGGAGTTTTAGTGGAGTGTCCGGAGTGTGGTATTATTACAAAACCATATAGCATTCTTGATACAAATTTGAAGTAACTTCTACTAAAAATTTCATATATTATGGTAAAACTTAAATAAGGAGTATCCCAACAAAACATGCAACAACTTGTTGTGTCAAATGAACAATTTTTTTTTTTGGTTTGCACCCACTTTATTTGATTTTAAAATTTATACAGTATACTACTAGTCAAGCCCTTTCATTTGATATCCATATTGAAGAAGTTGTTCAACAAATCGGTCATCTTGGATTACATTCATTTCTAACAATGCTTTATTTTCGCATATAGGTATTTACAGATATATATATTCTGCCTTTCAGCACGCAAAAACACTAAAATAAGACTTGTGATGGAGAAAAAATGTTGCTTGTTTATAAAATAGGCACAAATTTACAACAACGTGATTTACAATTTTTGCATTCTGTAGTATTCTACTAATAAAGCCCTAGTAAATCATTTGATACCTATATTAAGGGAGATTATGAATTTTTTTACGACATTTTGTGGAGGGATCTGGCCTTCCGCCGTCTTGAACCGATATTAACTAAATATAACTAAGAACCACTACATCGAAATCGGTCCATCCGTTTGAGAGCTACGGTGCCACTGACACACACACACACACACACACACACACATACACATACAGACAGTAGACAGACATGACTCCCCTCATTTTGGTTAGGGGTTACCTAAATAAATTAATATAATAACCAAATAATAAAATGCCATAAATGTAAAGACCTATTTTACGTAGGACTAGTTGTGAAATAAAATACTTAAAATGAGAATTGAAAAACTAAATGACTATTCTGTGGTCTTAAAACCAAAGTAAAAAAAATTGGTTGCCTGTAAAGTCGGTATACGGGCGAAAGTTTTACGTGACAACGACTTTGAGTGGTAAAATAATTTTACGGAAGGGACGCGTGCCTTTCACTTTTTATGTCTGTCTCTCTCGCTCTTAGGCGGGCTAACCATGCCCGAGTGGATGGGACGCGTGCCTCTCACTCGCTCTCGTTGTGAGCGCATAACGTGAGCGGAGCGTAACGCAGTTTCTTGAAGTGTCACCCGGCAAACCAATTTATAAGACGTTGTCACGTCAATACAAATTTTCCAATAATCTTCAAGTTTACAAAATAACATAAAAGTTATTGTTGAAAATAATATCGAGTCCTATTTTATGTTTGATTAGTATTAAAATAAAATACCTACTCGTAAAGATCTTTAAAAATTCTGAATAGGTAGTCTCAAAAACTAATATACAAATCAATTTTTCATTTTTCTTCAAGTTTAGACAATAGTAACATTACAAAAATTACAATATGACAAATAAATAATTATTGCCATAAAAGTCTTAATATGTTATATTTGACTAGTACCAAAATAAAATACTTAAAACGAGAATGAAATAACTAAACGACTTTGTCCCAAAAACTAAAATTTTCAACATTTTTTTCCAAAATTGATTAAAAAAATACGTAATTTTTTAAATAGATTAACTAAAAATCGATTATAGCCACTTTAAAAATCGACACAAAAAATCGATTGGTCTAAAATAAAAATCGATTAAAATAAAAATCGTTTTTTTACATACATCCCTATTCAGGTTTAAAAGTTTTGAAAGTTAAACTTTGTGCATTTTTGGATTTTTGGAAACTTTTGTTTGTTTTTGGGTATTTAGTTTAAATGTTGTTGCAGTCATAGTATTGTTTAACAATCAGTCAATTTCTGTTATCCGCCAATTATGTTTATAATTTTTATTTTTGTACAGACCTGTCGCATATAGATAATTACAAAATAGGTAAGTATCAGTTGATTCAATCCAATCATGTTTTCGAACATGATAACATTTGACCTTTTATCATTATTCAATATCATCTACGCCTGGTTACCATACTAGTTCTTGATTATTATCGTCGCCACAAAAGTTATTTGAATTACATTGAAAGCCAACGGAATTTGGCAATTTCTCCCAAACAAAGTATTTCAGGTATCTATGAAATCACCTTTAACATAAATGATAAGAATGCTTATAAATGTCGATGAAATATACTCGGCCACGATGCCAGCTTTGCATGAATTGTGGCATTTGATGTCTCAACATGGGTTATTAGCAGAATAACATTGCCAAATTGATGGTTTGTTGATTTTGAAGACTAATTTGTAGGTTTGTATTTGCTAGTAAACTGTAATTGGATGGGGGCGAATGAAGCATGCATCGAGCCGGAGTCTGAGACCATTATATTTGGATGTGCTTTATTTCTAACCGATTTCTATGTAATAATTATTTTCTTTCACTAGATTCACTGATAGAATGGCACTCAACTTGGACCCAGTTATTGTAAATACTGAGCTAGCACAGGTAAATTTACATGGATAATAATCCTTAATTTTCTAATTCCAATTTTCATTCTAAAGATAAACAATGTGTATTTTTGGAATGCTCTCCTGGAAAATCACGATTTTCGAGATACAACAACTTACATGGCAAGCAAAAAATATATAATCGATACATGGGAATCATAAAAAGCTGTAACAAGTCTACAATGTCCATATATCTACCCAGCAAGAAGAAGGGCTTACAAAATTGCAAAAAATATTAATTTATTGTAGGAGTACCTGAAGAAACACAATACTGCGCTTGTTGAATTATTGCCAGATGGTGAGCTAGAAATACCTACTTCAAAAAATGACAAACAAATAGGTACCTATGTGGCAAGGAAACTAGTTGAAGAGATTAAGAAGCATGAATCAACCTTTTACCAGCTAGAATATCAGTTAAGGAAGACTGACAAGGGTGATTTCCAAAATTATTTTCAATTAATGTGCCAACATCTCCAATGCAACAGTGATAGTTGGGATAACCCAGGTAAGCAAATTGTATGTGCACAGTACTTAGATGATGGAATGTATATGTTTGTATGATGTAGAGATTGACATGCTAAAACTTTATGTTTGTCTGCTTTTTTGCATGTAGGTTCGCATTCTACCAAGATTTAAATGTTTGACCATCAACATTCACGCTATGATCGTAAGTGAGAAATGACTAAAAAAAGATTTAGAAAAAAAATTATTACGATTGCTTCCTCCTATCCCACTTGGGTGGGTTTGGTACAATATGTATGTTTTTCCATTTGTCTCCACCTCTCGTCATCTGAGCATTCACTTCTTTTATGTTCATAACCTTATTCCCACATATTTTCTTTAGTCTTCTTTCACCACTGTACTCATTCACTTTATTCTTTTTTTGGTTTAATTTTCAGGCATCCTGTAATGAGTTCATTCCTCATCGGTTGTTCTTCCATCCTTTTACCATCTCTCAACTTTTGATATCAACTTTAGAAGCTGATATGTTTTCTGTTGCAGACGTGAACACTCCAGTTGATATATTGATATGTGACGAAACACCACTGTATGCTTTAGGCTGTGTAGCCTTTGGGAAATTATCTAAAAATATACCTCGCATAATTACAACACATAAAGTAGCTCCCATATGCTGTCTATTCAGTGAGATTTGTACTAAAATCGGGTATGTATTATGCTAATTACCTTTAGGTATGCATTATTAAGTTTATGGAAAAGCAAGTACGATGATTGCAAACTGTGTGTGTGTGTAGTCATTGGATCTTTCGTAATTTAGAATCCTACTTCCTTCTAATATTATAAATGTCAATATTTGGATGTCTGTTGCTCAATCACGTTTAAACAAATCGGTCTGAAATTTGGAACATACTTATAGATTTTAGTCTGGATGAATACATAGGCTACTTTTTATCCCGAAAAAATACCGGGAACGGGAATTAAGCGGGTAACACCGCGGGGCGTTGGTAGTATTGAGGATAACTCCGCACAACCTCATTTCTAAAATCTAGGGATCTTAATGCTGCCATCAATAATAACATTGCAAATAGCAATAGTTTCTGTAACACCTTTTAATTAAAATATCACTTGAACACACATTTTAAAAAATCGCTTGAAAAGTCGAATAATGTCGCATGCTATGCCGTGCATAGGAAGCTACCGGAGTCCATAAAGATGACCCCAAACCCCAATAATAGTTTTAAGCATCGGGGTTGAATTGTCGAACACTCGATCAATGATATTAATGACCAACAGCACCTCGCGGTTCTACCTGCGGTTTTCTCGTTGCCGTTATTTTTTTGCGAATAAAAGTAGCTTGTGTGTTATTCCAGACTAAAACAACTGTGTCCCAAACTTCAACCAGATCAGTTCAGATGTTACGACGTGCTATATATGAGCAACATACATCCAAACATTGTCAATTTTAATATTGGTAGGATTTTTAAATGCACATTGAAATCAAATAAAATCATATTTATTTATTTGGAACTTAAAATTATAAAATTAGAGAGTCTGTACGAAAACAAGAGTCCATGGGCCCCAAGTTAGTTAGAACTGTGTTTCGAAGCCAGTGGCATCTTCAAACTTGTAGGTAAATGAAGAAAAAAAAGTGACAAATATTTGAGGTCACAATAATGATTTATCAGTAAATAGTGAATAATTAAGGAAAGTTATTAAGTTTAGGTTAGTAGGGCCCTGGGTCTGCTGCTCTCTGCACTGATAGCACTCAGAGATCACGGACATATCTAACAGTGAACGAATTTTTGAAATTGGTCCAGTAGTTCCTGAGATATAGGTACCTCTATGCAATCGTATAGCACTCAGAGATTACGTACACCTACATATACAATGGTGAAATATTTTTTTAAATCTGTCCAGTAGTTCCTGAGATAAGCGCGTTCAAACAAATAACCTCTTCAGTTTTAGGGCGCAAAGGAAAACATTGTGAGGAAACCGACATGTACCTTTCAGAGTCATCCACCAACCCGCACTCGGCCAGTGTGGTGGATTAAAGCCTTGATTGACTCTCTGCTTGTGAGAGAACGCCCCGAGTCCCAGCACTGGCAAAATTTTGTGTGCTCTTTAAGTCAATCAGGTCAATCAAGTCGGAACAGCTAAATCGGGCTGAAATTTGGAGTACTATTGTAAACTGTACTATACTATTTGGAGGCTGGATTAGCACATTAGTCATGTTCTTTTTATCCTGGTAATACAACGGGAACGTGACCTACGTGGTGCGCTGTTAGTCACATCATAGTATATAATAACAACAATACATACCTTTAGTAGGTATAATTTATGCCTTTGAGAAATTTTCAGAAAGAAAACGAATGTTCCAAACTACATTCTAGATAGGGATAATGTTTTTTTTGCACTAACTACAGTGCCATCCTCAATTCTTAATTAAATATATGTCGCAGCCGGATCGTATAATTCGCCGTATTACCTACATTACGGTTAGCCGTTTTGATAACCAGGGTCGTTTTGTAAAGCGGCGGTTTGACGATTAGCCAAATTGAAAGCGGCTGGTTAAAAAACAGCCGGAATGCATTCGACGCCATACTTCATTCAAAACGGCTAGCCGTAATGTAATAAAGCGAAAGATTAGCCGCCGCTTTGACAATTTTTAGTTCCGATTCTTAACACCCATGGCGCTGTCTAACATAACAACAACCATGGCGTTGAAAACAGTACGTGTGTTGCTAAATTACTAAGGTGACTGTGGATTCTGGTGTTCGGCGGAATCCTATACAATATTATTGGGGTGGTTTACCACCGTCCACCTTGCTAAGACTAAATCGAAGGTTAGGAAGGACCCAGATCCGACTCGGAGCACCCTGACTCCACCTAGTCTTGTCGTTACTACCCCTAGAGTGTATATAAAAATGCGGGAGCCAGAAGCTCAAGGGAGGTCCTGAGTGAAGCGAGCCATGCGAGGCCGAGCACAACGAAGGTAGGAGGTGGCGAGCGAAGCGTGCCGGCGACCTCCGTAGTGGAGCGTAGGCCGAGTATGGAGAAGCGACACTCAGGGTTGACCGCAGAGCTTCTGGCGGGAGCCCACCCGGAGTAAAATCTCAATGATAGACCCTTGTCTAAGTGCACCATATTTCTTAGGTGTACCATCACCAATATCAAGTTAGGGGCTTTCAAGTTTTATCTGAGAGGTAAGATGTTTAAAAAAAAGTGTAAGAAATACGGGAAGAGATAATCTGTCAGCTTTTTCTGATTCATACATTTACAAATACATTACAAAACGGCCCTGTTTTTCAAAACGGCTAGCAGTAATGTAATACAGCGAATTATACGATCCAGCTGTGACATATATACTAGATGACCTCAAATCGTAAAATAGCTAATTATTATTTAACATGTTTATTTCATAATGTTAATCTAATATATAAAATTCTCGTGTCACAGTTTTCGTTGCCATACTCCTCCTAAACGGCTTGACCGATTTGGATGAAATTTTTTGTGCTTATCCGGTATCTATGAGAATCGGTCAACATCTATTTTTCATCCCCCTAAATGTTAGGGGTAGTCCACCCCTAAATTATTTTTTTTAATTTTTAGACAAAATTTTTAATTTCTATTTTTTTTATGATACAACATACAAACAATCCTCAATTTTCACCCTTCTACGATCACCCCTTATTTTTTAATAGCCATTTTAGTAATTTAATCATTTTTCATCCCCGGTCGTTAACTGACCAATCGTCATTTAATTAGTTATCCCCGCCAGTTGTCTACAGGTGTCACTTCTGACCCAGTAAACAGCACGATAATTTGGGGATCAAAAGTAGCCTATAGCATATTTATAGTTTGAACACGCTAATCTCGGGAACTGCTGGACCGATTTAAAAAATCATTCACCGTTCTTTCGTAATCCTTAAATGCTATAGGTTATATATATGTACCACGGGCGAAGCCGGGGCGGGCCGCTAGTATATATATATATATATATATATATTTCCACCCCGGAGTTGATATTACGTCCTACATGGCGGTTTTTACCGATGATGTTGCGTCCGACTGACTTGTTGCGTCCTGTATACGGACGCAAGATTGACCATCTCTCAAATTCAGCCAGAAGTAGTGTAAAGGTTAGTACAATGGCTGGGTGAAATATTGGCAAGGACGTTGTTTTGTCACCGGAGTGCTTTTTGGCGTATTTCATAGTTCCGCTGTTTGGCGCTCGAATTTTGGATGGCGCTCCTGTGCGCCGTATATCAGTGGCGTATATTCGATATTTTGTTTACGTATAACACGCCGATAATGTGGCTTCTGTATATAATAAAAGTTTTTATCAATTCTAATGTGTGATTTTATTGCGTCACACAAAACGACTTCGCCCCAGAGGAGACGTCGGGGTGACAGAGGTGAGGGGGCGGAGTTCGCACGCGGTTTGCAAGCGGCATGTTTTTGTTTATACCTCTATTATTTGGCGGCCAGCGCGGACGTAATGACGCTTGTGGTATAAATAGTGTATAGTGGAAGTAAAATAACAGGCACCATGAAAAGAAGTGCCAGGATACTGTCATTAGCAAGTAAGTATCCCATTAAGTATATTAAAAGTAATGATTAGGTAAGTACCTACCTAGTAAGTTTTAATTTATACCTACTTAGTTTGTGAATTTCAATTATCGTTATTTTCTATTATGAATAATCCTGTTTATTTGTTTTCTGCATAAAGAGGACGGTATTTAATCATAACACAAGTTCACAATGACAATGAATGTTTTTTGTAGAAGGTAATAAGGTTAACGCGCGCGCGTAAACAAACACGACGCGACGTTGCATTCTGTGCTGTGGTAATTCATCATGGTTGTCGTGATTGATGTAGATCGTTTTTTTAAAAGAAGTGATTTTAAAACCTATTTTAAAGACAAAATAAAATGGCCTTGGCCGTCGACCCATTTTGTAATACAAAAAAAATGTTTTAATTGTGGTGCAACGACCAAGAATAATATCAAAATTATTACAAATCATTTTGTTCTACATATGACACGAAAGAACATAAAATCGCTCTATAAATCTTCATTTTTCTGGTGCAGCATTTGTGAATATGCAATTTACGATCACTATCCTGACGACGAGTGTCCTGTTGGTTGTTGAACTGTTTCATAGGTACTTTTACCTTTTTGAAAGTATTCTGGCTCGATTATACCTCTATTAACTATGTACATACCTACGTACCTATATGATTTTCTTTGAAAAGTAGGTCCCTATTGTATATTTTAAGAGCCCATCAGTAACTAAGTTTAGACCGCGAATTGGGACCAATGTATTTAAATATCTATACCTACTTACTTATATTGTAGAGACGAAATGTTTTATCATTGGTTTATTACTAATTAACTTACAAGACTACTGGACCAATTCAAATAATTCTTTCGCCATTATATATTCTATAGCCTACACAAGTGTCTCGAAACTCAACGTCAAGTGATTTCCAGGTGATGGGCTGGGCTGTACAGTGTTCTGAGAAAATTTAAAAAAATCTCGACTTGGTGACTTTGTTAATTCATAATACAAATATTTTGTATTATGAACGAAAATCGAATTATGAAAAAAATTAAAATCGACACCCTTGACAAGATTTTTGGTTACTGTAATGACATACTGTATACTGCCGTCACAAAATAAAGAGTAGGTATAAAGTGTAAATTTTGAGAAAAAAAATTGTTTCATAAAGTCTTAGCCAAAATAACTGTAGTAAATGCTAACTTTATAGCTTTATTTATTTTCCTTTTTTAACCCCCGACAAAAAAAGGGGTGTTATAAGTTTGACGTCGATGTCTGTCTGTCTGTCTGTATGTCTGTCTGTCGGTCTGTCTGTCTGTCTGTCTGTCTGTCTGTCTGTCTGTCTGTGTGTGTGTCTGTCTGTGGCACCGTAGAGCTCAAACGGATGGGCCGATTTCGATGCGGTTTTTTTTATTTGAAAGTTAATATCCGTGCGGGTGTTCTTAGCTATGTTTGGTTAATATCGATTCAAAATGGCCGCCTCCACAAAATGGCAGACAATATATTTCTTCACAACCTACCTCAATATGGGTATCAAATGAAAGGGCTTGACTAGTAGAGTACTAAACGCTATAACAAATTTAAAATCCAAGATGGCCGCCACCACAAAATGGCGAATTATATAATATTTTTCACTACTACCTCAATATGGGTATCAAATGAAAGGGCTTCATTAGTAGAATACTTTGCACTATGACAAATTTCAAATCCAAGATGGCCGCTATCACAAAATGGCGAATTACATTTCCTTTTTCACAATTCCCTTAATATGGGTATCAAATGAAAGGGCTTGACTAGTAGAATGTTCTACAGATAACAAATCTAAGGTAGTCGGGGGTTAATCAAAATTTTTAATTTTGTTCTTGTCATGCAATAAATTATTAAAATATTTTATTGCAAGAAAAGTACCATAATATTATATCGTACCACTACAAATTCTTGATTAGATGGGTTAATTTATTTAATAACTTACCTAAAGTAGTTTAGTACATTTTTTTGAGAAAATAAATGTTAAATTTAGCATAGTAGGCATATACTGTTTTTTAACCCCGACCAAAAAAGGGGTGTTATAAGTTTGACGTCGATGTCTGTCTGTCTGTTTGTCTGTCTGTCTGTCTGTGTGTGTGTCTGTCTGTGGCACCGTAGAGGTCAAACGGATGGGCCGATTTCGATGCGGTTTTTTTTATTTGAAGGTTAATATCCGTGCGGACGTTCTTAGCTATGTTTGGTTAATATCGATTCAAAATGGCCGCCTCCACAAAATGGCGGACAAAATATTTCTTCACAACCTACCTCAATATGGGTATCAAATGAAAGGGCTTGACTAGTAGAATACTATACATTATAACAAATTTCAAATCCAAGATGGCCGCCACCACAAAATGCCGAATTGTAGTATTTTTTAACCCCCGACCAAAAAAAGGGGTGGTATAAGTTTGACGTCGATGTCTGTCTGTCTGTCTGTCTGTCTGTATGTCTATCTGTCTGTCTGTCTGTCTGTCTGTCTGTCTGTCTGTCTGTCTGTCTGTCTGTGTGTGTGTCTGTCTGTGGCACCGTAGAGCTCAAACGGATGGGCCGATTTCGATGCGGTTTTTTTTATTTGAAAGTTAATTACCGTGCGGGTGTTCTTAGCTATGTTTGGTTAATATCGATTCAAAATGGCCGCCTCAATATGGGTATCAAATGAAAGGGCTTAACTAGTAGAGTACTATACACTATAACAAATTTCAAATCCAAGATGGCCGCCACCACAAAATAGCGAATTATATATTTTTTTTCACTACTACTTCAATATGGGTATCAAACGAAAGGGCTTGATTAGTAGAATACTTTTCACTATGACAAATTACAAATCCAAGATGGCCGATATCACAAAATGGCGAATTACATTTCTTTTTCACAGCTCCCTTAATATGGGTATCAAATGAAAGGGCTTGACTAGTAGAATGTTGTACAGATAACAAATCTTAGGTAGTCGGGGGTTAGTCAAAATGTTTAATTTTGTTCTTGTTTCACTAATACCTCAATATGGGAATCAAATGAAAGGGCTTGACTAGTAGAGCACTTTGCACTATGACAAATTTAAATCCAAGATGGCCGCTACCACAAAATGGCGAAATACATTTCTTTTTTCACAACTCCCTTAATATGGGTATCAAATGAAAGGGCTTGACTAGTAGAACGTTATACAGATGATGCGAGATCCGAGGTAGTCGGGGGTTAATCAAAATATTTAATTTTGTTCTTGTTGGTAATATTATATGATACTGTTTTTTTTCTCAAAATTTACGCTTCATACTCTTTTATTTTGTGAATGCAGCCTATGGTGTGGTTAATAAGGATTATGTTAAAAAAAACAAATTAAAATCTAGTGTCAATCACAGTGACTAAAAATAACATCACGGGTGTAGATTTTTATCAAAATCAATCAATTAGAACCAAGAAAAGAACAAGTAACATAGTAATTTTTTTTTATACCAGGTACAGTCTGGCCCGTCACCCGGTGACCACTTGCCGTTGGGATTCGGGACACCTGTAAAATTTCATGCAACTGGCTGATAATAAACATTTTTTTACTGTTTAGGTTATATCTTGAGTAGTATTTACGTATGATTTATTTAACTGACTTTTATTGTTTTTATTTTAGGAAGAAATAAAGAAAATTCACCTGATTTATTTGTTTCAACGTTGTTCAATGAGGAACAAATATCTGTTTCAAGTCCTGATTTATGTGACACGGATTCCAATTATACACCGCCTGTACAAGATGTAAGTAAAAGTTAAATAACCTACAATTTATAGTTAAGAATTTTTTATATCTATACTATTTATAAAGAGGTAAACTGACTGATTGACTGACTGACTCATATTCATAGCGGCTTAACGGCTGGTCCGAATTTTATAAAATTTACACATCTGGATAGAAAATTATGCGTTTAAGAAAGGATTTTTCGAATTACAACCCCTAAGTGTAATAAATAGGAGTTTAAAATGTATCCCCATACATACTATAAGTTAAGCTGTGACTAACGCTGAGAATACGTATTAAAATTTCAACTATTCTACCAATTTCCCGATGGTTGAGTGGTTCGGGCAATCGGCTGAAATTTTAGGGTATGCGGATTCGCATTCTGCCATATGCCATTGCCATTACTTCTTGTTCTCTGTTTTTTTTGAGAATATTATTATTATATTTAGGTGAAATTTAAATAAAGATGGCAATAATAATATTTTATGGGTTCTCATATTTTCCCTTTCGTTTTATTTTTAAATTATTCATTTTAGGTGTATTTATATAAACCGATGTTCATATCTATACCTATAAAAGGCAATGTTCTGACTGACTGACAGACAACGTACATCCTGGACCTAGGGACTTGAAATTTTCAGGGTGGGGTCATCTCTATATTTAGGTGTGTAGAACGGGTTTTTCGAAATTACGACCTAAACCGGGGAAAAAAGCGATTGAGAGTTTGTATGGAGAAACCAAATAAAATAGAATTTTGGACTAACCACTTATGTAGAAGTACTCTAAAACGCAAATAAAATTTATTTATTCTATTATTTATTCGATTACAACATATTTTGAAAATCAATTCGTTATAGTAGAGAACTGGGGTCTAAACCCCAAAAAGTCGATATGGGTATAATTTTTAAGGTCCCAAGGGATGCTTATATTCATTGAAGTTATTAAATTTCTATTGCAGAATATTTTGAAAATTAACCAATTTCTTATTTTACTTTAGGTAGGTACCTACCCTGGCAAAAGTTTTTTTACCTTTTATTTTCAATGAAGTATTGTCACCAGAATGTTCTTATGCGCGTGCGAAGCTGCGCGGGTTAAAGCTAGTTGTTGATAATCATATTGTAAAAACTTAATAAATTAAAAATATAGTTAATTATGTTATGACCTACGCCTCGATGGCGTAGTGGGTATGTGCCCGACTGCCGATCGTGAGGTCCCGGGTTCGATTCGCGGGTCAGGCATAGTGTTATTTGGGATTTTTATATCAGGAATTTTCTCAATAACAGTCTGAAGTCTGGAAATGTGCCCGGTAGATGGCAATAGACTCGCCTCCTATTACATGGGCCTAAAAACATAACTGGCGAAATTTGGATGTACCTTATGGGACTAGGTCCTGGTACATCTCTGTCTACCTCTCTGGGAAAAAAGCGTGAAGTTATGTTATAATTATGTTAATTTCATTTTTGCAGGCTTCATCTGATGAATCTAACTTATACGATGACAAGATCTTGGACCGAGACTGCTCATTTGGCGATGTACCTCATTCATCTGAAAAGTTTCATCAGAAGAACTACTCATTTTTAGAACTTAAGCCCATATCTGACAAAAACATTGAGCAGCCTTTCAATGAAGAAACCTCGGTAATCTGTAGTGATAGTATTTTAAGTGACATAAGTAATTCACCTGGCATAACTCTTACTGTGGATAGTAGATTATTAAACCCGGTATCTATGTCGACACATAAATCTAATTCTGTGGTTTCGGGGGATACTGCAACTGTTAGCATTAGTAATCATACCCAAGAAGATGAACTTACAAACGATGAAGATGTTATAATACCAAAGAAACCACCTAAATGCAACCGTGTTATCCGAGGTAAGGACTACTGTTTTTTCTGTGAATGTTTTGTTTTAAATTTTGCCAGACATTTAACTAGACATCACGTTTACGAACCTGAAGTCCAAAAAATTTTGTCGGTGTCCAAAAAAAGTCAAGAGAGAAAAAACCTTATCATGGCAATACGGAAAAAAGGAAATTTTATTCAGAATTCAGTAGAAGTTACTAAACCCATGCGAAAACAAAAATTTACAGATTATTTGCCCTGTACAAACTGTCTGGGTTTTTACTCAAAGAAACTTTTGTGGAAACATAAGAAAAAGTGCACACAAAATTCGAATAAAACTACTGTAAATGTTCAATCTGAAGCCCAAAACCTATTATTAAGACATTTAAAAATAGATGAAAAACTTAAGGATACTGTATTTCTCCGAATGAGAGCCGATAAAACATCACTTGTTGCCAAATCAGATGTCCTTATATGTGCTTTTGGATCCCAGTACATGAAAACCCACAGGGAAAAACATTTTGTTAATGTAATTTCTCGAAAAATGAGGGAATTAGCGAAATTATTGCAAGAAATTAAAAAGATTAATCCTGACATAAAAGATTTATTTGACGCACTTAGACCGATACACTACGACACCATTGTGGCAGCAACAAAAATAGTGGGAAAGTATGACTCTGAAAAAAGATAGATTTGAATCATCTACATTTGCTATGAACATTTCTACAAGTATAAAACAATGCTGCAATATAGCAATTTTATTTGCATTAAAAAAACAAGGACCTTACATGGAAACAAACACGGCAGAAATAGAGGCAGATCTAAAAACTTTAATTCAAATCATTGACTCTAATTGGAAATTTGATATATCTAGCCAAGCAGCATCTGATCTTAACACAAATAAGTGGAATAAAGTAACTATAGTCCCGTTAGCTAATGACTTAAAAATCCTGAAAGAATACCTCGGAAAAACATCAGAAGAAGCTGCGAACAAAATCAAAGAAGGTTTATGTAATGTTTCGACTTATATTCAGCTATTAGAGACTGTATATTGTAGGGTTTTATTACTGAACAGACGCAGGCCTGGAGAGCTTCAGAGAATCAAAGTTCACGATTATTTAGAATCTGATAATAATGCTGCTGATAAATACGAAGAATTTGACCGGGCTCTTACTGTATCGGAAAGGGTCTTGGTACAGAAATTTAAAAGAGTTGTCATTAGGGGCAAGCGTGGACGTGGGGTTCCAGTATTATTTAATACGGAGGTTCAAGAGGACATTAAATTATTGCTTTCGATTAGAGACACATTTGTTTCAACATCAAATCGTTTTTTTATTTGGTAATCCAGGTTTTGAGAATACAATATATGGTTACAAAGTACTAGAAAGGCATGCGAGGCTATCTGGAGCAAAAAATCCGAAAGCAATTTCATCTACGAGGCTTAGAAAACATTTAGCCACGTTATCACAAATATTCAGTATGTCTGAAAATGACATGGAACAGCTAGCTACATTTATGGGCCATACAAATGATGTACACAAAAAATCATATCGGCTACCGGATGATGTCTACCAAACTGCCAAGATATCTAAGCTGCTCATCCTTATGGAAGATGGGAAAGCAGACGCTTTCAGAGGCAAATCCCTGGATGAGATTGAACTTGATTTAAATGAACAATTAGATGAAGGGATGACAGAAAATGAAGTAATTTTAGATTATGATGTCGAATCACCTGGACGAGCGCAAGATATAACAGAAGGAAATACGTCACGACTACCGCGATCACCATCACAACCACCTCAGCCAGGACCATCTGGTCTTCAAACAAATACTTTGGAGTCTGATCATCACGTCAAGAAAGGCAAAAAGAGAACCCTAATACCATGGACTGCAGAACAAAAAAAAGTGTGCTCTGCCTTTTTTAAACATCATATAAAAAACAAACAACCACCTAAAAGACATGAATGTGAGGCTCTTAAAGAAAAGCACCGAGAGCTCCTGCATAATAAAGATTGGCTCAAAATAAAAGTATTTATACAAAACATTTACACTAAGAAATAAACCTGGTAATTGTTTATTCAAAATTTGTCGTTTAGTCTTAGCTCTCTATCAATATCATTTATTTCTGTCATTCTTACCGGGTGGTTACATGAAACCTAGTAATTTATTTTAACATAGTCGTAGTAATTTATTTATAATTTTCTGAAGTCAGAAAACTGGTAGGTATAGTTTGTAATTCAGGTACCTATCCTGATAAATACGCTAAAACTCTCGAAGAGGGAGGGACTCAACCAAAGTCGACGACTTGGACACTTTTGGATGTTTATAATGATCTCTGATGATGATTCTTGTTTAACAACTCATCTAATCTTCAAGACCAGATTCTTTGTATTTTTGGACTAAATGTGCCAGAGACAGTAGCTTGTGACTGATTTAATTTAAGCATAATCTCACCAAATACATATTTTGTAACGTTTTAGTTTTTATTATATTTTGTTTTTATATTGGTTTGTTTCCAAAGTGATTTGAATATATATTGTCAATTAAGTAATTAATATTGTGTCTCATCTTTTAATATACTTATAACTATATAGAGCCTAAGTATTAATAACGATAAAAGCAACAGCTGTTTAGGTCATGACTGATTTGTTACTTAATAATTATGTTTAATATTTAGTGATGTGAACGCCTACCTCAATGGGTTTGTTTTTATGTTTAAATAAGAGTATTGTTGTGTAATTTTTATTTTTGGACTGATTTATTTTATTTTTGAATGGTACGTTAATAATTTTTTAAGCGTTTTTATTTTACTTTTTGACGCCTAAAGGGCTTTTTTTATTTTTGAGACATTGTACTGATTATGAGACATTGTATGGTATGTCTGATATGTGATTATTCAGGTTAATAATTTTCTAAGCACCTTTTTTTTATTCTTTAAGTGGGACTCTCGTGGTCACGTTTCCTGAGAGCCCCCTTAATGCCTAAACGGTTAAACGAATTTCAATTTGTTAATTTTTATCGACGTGTCGCGTGGGCGGAACCACGGGTGAAAACTAGTATTCCTTACATACACAAGTTAATTATAGTCAATAATACAGTAAATTGGCCTCTCAACTGGTCGTTCTTAAAATTGATAATTTCTTAATTATGTTCCAATTTCGGTGTATTTGATTTGTACGACACTTTGATTATTATGACAATGGGTTTATTATTGTACCTACCTACTTGATTTGTAAACAATAAAACTTAAAAATACCTACTATCAAAAACATTGTTTTGTTTTATTTTCATACTTAAATTCAGAAGAAACCCGCTCACATAAATAAATGTAATGCATTCTATTTATGCAGGGTTGGAAAAAAACTGCTTTTTTTTTAATTTTATAAATCAAACAGTTCAAAATGTTTTAAACAGTGTTTTTTTTTTGTTTTTTTTTTTAGTTTAGGCCATTATTTTCATATCAAATACACATAATAGATATTATATTCATTCATTGCTGGATAGGTATTTTCAAATTCGCCGTAAATTTCGGAAGTAAATAAAATATTTACAGAAATCGATCCATGTTTATTGGTTAACTTTTTATGTTTTTATGTTTTTTTTATTTATTGTTGCGTGCGTACCTATCTGCCTATATCTAATCCGTACTATACGCTTTACATTCATCCTATATAATCAAACTAACGTTCATGTTAACAGGGGAAAACCAAATATTGAAATTTCATTTTTTACATTAGAATAAGGGGAATACCCGAATACCCAACTAGTCCATACGCTTACTTTCTTTCTACGGCCGACCGACATAGGGAATTTCCGAGCGGGACCGTCGCGGCTTGAAATTACCTATGAATTCTATAAATAGGAATGCCTTTCGTTTTAATTTTGCATTTAATTATTAATTTGGTGAGTGATAAGTCCTAAGAAGATTACAGTAATAACAGCTTCAGGGGAAATCAGAAATGTCAACTCCAGGACGCAAAAAGCATAGTATTTGGGAACAATTTACGTTGATTTCCCAAGAAAATACGACATTGAAGACAAATAGGGTGCGTTGCAGGATATATGTCATAAAAGCAATATGTTTTATTTAATTACCATGCCAAAATAATTACATAAGTTCAAAAAAATAAGTAAAACAAATAGCATAGACTCCACTGGTTTCAAATATAAAACTATTTGGAATCCTAAAAGTTCTAAATACTAATTTATTTTCATTAATTTACTATAAAAAGTTGTTTTAAACTTTGTTTTTTTTTCAATGATTTAAACATTGTTTAAAACTAGTTTTAAACTTTGTTTTTAAACACATGATTAAAAACACGGTTTTATTTCAAACTGTTTTAAACATGTGTTTAAAACAACTTGTTTTAATCAAGCCAACCCTGTATTTATGTGAGCGGGTTTTATAAACCTAAATATCATATCCTTAGTATTCTTTAAATAGCCTAGCGGACTTAGCTAATTATAATTTAAAATTTAATTAATCTATGTAATATAGGGATCACTTGTTTTTAATGTCTATTATGTGCTCCAAGTAATATAAATAGGTATTTTATCGACTTCATAAAAAAGAGATGATTGTCTATTCATACATAGGAAATTAACTAAGGAGATTAATAAGGCGAGTGTGAGTGGTCAAGCCGGATGGGGTCGGCCAAGGCGTACATTTAAGGAACAAATTGTCGTTGTTCTGCTTAAATGCCAGGTTAAAAGCACCCACAACTGACGAGCATGTATGAAGAATGTGATGAAAGTTGATGAAGCGAGAGAAGTATGTCAGAATCGTAGCAATTAGAGGGAAATAGTCTCTGCCTACCCCAATGGGAAAGAGGCGTGACTATGTGTATGTATACATAATCGTCACTCCTGTCCTCCATTGGGGTAGACATAGACCACGTCACGCAATGAATTTATTGGGATCTATTATATAAGTACCTATGTAAGTATGTATGTATCGATATAACATAAGGTTAGGAAGAAGCAACAAACATAACAGTTTATGGGGTACATACAAAAATAAATATACGGTACCGATATAATCTCTAATAAAGTAAGAAGTCATTTAATTAGTAGAATGCATGGAATTAATACAGTACAATATACGGTATCAATATATCCATACATTTTGATGGAATTAGGAAAAACTATTAAATGCATGGAACATATACAAAAATATACAATGTGTCACATGATTTCCATCGAGAACGGACGCAAAAAACCAGTGAGAATTATTTCAAATTGAATATCTAATTTTCGTACCCAAGCAAAATTTCTCGTCGACAATAGAATTCACATGACAGCAATGTAACTATATTCACACGAATAACAATTAAAAAGTCATTGGAAATGGTAGACGCCATAGGGTTCGACTTTGAAAAGACGCAACAAGTCTTCGGCGATTTAAAATATATATATATATATATATTTAAATATATATATATATATATATATATATATATATATATATATATATATATATATATATATATATATATATATACATCCTCCAAACAATTACCCGTCCTCTGAAGAAAAAAGTGCATTTAAACCGGCGTCCACCTGCTTTTGGCGTCCGCATACTGGACGCCACTTTTATAGCCATTGCCATTTACGTCCTATCGGTCCTGACCAGCCGTAGGACAAATATCGATAGAAGCCAAAAAAACGCTAAAATGGATTCAATAATATATTAAAAAGTTCGTGACGAAATCTCAGCGCAGGTGAGGCGCTGCTGTCGCGCGTATATTCACAGCCGTATAACTCGGAGATTTCCTGACTATGGATCCGCGTATTTGGCGTCCGCAACTGCGACGTTGCCAGCTCGCAACAATAGATCACATAATATTTATCACGGTATGAAATCAAAAAAATAATATTCGCCGTAGGTGGCGTTGTACGCGTTGCGTATTATTAGAAGTCCGACTATATTTAAACTTTCAAAAAGTTTCAAAAAATAAATGATGTGCTATTGGAATGTATTAGATGTAGATAGAAGATGAATTATCGAGGACTTCGGAGAAAAAAAAAAATATCATATACGGACGCTCAATAGCTATATATGGACGTCCAATTGCCATTTTTTTAATTATTTAATAGGTTTGTACTTGATCACCATCTCGCCTGATGTTAAGTAACGATGCAATCTACAATGGAGCGTGCTTACATAGAAGAAAACGATTCACTCTCGATTTGAAGACACCAATATTGTAACTATAAGGGAAAACCCACTGAGGCAACGCATTCCACAACCTAGACGTTCTTGTCACAAACTTGGAGTCAAATCTCTTCGTTGGTGTTTTCGGAACATCAACCATGGAACGATGTCGCTTTTTTGAGATACGAGAAGTCTGATAGAAAAAAGGACAAGGTGGTATTAGATCATGTAGATCAATTGCACACTCTCCGAAGTATAACCGGTATAAAACCGATAAGCTAGCAATTTTGCGGCGATGATCAAGACTTTGGAGCCTTTTACGCACAAGAGTGTCATTGCCTATGAGCCTTTTGGCACGTCTCTCAATCGATTCCAAAGTCTCCAGCTGATGTTTAGCCGATCCATCCCAAAGGTGGGAACAGTACTCCATACAGGAGCGTATCTGTGCTATATTTAACGTGAGCAACTGTTCAGAATTGAATCTGTATGTCTATCTGAATGGTATCTTCGCACCTTTGAGAGAATACCTAGTTTTTGGTGGCTAATTTAGCCTTAGACTCAATATACGTGCTAAAATTGACGATAAAGAGAAGAAATATACGGACGCTCAATAGCTATATACGGACGTCCAATTGCTGTATACGGACGCGCAATAGCTATATACGGACGTTCAATTACTATATACGGACGCTCAATAGCTATATACGGACGTTGAATTACTATATACGGACGCTCAATAGCTATACACGGACGTCCAATTGCTATAAACGGACGCTCAATAGCTGTATACGGACGTCCAATTGCTATATATGGATGTCCAATTCAAATCCAGTGAGATATTTTCCCACCGGGGACGTCAAGAGATATTGTTTAAAAATATTTCTTCATATTGCCAGTAATTCCCATTTGTCCCTCGTCATCTCTCATCATCATCATCAGCCGCAAGACGTCCACTGCTGAACATAGGCCTCCCCTCTAGATTTCCACAACAAACGGTCCTGCGCAACCTGCAACCAGCGGTTTCCAGCGACCCTTGTGAGGTCATCTGTCCATATAGTGGGAGTCCGTCCAACACTGCGTCTTCCGGTTCGTGGTCGCCACTCGAGAAACTTTCTTCCCCATCGGTTGCCAGTTTTGCGAGCGATGTAGCCAGCCCATTGCCACTTCAGCTTTCTTATTCTGAGCTATGTCGGCCACTTTCGTTCTTTTGCGAACATCCTCAATACGGATTCTGTCGCGTAGAGAGACTCTAAACATAGCTCTCTCCAAAGCTCGCTGTGTAACTTGTGAGTTTCGTGTTGAGGCCCACAGTTAAGGACCACGTCTCAGTTCCATTAGCCATCACGGGCAACAAGCACTACATAAATACTTTTGTCTTTAGGAATTGGGTTATTTTGGACTCAAAGATGCGCCGAAGTTTCCCGAACGCTGCCCATCCGAGTTGGATCCTTCGCTGGACCTCTTTGTCGAAGTTGGATCTACCTAGTTAGATCTTTTGACCTAGGTAAACGTATTCGCCAATAACTTCGAGTGTTGTATTGCCAACAATAACCGGTACAGGTGTGAACAGTTTCGGAGATATAACATCTCCCTGCCTCACGCCTTTCTGTAGCTGGATATGTTTTGTGCACTGATCCTGTAATCGGACAGACATTGTGGCTTTGCTGTTATACACTTCAACGCTGGAAAAACTGAACTGCACTGTCCAGGTTTCGATGAAATCGAAGGCTTTCTCATAGCCCATATACGCTTTACATCATCATCTGCAGCCTGCTCATTGCCACTTCAACTTGCTAATTTTAAAAGCTATGACGATGACCTACGTTCTTCTGCGGATTTCCTCGTTGCGGGTTTTGTCACGCAGTGAAATTCCAAGGATAGCTCTCTCCATTGCCCGTTGCGCAACTTTGAGTTTGCATATCATGCCAATATGCAATAGTTGGCGACCACGTCTCAGTACCACATATCATCACTGGTAACAAACACTGAATGTAAACTTTCGCCTTGAGAGTTCGTGATATTTCTGACGAGAAGATGTGATGCCAAACACTGCCCATCCGAGTTGGATTCGTCGGCTGACCTCCTTGTCAAAGTTTGATCTGCCTACTGGATCATCTGACCTAGATAAGCGTAATGGTCGCCACTTTCGATACTGCCGTACAAACATGGATCGGTATGGGTGCAACATGGGCATTTGACATGATTTTGTGTCTTACCCATGTTCATTTTTAGCCCTACCTGTTGAGAGACAGTATTGAGGTCTCTGAGCACTGAGCCAAAGTCATCTAGCGATTGAGCCATAATGACTATATCGTCGGCAAATCGAAGGTGGGTGTATTTGCCATTAATGTTGATACCATATCCATTCTAGTTTAAAAGCTTAAAAGTATCCTCCAATACAGAGGTGAACAGTTTCGGAGAGATAACGTCTCCCTGTCTCCCCTTTTTGCATTTGTATCGGATTTGTGCATTGGTCCTGAAGACGGATAGACATGGTGGCTTTGTTGTATAAACACTTCAACACTTCGATATACCTACGCTATACATAGTAGCCGACTATACTCGTCGGTTTTCTGTATAATCTGCCGAAGTGTATGAATATGGTCTGTGGTACTCGTACTATAGTATTTTATAAGTAATATATCAGCTATCTGGCCGCCATAGTACTTTGCTTAGTTTGGGGTCAGATGGTGTTGTGGGTGAATTGTCTACCAATATTTTTGGAAACCGGCTTGTTTGGGTGGCTGGAAGTCGTTAAACCTGCGTGCGAGATGATTCGTGATTACTAATAAACGTGGCTCAGAAGTGAGATGGTTCTTCAACAAAGTGATGTCACCTTTTTTGTAGAAGAGCACCACCACACTTCAGCTCCACGCTTCTGACGTATTACCGTCAAGTATGACGGAGTAGAACAGCTTCTGAAGGACTTTAAGTAACCGTTTTCCACCCGCTCTCAGAAACTCAGCACCCGTTTGTTTCTACTGGAGATAAATGTGTGGAGACAAATGGGAATAATCCAGTATGGCGCAACACGATTGGTAGCATTTCTACCATACAGTAGCTCGTTGTCAAACATAACTGCTTCACATAGTGCCGTATTTTTATAATTAAAGTGGCCAGGCTATTGAACATCCGTATATTATAACTATTAGGCGTCCGTATATAGATATTGGACGTCCGTATATCATATTGGACGTCCGTATATTACATTGGACGTCTATATATAATATTGGTTCAGTCCCAATAATCGGGATACAATCCCGATTTTATCTTATCTACATTTGTGTTGATCCACAAATGAGGTTATTACATACCTACTTGTCTTATATTAATAAGAAATATGACTAAACAAACATGGACATCTACATTTATGCTTGTTATTCTAGATACTACCTGCGATTATTGGTGTAAAAATCTCATAAATAGGAGCTTCATTTTTTTATCTTATTAAGTAATTGTTTAAACTTTGTAAAAACCCATTGTTACTAACTAGTAACAATGGAATGGACACTTACGTGGAAGTGTGACATACATTTATCACACAATTCATTCATCTGTGATCATTCACAACAAGACGCCTTATAACAATTTCAATACCTTAATATTGTGAGAATAAATTTGTAGATAGATAATAATAAAGAATATTAAAATATCGGGCATCCGTATAACTATAGATCTTACGAAATTGAAGTAAAAGAAAGAGAAAGTAAATCTAAACTAGCTGGCAACGTCGCACTCACAAATGCCGTTCATCCTATGCAGACGCTAAATAGTCGATGCGATTGGTAAATCAAGATCAATATATCCAGGACGTTTATAATTAATGACCATGGTTCGGAGTTCAAAATTGTTGCGGCACGAACGTAAGAGGAATATCGCGAAAAATAAAATTATCAGAAAACGATGTATCCCACGGAGCTGGCAATCGAAAAACTAAGCAATATTCATTAAGAGATGTTAAAATAAGCAAGAGGAACTGGAAGACGTCGTAATGATGCACGACGTGCATGACATAAAAAATATTGTAGGATGTAAATATATATATATATATATATATATATATATATATATATATATATATATATATATATATATATACATCCTCCAAACAATTATCCGTCCTCTGAAGGAAAAAGTGCATTTAAACTGGCGTCCACCTGCTTTTGGCGTCCGCATACTGGACGCCACTTTTATAGCCATTGCCATTTACGTCCTATCGGTCCTGACTAGCCGTAGGACAAATATCGATAGAAGCCAAAAAACTCCAAAATGGATTCAACAATATATTAAGAAGTTCGCGACGAAATCTCAGCGCAGGTGGTGAGCGCTGCTGTCGCGCGTATATTCACAGCCGTATAACTCGGAGATTTCCTGACTATGGATCCGCGTATTTGACGTCCGCAACTGCGACGTTGCCAGCTCGCAACAATAGTTCACATAATATTTATCACGGTATGAAATCAAAAAAATAATATTCGCCGTAGGTGGCGTTGTACGCATTGCGTATTATTAGAAGTCCGACTTTATTTAAACTTTCAAAAGTTGCAAAAATAAATGATGTGTCGTTGGAATGTATTAGATGTAGATAGAAGATGAATTATCGAGGACTTCGGAAAGAAAAATAATATCATATACGGACGCTTAATAGCTATATACGGACGTCCAATTGCCATTTTTTTTATTTAATAGGTTTGCACTTGACCACCATCTCGCCTGATGTTAAGTGACGATGCAATCTACAATGGAGCGTGCTTACCTAGAAGAAAACGATTCACTCTCGATTTGAAGACACCAATATTGTAACTATAAGGGAAAACTCACTGAGGCAACGCATTCCACAACCTAGACGTTCTTGTCACAAACTTGGAGCCAAACCTCTTCGTTGGTGTTTTCGTAACATCAACCATGGAACGATGTCGCTTTTTTGAGATACGAGAAGTCTGATAGAAAAAAGGACAAGGTGGTATTAGATCATGTAGATCAATTGCACACTCTCCGAAGTATAACCGGTATAAAACCGATAAGCTAGCAATTTTGCGGCGATGATCAAGACTTTGGAGTCTTTTACGCACAAGAGTGTCATTGCCTATGAGCCTTTCGGCACGTCTCTCAATCGATTCCAAAATCTCCAGCTGATGCTTAGCCGATCCATCCCAAAGATGCGAACACCATACAGGAGCGTATCTGTGCTTTATTTAACGTGAGCAACTGTTCAGATCTGAATCTGTATGTCTATCTGAATGGTATCTTCGCACCTTTGAGAGAATACCTAGTTTTTGGTGGCTAATTTAGCCTTAGACTCAATATACGTGCTAAAATTGAGCGTCGACGATAAAGAGAAGAAATATACGGACGTTCAATAGCTATATACGGACGTCCAATTGCTATATACGGACGCTCAATAGCTATATACGGACGTTCTATTACTAAATACGGACGCTCAATAGCTATATACGGACGTCGAATTACTATAAACGGACGCTCAATAGCTATATACGGACGTCCAATTGCTACAAACGGACGCTCAATAGCTATATAGGGACGTTCAATTACTATATACGGACGCTCAATAGCTATATACGGACGTTCAATTACTATATACGGACGCTCAATAGCTATATACGGACGTCGAATTACTATATACGGACGCTCAATAGCTATATACGGACGTCCAATTGCTATAAACGGACGCTCAATAGCTGTATACGGACGTCCAATTGCTATATATGGATGTCCAATTCAAATCCAAAGAGATATTTTCCCACCGGGGACGTTAAAAGAAATTGTTTAAAAATATTTCTTCATACTGCCAGTAATTCCCATTTGTCCCTCGTCATCTCTCATCATCATCAGCCGCAAGACGTCCACTGCTGAACATAGGCCTCCCTCCTAGATTTCCACAACAAACGGTCCTGCGCAACCTGCAACCAGTGGTTTCCAGCGACCTTTGTGAGGTCATCTGTCCATATAGTGGGAGTCCGTCCAACACTGCGTCTTCCGGTTCATGGTCGCCACTCGAGAAACTTTCTTCCCCATCGGTTGTCAATTTTGCGAGCGATGTAGCCAGCCCATTGCCACTTCAGCTTTCTTATTCTGAGCTATGTCGGCCACTTTTGTTCTTTTGCGAACATCTTCATTACGGATTCTGTCGCGTAGAGAGACTCTAAACATAGCTCTCTCCAAAGCTCGCTGTGTAACTTTGAGTTTCGTGTTGAGGCCCACAGTTAAGGACCACGTCTCAGTTCCATAAGCCATCACGGGCAACAAGCACTACTTAAATACTTTTGTCTTTAGGAATTGGGGTATTTTGGACTCAAAGATGGGCCGAAGTTTCCCGAACGCTGCCCATCCGAGTTGGATCCTTCGCTGGACCTCCTTGTCGAAGTTGGATCTACCTATTTAGATCTAGGTAAACGTATTCGCCAATAACTCCGAGTGTTGTATTGCCAACAATAACCGGCACAGGTGTGCACTGTTTCGGAGATATAACATCTCCCTGCCTCACGCCTTTCTGTAGCTGGATATGTTTTGTGGACTGATCCTGTAATCGGACAGACATTGTGGCTTTGCTGTTATACACTTCAACGCTGGAAAAACTGAAGCACTGCCCAGGTTTCGATGAAATCGAAGGCTTTCTCATAGCCCATATACACTATACATCATCATCTGCAGCTTGCCCATTGCCACTTCAACTTGCTAATTTTAAAAGCTATGACGATGACCTTCGTTCTTCTGCGGATTTCCTCGTTGCGGGTTTTGTCACGCAGTGAAATTCCAAGCATAGCTCTCTCCATTGCCAGTTGCGCAACTTTGAGTTTGCATATCATGCCAATATGCAATAGTTGGCGACCACATCTCAGTACCATATCTCATCACTGGCAACACACACTGATTGTAAACTTTCGCCTTGAGAGTTTGTGATATTTCTGACGAGAAGATGTGATGCCAAACACTGCCCATCCGAGTTGGATTCGTCGGCTGACCTCCTTGTCAAAGTTTGATCTGCCTAACTGGATCATCTGCCCTAGATAAGCGTAATGGTCGCCACTTTCGATACTGCCGTTTCAAACATGGACCGGTAATGGTGCAACATGGGCATTTGACATGATTTTGTGTCTTACCCATGTTCATTTTTTAGCCCTACCTATTGAGTGACAGTATTGAGGTCTCTGAGCACTGAGCCAAAGTCATCTAGCGATTGAGCCATAATGACTATATCGTCGGCAAATCGAAGGTGGGTGATGTATTTGCCATTAATGTTGATACCATATCCATTTTAGTTTAAAAGCTTAAAAATATCCTCCAATGCAGAGGTGAACAGTTTCGGAGAGATAACGTCTCCCTGTCTCCCCCTTTTTGCATTTGGATCGGATTTGTGCATTGGTCCTGAAGACGGATAGACATGGTGGCTTTGTTGTATAAACACTTCAACACTTCGATATACCTACGCTATACATAGTAGCTGATTATACTCGTCGGTTTTCTGTATAATCTGCCGAAGTGTATGGATATGGTCTGTGGTACTCGTACTATAGTATTTTATAAGTATTATATCAGCTATCTGGCCGCCATCGTACAAGCTTTGCTTAGTTTGGGGTCAGATGGTGTTGTGGGTGAATTGTCTACCAATATTTTCGGAAACCGGCTTGTTCGGGTGGTTGGAAGTCATCAAACGTGCGTGCGAGACGATTCGACGATCGTCGTTCGATTTCGTCCGTATATCATATTGGACGTCCGTATATTACAATGGACGTCTATATATAATATTGGTTCAGTCCATGGCAGGATACAATCCCGATTTTATCTTATCTACACTTTGTTGATCCACAAATGAGGTTATTACGTACCTACTTGTCTTAAATTAAGAAAAAATATGACTAAACAAACATGTACATCTACATTTATGCTTGTTATTCTAGATACCTACTACCTGCGATTATTGGTGTAAAAATCTTATAAATAGGAGCTTAATTTTTTTTTTATCTTATTAAGTAATTGTTTACTAAACTTTGTCAAAATCCATTGTTACTAGTTAGTAATGGACACTTTCGTGGAAGTGTGACATACATTTATCACACAATTCATTCATCTGTGATCATTCACAACAAGGCGCCTTATAACAATTTCAATACCTTAACATTTTGAGAATAAATTTGTAGATAGATAATAATAAAGAATATAAAAAATATCGGGCATCCGTATAGCTATAGATCTTACGAAATTGAAGTAAAAGAAAGAGAAAGTAAATCTAAACTAGCTGGCAACGTCGCACTCACAAATGCCGTTCATCATATGCAGACGCTAAATAGTCGATGCCATTGGTAAATCAAGATCAATATATCCAGGACGTTTATAATTAATGACCATGGTTCGGGGTTCAAAAATGTTGCGGCACGAACGTAAGAGGAATATCGCGAAAAATTAAAGTATCAGAAAACGATGTATCCCACGGAGCTGGAAATCGAAAAACTAAGCAATATTCATTAAGAGATGTTAAAATAAGCAAGAGGAACCGGAGGACGTCGTAATGATGCACGACGTGCATGACGCCAAAAATATTGTAGGATGTAAATATATATATATATATATATATATAGCAGCAGAATTAAAAGCAGATCACTCACTGTATTAAGTTTTTTGGTTGACAATGCATATAGTTCTAAGGTGTTATATCTCTAAGCCCTGTAATTTCTCTAGTAACTTTGCCCTTCAATAAAATAAGTATGTTCAATAAATAAAAGTGGTCAAGTGCGAGTCGGACTCGCCCATGAAGGCTTCCGTAGCAGCAAGTAACATAATAAAAAGTTCTTGTGGTTTGTTGTTACTTTAATCATGTTTTAACAATAGTCAATTTATGACGTATTAAAATAAAACTACTTACTAGATCTCATTCAAACCAATTTTCGTTGATAGTTTACATGGTAATGTACATCATACACTTTTTTATTTTTGTCGTTCTCTTATTTTAGAAGTTACAGGGGCCCGGGGACACACTTTTTACCACTTCGGAAGAGACCCTCGCGCAAACTATTCGGTTTAGAAAAAAAATATATTTAGAAACCTCAATATCATTTTTGATGACCTATCCATAGATAACCCACACGTATGGCTTTGATCAAAACTATTTTTATGTATTAAAGTTCTAAGTACTTATGGGACACTCCTAAACATTTTTGTTTTTTTCTATTTTTTTGTATCAAAATCTTGATGCGGTTCACAGATTATATCTACTTACCAAGTTTCAATAGTTTCGGAGAAAAGTGGCTGTGACATACGGACGGACAGACAGACAGACAGACATGACGAATCTATAAGGGTCCCGTATTTTTCCATTTGGCTACGGAACCCTAAAAAAGGAATCATTCAAAAAGAAAGAAATTCAGATAAAAAAAAAATTGTAGACAAGTATATTTTTACAACTTTGCAATGTTAAAAAACTAATCCATGCAAAGGACTTATTATTTAATTAATCCGTCAAACAAAAAATAACGAAAATCTAATTTAGTTCAATTTCTCTTCCAGGTGGCCAATATCATTTTTTTGCATTGAAAATTGTCATCAAATAACAAATGAGTGTGGAATTTACAATTTAAATGAAGGTAAATGTATTCTTTAAATATTATATCAGCAATATCCTGACATTCATGACGACAGACTCAGTAGAGAGATATCCTGAATGAGTTTTGAAATCAATAACCGACAGACAATCTGGAAGCCTAATGACATAAAACCAAAGTATTATAAAAAAAGATTTCCTTTTATTAGGTTGTAGAAAAGTTAAAAAGATTTGTACCACGACGTGTAAATTAGACAAAATAGGTTTACTTACGCAGACCATTGACCATTGCTTGAATGGTGAAGGTTAAATGTGGATTATAGCAAAATAGATTTCATAATATAATCTATCGAAGTTTAAACCAAAGTTTTATCATAAGTTCGTTTATTTACGCCTTTTGTTCGCAGCTTTTTATTTTAGGTGCATTGGTGTGGTGACAGAATCCGCTGACATCGATTCTGCTTTAGATCACTTCATCAACTCGTCTGAAAAGGTAATTCTAATAATATTATAAATGTCAATGTTGGTATTTTTGTTACTCAATTACGTCGTAACGTAAGAACGGTTCGGGCTGAAATTTGGAATACAGATTATAGTCTGGAAAAACACATATCGATACTTTAATTTGCAAAACGAATAACTTCATAGTAGCAAATTTCACAGGGGCCACTAAAAACTAATATAAAAAAAACTAAAGCATCAAAAGAAAAAAACAAACATCCCTTTGGAAAATGTGTTTCTTATTAACTAATAAACACTTAAAATAATGAAAATACCAGTTACGTAATAGATTTTAGTGGTGATTTAATGTGACCCCTGTGAAATTTCTACTATAGAGTTATTCGTTTTGCAAATTAAGGTATCGATATGCTACTACATATCCCGGGAAAACGACGGGAAGGTCAACTACGCGGGTAAAATCGCGGGGCGCTGCTAGTTATATATATATATATATATATATATATATATATATATATACATCCTCCAAACAATTAGCCGTCCTCTGAAGAAAAAGTGCATTTAAACTGGCGTCCACCTGCTTTTGGCGTCCGCATACTGGACGCCACTTTTATAGCCATTGCCATTTACGTCCTATCGGTCCTGACCAGCCGTAGGCCAAATATCGGTAGAAGCCAAAAAAACTCCAAAATGGATTCAATAATATATTAAAAAGTTCGCGACGAAATCTCAGCGCAGGTGAGGCGCTGCTGTCGCGCGTATATTCACAGCCGTATAACTCGGAGATTTCCTGACTATGGATCCGCGTATTTGGCGTCCGCAACTGCGACGTTGCCAGCTCGCAACAATAGATCACATAATATTTATCACGGACTGAAATCAAAAATAATATTCGCCGTAGGTGGCGTTGTACGCGTTGCGTATTATTAGAAGTCCGACTTTATTTAAACTTTCAAAAAGTTGCAAAAAATAAATGATGTGTTATTGGAATGTATTAGATGTAGCTAGAAGATGAATTATCGAGGACTCGAGAAGAAAAGTAATATCATATACGGACGCTCAATAGCTATATACGGACGTCCAATTGCCATTTTTTTTTGATTATTTAATAGGTTTGCACTTGACCACCATCTCGCCTGATGTTAAGTGACGATGCAATCTACAATGGAGCGTGCTTACCTAGAAGAAAACGATTCACTCTCGATTTGAAGACACCAATATTGTAACTATAAGGAAAACCCACTGAGGCAACGCATTCCACAACCTAGACGTTCTTGTCACAAACTTGGAGTCAAATCTCTTCGTTGATGTTTTCGGAACACCAACCATGGAACGATGTCGCTTTTTTGAGATACGAGAAGTCTGATAGAAAAAAGGACAAGATGGTATTAGATCATGTAGATCAATTGCACACTCTCCGAAGTATAACCGGTATAAAACCGATAAGCTAGCAATTTTGCGGCGATGATCAAGACTTTGGATTCTTTTACGCACAAATGTGTCATTACCTATGAGCCTTTCGGCACGTCTCTCAATCGATTCCAAAGTCTCCAGCTGATGCTTAGCCGATCCATCCCAAAGGTGCGAACAGTACTCCATACAGGAGCGTATCTGTGCTTTATTTAACGTGAGCAACTGTTCAGAATTGAATCTGTATGTCTATCTGAATGGTATCTTTGCACCTTTGAGAGAATACATAGTTTTTGGTGGCTAATTTAGCCTTAGACTCAATATACGTGCTAAAATTGAGCGTCGACGATAAAGAGAAGAAATATACGGACGCTCAATAGCTATATACGGACGTCCAATTGCTATATACGGACGCTCAATTACTATATTATACGGACGCTCAATAGCTATATACGGACGTCGAATTACTATATACGGACGCTCAATAGCTATATACGGACGTCCAATTGCTATAAACGGACGCTCAATAGCTGTATTCGGACGTCCAATTGCTATATATGGATGTCCAATTCAAATCCAGTGAGATATTTTCCCACCGGGGACGTCAAGAGAAGTTGTTTAAAAATATTTCTTCATACTGCCAGTAATTCCCATTTGTCCCTCGTCATCATCTCATCATCATCATCAGCTGCAAGACGTCCACTGCTGAACATAGCCTCCCTCTAGATTTCCACAACAAACGGTCCTGCGCAACCTGCAACCAGCGGTTTCCAGCGACCTTTGTGAGGTCATCTGTCCAAATAGTGGGAGTCCGTCCAACACTGCGTCTTCCGGTTCGTGGTCGCCTTTCGAGAAACTTTCTTCCCCATCAGTTGTCAGTTTTGCGAGCGATGTAGCCAGCCCATTGCCACTTCAGCTTTCTTATTCTGAGCTATGTCGGCCACTTTCGTTCTTTTGCGAACATCCTCATTACGGATTCTGTCGCGTAGAGACTCTAAACATAGCTCTCTCCAAAGCTCGCTGTGTAACTTTGAGTTTCGTGTTGAGGCCTACAGTTAAGGACCACGTCTCAGTTCCATAAGCCATCACGGGCAACAAGCACTACTTAAATACTTTTGTCTTTAGGAATTGGGGTATTTTGGACTCAAAGATGGGCCGAAGTTTCCCGAACGCTGCCCATCCGAGTTGGATCCTTCGCTGGACCTCTTTGTCGAAGTTGGATCTACCTATTTAGATCTTTTGACCTAAGTAAACGTATTCGCCAATAACTTCGATTGTTGTATTGCCAACAATAACCGGTACAGGTGTGAACAGTTTCGGAGATATAACATCTCCCTGCCTCACGCCTTTCTGTAGCTGGATATGTTTTGTGCACTGATCCTGTAATCGGACAGACATTGTGGCTTTGCTGTTATACACTTCAACGCTGGAAAAACTGAAGCACTGCCTAGGTTTCGATGAAATCGAAGGCTTTCTCATAGCCCATATACGCTATACATCATTATCTGCAGCCTGCCCATTGCCATTTCAACTTGCTAATTTTAAAAGCTATGACGATGACCTTCATTCTTCTGCGGATTTCCTAGTTGCGGGTTTTGTCACGCAGTGAAATTCCAAGCATAGCTCTCTCCATTGCCCGTTGCGCAACTTTGAGTTTGCATATCATGCCAATATGCAATAGTTGGCGACCACGTCTCAGTACCATATATTGTCACTGGTAACACACACTGATTGTAAACTTTCGCCATGAGAGTTTGTGATATTTCTGGCGAGAAGATGTGATGCCAAACACTGCCCATCCGAGTTGGATTCGTCGGCTGACCTCCTTGTCAAAGTTTGATTTGCCTAACTAAATCATCTGACCTAGATAAGCGTAATGGTCGCCACTTTCGATACTGCCGTTTCAAACATGGGCCGGTCTCTGAGCACTGAGCCAAAGTCATAATGACTATATCGTCGGCAAATCGAAGGTGGGTGATGTGTTTGCCATTAATGTCGATACCATATCCGTTGTAGTTTAAAAGCTTAAAAATATCCTCCAATGCAGAGATGAACAGTTTCGGAGAGATAACGTCTCCCTGTCTCCCCTTTTTGCATTTGGATCGGATTTGTGCATTGGTCCTGAAGACGGATAGACATGGTGGCTTTGTTGTATAAACACTTCAACACTTCGATATACCTACGCTATACATAGTAGCCGATTATACTCGTCGGTTTTCTGTATAATCTGCCGAAGTGTATGGATATGGTCTGTGGTACTCGTACTATAGTATTTTATATGTAAGTAAATTTTATAAGTATTATATCAGCTATCTGGCCGCCATAGTACAAGCTTTGCTTAGTTTGGGGTCAGATGGTGTTGTGGGTGTGGTGTCTACCAATATTTTTGGAAACCGGCTTGTTTGGGTGGCTGGAAGTCGTCAAACCTGCGTGCGAGACAATTCGTGATTACTTATAAACGTGGCTCAGAAGTGAGATGGGTATGTATTTCTTCAACAAAGTGATGTCACCTTTTTTGTAGAAGAGCACCACCACACTTCAGCTCCACGTTTCTGGCGTATTACCGTCAAGTATGACGGAGTAGAACAGCTCCTGAAGGACTTTAAGTAACCGTTTTCCACCCGCTCTCAGAAACTCAGCACCCGTTTGTTTCTACTAGGGATAAATGTGTGGAGACAAATGGGAATAATCCAGTATGGCGCAACACGATTGGCAGCAGTATTTCTACCATACAGTAGCTCGTTGCCAAACATAACTGCTTCACATAGCGCCGTATTTTTATAATTAAAGTGGCCAGGCTATTGAACATCCGTATATAACTATTAGGCGTCCGTATATAGATATTGGACGTCCGTATATCATATTGGACGTCCGTATATTACATTGGACGTCTGTATATAATATTGGTTCAGTCCATGTCAGGATACAACCCCGATTTTATCTTATTTACATTTGTGTTGATCCACAAATGAGGTTATTACGTACCTATTGTAGTGGTAGGACTCTTGGCAGAGTCCGCCTGGGGAAATACCACACCTTTGCCAGTTATTCTACCGCCAAGCAATAATGTGCAAACATTACTGTGTTCCGGTTTGAAGGGCAATGTGTCCAAAGAAATTACGGGGCTTAGAGATATAAGATCGTAGATCTCTGGGTGACGAGCGCAGTGCAGTGCTAGGTAATGATTTGGACTCTTCATGTTCCAATAGCTGCGTGTCACTGTGCTGTTATGTGTCAGGCATGTTGCTTACCATCAGGCACATGTCCTGATCGTCTCGTCACTCTTTATTTAAAAAAAAAACCTACTTGTCTTAAATTAATAAAAAATAAATAAATAAACATTGGTGGACAATTCACACACAACACCATCTGACCCCAAACTAAGCAAAGCCAAAAAAAAATAAAAATAAATAAATATTGGTGGACAATTCACACATAACACTATCTGACCCCAAACTAAGCTAAAAAAATATGACTAAACAAACATGTACATATACAAACTGTACATTTATGCTTGTTATTCTAGATAATACCTGCGATTATTGGTGTAAAAATATCATAAATAGGAGCTTAATTTTTTTTATCTTATTAAGTAATTGTTTAGTACTAAACTTTGTCAAAATCACAATTCATTTATCTGTGATCGTTCACAACAAGACGCCTTATAACAATTTCAATACCTTAATATTGTAAGAATAAGTTTGTAGATGATAATAATAAAGAATATAAAAATATCGGGCATCCGTATAACTATCGATCTTACGAAATTGAAGTAAAAGAAAGAGAAAGTAAATCTAAACTAGCTGGCAACGTCGCACTCACAAATGCCATTCATCCTATGCAGACGCTAAATAGTCGATGCCATTGGTAAATCAAGATCAATATATCCAGGACGTTTATAATTAATGACCATGGTTCGGGGTTCAAAAATGTTGCGGCACGAACGTAAGAGGAATATCGCGAAAAATAAAATGATCAGAAAACGATGTATCCCACGGAGCTGGAAATCGAAAAACTAAGCAATATTCATTAAGAGATGTTAAAATAAGCAAGAGGAACCGGAGGACGTCGTAATGATGCACGACGTGCATGACGCCAAAAATATTGTAGGATGTAAATATATATATATATATATATATATATATATATATATATATATATATAATTTAAACTGGAATTATATTAGTCAGAATAATTCGAATAGGTACAATAATTTCATTTTACGCTGTACAAAATTGTAAATTGCTTCCAATTCTTTCGTTTCCAAAAAATATTGTTTAGGTACTTTACCTTTGGTAGGTACTTCACGAATTTTACTTGTCAATCTATGTACTTACGTGTTATAAATTTTTATTTGTTACCAGTTTTTCACGGAATTTTCGCTAAATACGATTCAGACGTATAATTTTTCTCGATCGTTGAACGTCGGAATCTTTTTGGCGGTGTGCGATCTGTTCAAACTGATGATGATCTGTTCTTCAAACAGCAGACTATTAATTCTTAGTGCTTAGCAAAAAGTATATAAATAGTTCATATAAAAATATTATATAAGTACTAACTTATAGAAATAATATAGCTAATACTCGTAATAAAAAATAGTTTCTAATGGGTAGTCGTTAAGTTTCTTTCCAATTTTTTTTATTTGTTTCCATGAACGAACGTTCTACGTAGTGTTAGAAAACGTTAAAAATATATTAATAATATAAAAATATTTATATCAATACCTCACGCTTCAGTTGATTTGGTACCTACTAGTCAGTACTGGTCACGGTGAATAGCGAAGCGCACCGTCGCATTATGCCCTTCACGGTTCCTTCCACGGATAATTTTTAGATGTTTTAGTTAGTTTAATTATTAGACGTAAAAAATTACAGGCGCCGTGGAAGTTGCAGCGCATATTCGTTCAGGAGAGCGTGTACGGTGAGGTGAAAGAAGCGCTAGCTGGGAGATGCAGCCGCGAGCCCATTCCATCTTGCTCTGACGCGTTTGCTGCGAGGGGAAAATTATTTGTGTGCGATTCTATGGGCGCGAAGTGTGTGGACAGGATGACAGTGGAAGTGGAGGCGTACCGCACGGCACGGGAGCTATGTGGTCTGCTACAGCGCGCCAAGGCTTCCTGTGCCCCCCCTGCGCTCTCCCTATGGGCCGCCGACTCGCAGTTGGCGCACGAGATAGCGCTGGCGGCACCCGCACACCTCGTCTGGATCAACGAATACGCCACCTTCCACGGCCCACCCGAATCATCTTTCCCACTCTACGAGCAATTTTATAAAAACCGAAGCTATGGTGATTACGGATTCTCGGAGGCCGACCTACGAGATTTGAAGCAACGTTGGGGTGATTGGAACAAATTAACGAAAAGTAAGCGCATCGATTCGATCGTGAACGCGCTGCAGAGCTTGGAATCTATACAATTAGAGAATTACGGTTCCGTCGATTTCCTAAATGACATACTAAAAATTCGAGACCAAAGTATAGTGGAGTTCGAGCAAGCGAGTGGCAAGATGTGTCTTTGCGTAGAGCGAGCGCCTCTCTTCGAAGACTTCGTAAATCTCCGTTCCGTCTCTGTAGAAGACTTGTTAAATTCAATTAACGCTACTATCAACGGCAAAGTTTTAATTTATGACGACAAAATCGTCGCAAAAATACCAAATATTTTGGAATCTCTTAAAAAAGTAGGTGTGCCTGTAAAAATGTATTCCGGGGAACAAAAAGTTTTACACAAAAATGTTGTAAATAAAAACTTCAAAGTTATTCGATCCAATTTTGGCACAATTTTTGCTAATTAATTGTATGTTATACTTACATAAGGGTAAATTTTGCCATTTTCTAGCTACAACGTAGGTATTTTAATTTCATGTCGGCATGGAAAACATTAAGCATTCCTAGTAATCCATTGATTTTAAGCCACTATTTTACAGCAAGTTCCGGCGTCGGGGTTGAATGGTGTATGAAGTTAGATCTACGAAAAGTCGTCCTTGAGTTGTCGATTAGTGGTTTCATTTAAATTCTTAAAAGGAAAATTAATGATTGGTAGTTACTAAGCTTTATTTAAGTGTATGGTACATAACTACTTAATTACACATATTAAGTTTTTGTTTAATATTAAAATTATTTTGTTGCGTTGTAATATATATTTTTTTAATATTTGTAATCTATTACTCTGTATTGAATTGTATACTTTATATTTACCAATTATAGGTAAAGCCATGAACAATATAATAAATAAATACAATATTGGTGAAAATGACGTTTCTATTATTTATTACCTTACCTACGTAAATCTACTAAGAGATTTTTATTAAGATTCACTTAACCATCAACAAACTTTATTGGGTTGATATGTACAAATAACTGTCCTATGCGAAATAGTCCATTGAAAAGTTACATTTGGGGTTGCGTTTTTTAGAGGACGCAATTTTATTTTTTTGATGTGTAGGGGGGGTCAGTGTAAAGCTAAAACCAAGTTTGTGGGGTCGCAACCCTTGTCCCACGGCCGCCATCTTGAGAATAAGGGTTGAAATGGTTTTTACGATATATCTCTTAAACTATTTATTTGATAAACAAAATTGTTAACATTTTTTATTGCAAATTAAATTCTCTACAATCTTGGTCTTGTAACTTTTTGTCGTAGAACTATAAATAAAACAGTTATAAGCGAAAATCTTTAGAAATTCGAGAAAAAAATAAAGTAAATAGCTGAGGTTTTACAGCGCTCCGAAGTGAGTACTATTTTTCAAAACTCTTAACCATACCTATATTATACGTGTGTACTATTGTGTGTACGTGTGTATTAATAATATGTCATCAGTTATTGTTTTTTTTTATTTTGTTATTATAACTTTGTAGTAACAAATTTTGTAATATTATTAATAATTAATTATTGACTCTTTTGCCCACCACCCACAAGGTGGAGTCTAGAAGCGCGTTTTTTTACGTGGTATCCCCAATAGGATTTTCTAAATTAGAACTACTCCGTCCTCAGTCGTTTCGATGGAACAGGCTGCGGCTCAGCATCTGATCGGCTTTCTGAATTAAATACCAGTGGGAGAACTGGAGAAGGAAGGGGTGTTAATGTTGGCGGTTCATCATCAAAGTCATTTTCATTTATAATTCTGAGAGTTCCATTACGTTGCTGCAAGTCTCTCCAGAACAATGGAAGCACACTGCAGAACATTTCAGTCCTGCTTTTCGACATCCACACATCGCTCCACAGTTTCCTTTTCATTTGCAATTTCTGAAGATTTTCGCTTATAACTTTTTTATTTATAGTTCTATGACAAAAAGTTACTGGACCAAAGTTGTAGAGAATTTAATTTGCAACAATAAATGTTAACAATTTTGTTTATCAAATAAATAGTTTAAGATGTATATCGTAAAAACCATTTCAACCCCTATTTTCAAGATGGCGGCCGTGGGACAAGGGTTGCGACCCCACAAACTTGGTTTTAGCTTTACACTGACCCCCCTACACATCAAAAAAATAAAATTGCGTCATCTAAAAAACGCAAGGTAAGGCCTAAAAAATTTAACATTTCAATAAATTCATTTAACATAAAAGGTGGAATGGATTTAAAGAAATTAAATACATAATTCTTTAGTAGTTTTATAATGGTAGGAAGGACTCTTTGCAGACTCCGCCCGTAGTATTTTACATTCTCTTTGAGTCCGCCTTGGAAGTACCACATCTTTGCCTATTATTCTACCGCCAAGCAGTAATGTGACAACGTCACTGTTCCGATTTAAACGATAATCAGATAATGTTTCCAGTGAAATTACGGGACATAGAGATAAAACATCTTATATCTCTAGGTGACGAGCGCAGTGTAGTGCTAGGCAGGTAATATTTTGGAGTCATGTTCCAATAGTTGCGTCTCACTATGCTGTTATGGGGAGACATGTTGCTTACTATCAGGTACATTTTTTTTAATAATAAGTGACGAGACGAGCAGGACATGTGCCTGGTGGTAAGCAACATGCCTGCCACATAACAGCACAGTGACACGCCGCTGTTGGAACATGAAGAGTCCAAATCATTACCTAGCAGTCCTAGCACTGCACTCGTCACCTAGAGAATAAGATGTTATATCTCTAAACCCTATAATTTCTCTGGAAATATTGCTCTTCAAACCGGAACACAGTAATGTTTGCACATTAAGTACTGCTTGGCGGTAGAATAACTGGCAAAGGTGTGTTACTACTTCACTTACTTCCCCAGGCGGACTCTGCCAAGAGTCCTACCACTACACTACATGACCTCATCTCCATTCGTTCCATACTATAACAAGAACAAAATTAAAATTTTTTATTAAGCCCCGACTACCTTGGATTTGTTATCTGTACAACATTATACTAGCCAAGCCCTTTCATTTGATATCCATATTGAGGGAGTTGTGAAAAAAGAAATGTAAATCGCCATTTTGTGGTAGCGGCCATCTTGGATTTGAAATTTGTCATAGTGCAAAGCATTCTAATAGTCAAGCCCTTTCATTTGATACTCATATTGAGGTAGGTTGTGAAGAAATATTTTGTCCGTCATTTTGTGGAGGCGGCCATCTTGAATCGATATTAACCGAACATAGCTAAGAACATCCGCACGGATATTAACTTTCAAATACAAAAAACCGCATCGAAATCGGCCCATCTGTTTGAGCTCTACGGTGCCACAGACAGACACACACACAGACAGACAGACAGACAGATAGACAGACAGACAGACAGACATCGACGTCAAACTTATAACACCCCTTTTTTTGGTCGGGGGTTAAAAAAAGTATTATACGAGTGTCAAACTGAAAGTTCTTAGAACTGGCCACTTTTAAACAATATAATAAAAAAATAATTCTATAATTTGAAAATATAACTCTTTGCCAATATTACTGAGATTATACTTCATTCATTTGATTCATTTGTCATTTGTTTTACGATTTGGCGGCAAATTGAAAATTGTATGTGTCACGTCAACATGAATTTAACACGAGAAAATTTTCGTGCAATGATTTTTTATGACTTTCGATGTTATTTACGTCAACAAGAAAGTTATGATAGACTACGATTGGCCTTTCACGATGAAGCCCCATCTCGTGCGACTGTTTACAACTGGTTTAATGAGTTTAAACGTGGTCGCACTAATCTCACTGATGATTTACGTGAGGGACGGCCTTCTACGGCGACGACTGAAGATAACATCTGTGTTGTGCGGCGTATGATAGAGACTGACAAAGAGTGACCTATCAGCAGATTCGGACAAGCTTAGGCATCGGTATGAGTCAAGTGCACAAAATCCTACACGAACGTTTAGCGGTCAGGAAGCTTTGCGCCCGGTGGATACCTCATAATTTGACTGAGGCTCAAAAACTCTATCGTGTGGATTGGTGCCGTAAAATGATTGAAAGATTTAACGGAGGTGACTCAAATGCTGTGTTCGACATACTAACAGGTGACGAAAGCTGGATTTACTGTTATGATCCTGAAACCAAAAGACAATCTGCTCAGTGGGTGTTTCCTTTCGAGGAGTTGCCAACTAAAGTGAAGAGAGATCGAAGTGCGGGGAAAAAAATGGTGGCCTCGTTCTTTGGAAGGATAGGTCATTTCGCAACAATTGTGTTAGAGGATCAAAAAACAGTTTCTGCAGAATGGTACACTACCAATTGTTTGCCACTTGTCTTGGAAAAAGTTCGAGAGAAACGACCTCGCAGTAGGATCCTCCTTCACCACGACAACGCCTCATCGCACACCGCCAAGCGAACGATCGACTATTTGGCGACATCAAACGTTGAATTACTGGGTCACCCGCCGTATAGCCCGACCTCGCGCCTTGTGATTTTTATTTATTTTCAAAAATTAAAGAAAAACTTAAAGGAAAGCGGTTTATGAATGCTGAAGAAGCGGTGGCTGCGTATCGCGATGCCATTGAAGAGACCCCTAAGGAAGAGTGGGCAAAGTGCTTTTCCCAGTGGTTCCATCGCATGCAGCGGTGTATTGACGTGAATGGACAATATTTTGAAAAGATATAATAAAACTAATAACTGGCTAATGTAATCAGTTTTTGATTTTCTAAGAGCTTTCAGTTTGACCCTCGTATGTAGGTATAGGTGTTTTTATCTTAAAATTATTTGATTGTCGTCACATTTGAAGGATGGGTATATTGAGGATTTCCTTCATCGTAGCTTCGTAACTGAAGGAAAAAGTGACTAAATCAACATGTACTTAGGTATCAAGAAATAACATCCACACATGAGCTTCCTATAATTCCATCATATCAGCCTATAAAGTTGGGCATTATATTATTATGAAGGGTTCATAAACGGTGCGTTATTAAATATTGTCCGTATTCGACGCCGATAAGACTTTATAAGGCCGTGGGAGGGAGCACCTGATCAATTATTATTTTCCCTGTACCTAGCCGTAAACATACGCTTCGGTAAAGGTGTCGACTGTCGAGTAACATTAATTCCATTATGTACGCTTCAGTGACATGAAAACATCGCTGAGAATACATTCTGACACGTGTTTCAAACTAGTAGGTAGGCACGTCCACAGAATTGTGTAGGTGTTATGGTAACTTGATTTAACCGGCATTTTATACGTAATAGGTTTCCAATCTAAAAATCGGTTGATATCATATATATCCCTCAGGCTGAGAACGACAACTTCCTAAAACGACAAATTCAACAACAACTTTCAAAAATGTGTGTGATGCTTTCTTTATATTAAGCTAGGTTTTAGTTACGAAATTATATTGATAGTTGAGTGATAGGTACCTAAGTTTTGTTTGAGGATAGGTACACGTCGACATTAAGTGAAAGGATTTCGCTAATGGATGAGAAATTGACAAAAACTAAAAATACTTTAGTACCAAATAGGCTTTCAGTGAAAACGGCAAAATGAAAAACTAAAGCTTCGTCATTGATTACGACAAAGAACTTTCTCACATATTTTTTATAAAAGTAGACGTAGGTAACCTGTTCAAAAAAACAAAAAAAAACATCAATCGATCCATTTGTTTAGAAGCTTAATACGAGTACATCAAAGTAACACTATATAAATAGGGGATATAACTATGGTATATAAATAGGGGATACCACAGGTTAAATATATGTACTTACTAGCTTTTACCCGCGACTTCGTCCGCGCCACATATTTATTAAAGTAATTGAGGCAGTACCTACTCGTATGTCTACTACCATACAAATTCACGTTTCCTAATCAAAATCGGTCTAAGTCAAAGTTTTATATTTATTAATAAATGTACAATTTACACGACAAATTACAAAGAAACTATGTTCTCAAAAAATTAATCAAAAACAGACTTTAATTTAAAATCATATTGGGACGGTCCACCAAATTTTATTAGAGTCTATTAGTAGATATTAGTAGATATATCGACTGATTACATGAACGCAAATTTTAGTGTGTTGTTCATATTTCAAAAACCGCCGCACTGATTTCGATAAAATTTATATGACCACCTCTGAACTATAATCTACCAACCAAAAAAATAACCATCTAAATTGATTCACAATTGGAAATACAACTGGATTGATAACCTCCTCCTTTTTGAAGCCGGTTAAAATAGCATACAAAGAGTGCCAAGATCCTTCCATGCACACTTTTACTCCTCATTTCCACTCTTTTCAACTCTTTTTCTGTGATAAAAAGTCGCCGTTGTCCTTTCCTAAGTCTAGGTAGTCTATCTGTGCACCAAATTGTAACAAACTCTTTAAGTGACTTAGGCGTTAGACGGTAACGGACAGAGAGAGTTACTTTCATATATATAATTTCATATTAGAATTGAAAACAGGTGTTCCTGATCATTTTATAGGAGGCAGTTGTAAAAGGTTACCGAAAAGTAATACGTTTACTCCTCCAAAAAAACTCATTTTAACAGTTCTTAATTTGCCTTAATCGAGCGTCCATCATGCATAACATTTGATAAGACACCATGGAAATCTCGTCGACTATCAAAAATTCTGTCTGATAGTCTGATACGCCATTTAGTGGCTGCGCCCAACTTAAGTATTGAGGTTGTATAGTGCACTGTATTCTTCTTATCAAGCCCTTTTATTTGATACCCATGTTGATGGGGTTCATAAAACCTAAGTTATCCGCCATTGTGTAGAGGCCGCCATCTTGGATTTTAATTTAATATAATGAAATGAAATGAAAAGAAATGAAATGAAAATTTATTTTCGTTAACAAACGTTGCTTATCAATTTGATCAATGTCTTAAACAATATTTTCAGTCCAGATGGAGAAGCATTGTCACCCAAGCTAGGAGTTAACCTGTGTGATGGCGTGGCAATACCCTCCGCCGGAAGAGTAGAAATTTGTGTTTTTTGTTGCATTTCAGAAACACAATGATGACAAAATAAAATAAAAAAATTAACAAGGATTTACATATTTTTACAAATACCAACGCTACTTATTTCCTGTTTATAGATCAACAACAACATGTAAAGTAATCTATCTATTTGTGTGCGTGCATGTGTGTGTGTGTGTGAGTGAGAGAGAAGGGTGTGTGTGTGTGTGAGAGAGAGGGCGTATGTGAGTGCGTGTGTGGTGTGTGTGGGGGACGGTTGAGAGTTCTGACACCAATTCGTCTATCTACCATGAGTTTTTTTAAAATATCCTCAGTTTCCTCATAGTTTTGCTGAAGCAACCAGTGTTTTATGATAGTTTTACAGTTATGGTAATTTAATTGATGGATCTTAATAATTTTATCCAGCTTGTTGTAGATATGAGCGGCACGTCCCATGCTTTGTCTTATTGCGAACGTAGTATGACAACGTTGTATTTCCATTGTGTCTTTGTAAGTGGCAGAGCGTTCGGGACGAAGCGAATGCCGTTCCACAAATTGCAAAATACATTGCATTCTACTGGTTGAGCACTTTCATTTGATACCCATATTGATGGGATTGATAAAACCTACGTTATCCGCCATTGTGTAGCGGCCGCCATCTTGGATTTCAATTTTTTATTGTATATTGTATTCTGCTTGTTGAGCCCTTTCATTTGATACCCATGTTGATGGGATTGATAAAACCTACGTTATCCGCCATTTTGTAGCGGCCGCCATCTTGGATTTCAATTTTTATAGTATATTGTATTCTGCTTGTTGAGCCCTTTCATTTGATACCCATATTGATGGGATTAATAAAACATAAATTATCCGCACTTTTGTAGCGGCAGCCATCTTGAATTTATAATGATAATGAATAAACATAATTGTATTGTCACCAAAATCCAAAGTGTATACAAAATTTCAGATTAATCGGTTGACAGGAAGAGGGTGAAATTTGAATTACTAAATTTGACCCAAGAATAAATAATCATAAATAATAAAAAAGAAAACCCCAATTCCACCCCCGTAGGTACAATTCGAAATCGAAACTACAAAACTGCTAAAACATACATTTTATGGTTTCGTGTTAAATATCTAGACGTAAAGTTTCATAGTTCTTCAACAATGACGAAGTTTTCCATATAAACTTTCATCCCTTATTTTAACCCTTTCAACCCTTTTTTCGGAACAAAAAGTAGCCTATGTCCTTTCTCGGGATCTATTTTATCTATGTATCAAATTTCATCAAAATCTGTTGGTTGGTTTAGGCGGTAAAGACGGACAGACAGACAGACAGACAGACAGACAGAGTTACTTTCGCATTTATAATATTAGTATGGATAACTTATAGTCCTTGTATCTTGTACTTAGGTACAATACAGGCTTGCATTTGACCGAGGGCTGTCTGATGTCAATCAATAAAATGGCCTACGAAGTAGCACGCTTACCTAGAAGTTTACCTACTCTAGATTCTATACAAGCCTATCAGGAAACACCCACTCGAGGTAGTGTATCACAGCCTCATCATGCTAATGAGATATGTACTTAGGTTCGAAGCGGTACAAAATAATAATAGCACATTAACCGTGAACGGGAAAAAATTGATCGTAGGTATATAGTTGACCAAAACTCTAGGAAAATGAATCTCCTATCGAGAATTCGGGTTTTCGAGCGGAGAGAAATTAAAATAGTAGGGACATACATCGACGTGTGCGAGGTGTCGCTGTTATGACAACATGTAACCGACTTCTGTTTTATTTTAATAGGTTATCGATTTGATAGGTTAATGGGTTGGAACATTGAACATACGAGTATATACCTACATATACGTCAACGTTAAGTGAAAGGATTTCGCCAATGGTTAGTGGTTAGGTATAGGTTACTAAAACTAAAAATATTTAGGTACTTAATATTTTAGTCGGCCTAAAAGTAGGTGCATGAATAAGAGTAGATTTTTAAATTTTGTAGTTTAGTTTAATATTATTTATTTCGCATCTTTGGGATGGGTCGACTAAGTACCAGCTGGAGCCTTTGGACTCAATAGTACATACGTACAAGACGTACCAAAAGGGTCATAGGCAACATCCTCATGTTTGTAAAACAACTTCAAAGTCTTGAACATTCGGGTTATTATCGGATACATTTCTTTGACCTTTTCTCTATCGGTCTGCTCGTAGACCTAGAAAGTGTCATCGTTTCGAGATTGATGTTCCAAAGTCTCGGACGAAAGTATTTTACCTCACTTTCGTGAAAAGAAAATCTAAACTTTAGAATGAGTTGCCCGAGTGGATATTTCTCAATTAATATTATCTGGGTGTCTTCAAATCTAAAGCGAATTGAGATTTTCTAGTTTAGTGCGCTCATTATGGGCCGCATCGCGAGATAGCGGAAATGTCCAATGCAAACATATTAGGTACTGTCGTATAGATTTTTTTTTATTAAATTTAATTTCTTGTATTCAGTGATTAACTATTAATATAACGTTTAGGAAAAAATAAGTGTGCAAATGCTTTAATACAAAAAAACAATAGGTAGGTATCCGTAAAAGTGTTCTCTGTGATTGTGCCAAGTGCTAAAACATCATTATATAACATTTTAATTCCCATCCAACCATTTATACTTTCCAAAAAAGCCTCAGTGGCGTTATACCTATCTATTGTAATGTAATAGTTATAAACCTTTTCATTAAATAAACCTCTTCACTTATTAGGTACCTATTACTAAATAAATATTGGTGGTTCATAGAACATAATACCTAGGTCCAAAATAAGCAAAGCTTAGGTAGGTAAATAGGTAATCGTAAATACCAGAGATGTATAAGATACCCTATACAAAGTATCTGAAGTACAAGATGCAAGATACTTAAGAAAAAAAGGATTTCAGATACCAGATACAAATACTTTTCTAAAAAGGTATCTGAAATACTAGATACAAAATACGTATCTTACAAATACTTTTTAAAGATAAAATACTTTTGTAAGAAAACAACATATAATTGAACTTAAGTTTATTCATCCGAGAAAACAATTTTCGAATAAATATATCGCGTTGATTACAAGGATCAGGTAAATGAGAATGTAGTTAGTGTTTAGTGTATAAATCAAGGAAAAACTAAACTTCTTAACTAATTTTTCAATAATTATTCGGTCCAGTTTTCCAGATGCATTAAAGTAGGGACTGACGAAATTAATAATAATTGACTTGGTACTACATGGATCTCAGAACTTTTTTACGTTAGAACAACTGGCGAGACTTGTTTTTTTTACGAGGATTGTTGTTTTTAACCCCCGACCAAAAAAGGGGTGTTATAAGTTTGACGTCGATGTCTGTCTGTCTGCCTGTCTGTCTATCTGTCTGTTTGTGTGTCTGTCTGTGGCACCGTAGAGCTCAAACGGATGGGTCGATTTCGATGTGGTTTTTTTTTATTTGAAGGTTAATATCCGTGCGGATGTTCTTAGCTATGTTTGGTTAATATCGGTTCAAGAGTGCGCCTCCACAAAATAGCGGACAAAATATTTCTTCACAACCTACCTTAATATGGGCAATATGGGTATCAAATGAAAGGACTTGACTAGTAGAATGTTGTAAATATAACAAATCTGAGGTAGTCGGGGGTTAATCAATTTTTTTTAATTTTGTTCTTGTTTATGAAATTATTTTATGTTTTAACATTAGATATATTGGATGTTTGTTGCTTAATTACGTCGTAGTAATCGACATGGAAATAAAACATCGATGTTTTTTCCGATGTAACATCCGATTGTCACATCGATATATCCTGCTAGTCCTACTAATATTATAAATGTCGTTGTATGGATGTTAGTCGCTCAATCACGTCGTAACTTTGGAACACTTTCAACCCCAGTCTGGAAGACATTTTTATCCCAAAAAATAACGGGAACTACACGGGTAATACCTGGGGTACTGCTAGTTAATATCATAAAAAGAAAAGATTTTATTCTTTAGTGCGAGAGATTAAATATATTTTTTCTTATTTTGCACACAACATAACTTGGATTAATATATTTATCTGAGTATATCACTTTTACTCACCTTATTTACTATATTTATTAATATATTGTATAATCGATATTTTAAAATTAACGTTATATCGGGTTTATAAATTAACGTTATTCGATGCATCGTAAGAAAACATCGAGTGTTTTAAAACATCGATATATGTATATATGGTCCATTCCTACTCCTGTGCCAGTTTAAATTAAAATAATAGTAAACAAATTTCGTAATTTTTTTTGTACAGAAAATATCCATGTTTTTAGACATCGTTGTTTTTTGCACATCGCTGTTTTTCTAATATCGATCATCTCTATTCGAAACACCATACAATACGAAAAAAATACGGAATGAGTGACAGTGACAGGAATAGACAGAACATCTTAGTCGATGACATTTGTAGAACGATAGTGTCGCCATCTGTCATTTGGTTCCCGACCATATCCGCGATTTTTTTTAAACGACGCGCATCGTTCGGTTGCTTTCGGAGAGAAAAACTGCTTTTCTTTAAGTTTATTTTAGTAAAAGTATCTTACGGAAAAAAGTATCTTCAAAATACTAAGATAACCGGAAAATGTATCTAAATAAAAGATACAAAATAGAAAAAATAAAAAGTATTTGAAATACAAGATGTAAATACGTATTTTGTATCTTGTATCTGTATTTTAGATACTTTTATCTAAGATACGTCACATCTCTGGTAAATACATACATAACTGATCGTTGTTACAAGTGTAGGTAACCACACACTATCTACTAAAATAAAAATAAATTTTAAGCAAGTAATAAAGTTTTTTGGTGTGTATTCGGTCATCACTGGAACCACCACTGTAGGTAAGTGTCAGATTAAACAATTTCAAAGGTACTTTATTTCAACTTGCTATAAGCAACATTTTATGACTGTAAACACATAATATAAAATCATAACGACATTCATCCACCAAGTCATAACGAGTAACGCTTGGGATCTTCCGCGACGTAGGTGATAATACAAACCGCTCTTCAAACGCCCAGCTGAAACGGTTATGACTTTGCTATTATCTTCTCAGTATCCCTTGGTTTCAATCGAAAATAAAGAGCAAATCAAAACCAAGATCATTCCGAACGAAGTCGGGACGGCCGCTAGTCGTAGACTCTACTACTAACTCTTTGAACTCTATGCAAAAAGGAGAAGTATAGCATTTTTATTTTATTTGCCAGTTATTCTACCGCCCTTCAATAATATAAAAACGCCACTACGTTTTGGTTTAAAGGGCAATGTTTCAAAATAACCTACAGAGATTAGGGATAAAACAACTTAAATCTCTGGGTGAGTGCAGTGCTAGCTGATTGAATCGGTACTGTAAATGGCAGCAGGCATGTCACTAACCATCTGACACGTGTAATGCTCGTCTCGTAACTCGACTATAAAAAAAATAGCAATAACTTCCCAATATCATATCCCAAGTTAATGATAAAAAGGAACACAGTCCAAGTGTGAGTTACTACGGGGTAAGCCAGGCCCGTACCTCGTACTAAACCACAAGATCACCCGCACTCGCGTCGCGTCGTAGCCAAGCGCCAAACGTGTGCGTTCCCTCGGCGCTCGCCGCGTGTACAATACGCCGGCATTCAACTCTTCAACGCGTCCTAAATATTGCTCGTACATTTTAACAACCCATAAATTTTCTGTTATTAATTCTGTGCAAATAATCCCACATATTTTTAAATAACTACGTCAGTGCCACGACGCCGACTATGATTCTATAAAGATTAGAAGGTAATATTTTATGTGATTCAGATAGTTTGTTTTTAATTTAAAACTGTTGTATCGAATTGTTTGCAACGTACAGTACATAGAGTCTAATATAGAGTGGGGTTGCAGGGTTACTCAGAAAGTGTTTTTAAAGTCTAAAAGGGGTCACTTTGTTTACTTTAAAACCAAACCTGTATTCGAAAATAAGTTACCTAGCTATAATGTTTGTTCTTCAGAAACATATTCAAAGAGTGCTGGTAGCTATAGAAATAAGTAAGTACTTTTGGTTGGTACTAATTTTACGCGTTGAATGTCATTTGTGATTGGAATCTTTAGGTATGTGTAGTAAGTACGAGTACAAAGACTATAGTCTTCCTTATTGTCTCGTAAACGCAAAAGAATATGCTAATAATTAACGCAAATGATAACTAGGTACATTAATTTAAAAGGCCTTTTTAGGGTTCCGTAGCCAAATGGCAAAATACGGGACCCTTATAGATTCGTCATGTCCGTCTGTCTGTCTGTCTGTCCGTCCGTATGTTACAGCCACTTTTCTCCGAAACTATAAGAGCTATACTATTGAAACTTGGTAAGTAGATGTAATCTGTGAACCGCATAAAGATTTTGATACAAAAAATAGAAAAAAAAACAAAAATTTTTAGGGGTGTCCCATACTTAGAACTGAAACTCAAATTTTTTTTTGATCAAAACCATACGTGTGTATTATCTATGGATAGGTCATCAAAAATGATATGGAAGTTTCTAACATTTTTTTTTCTAAGCTGAAAAGTTTGCGCGGGGGCTCTTCCAAAGTGGTAAAAAGTGTCCCCACCTGGAACTTCTAAAATAAGAGAATGACAAAAAAAAATATGATGTGCATTACCATGTAAACTATCAATGAAAATTGGTTCGAATGAGATCTAGTAAGTAGTTTTATTTCAATACGTCTTAAATTGACTATTGTTAACACACTGATTAAAGTAACAACGAATTATAAGAACTTTTATATTATGTTACTTGCTGCTACGGAAGTCAGTCCGAGTCCGACTCGCACTTGACCACTTTTTTTTATTCCATAATACAACATTATTTACTTACAGTAAAAATTCCCCCACTAAATTTCTATAGATTAATGAATGGATATTTTAAGTGGATTTTGCTGAAAAGTACAGATATATGTAAATTAAACCTGGAATAACATACCTATAGGTAGGTTATATCGCTGGAAAATTAGGGAACGGGAAAAACCTACGCGGGTGAGACCGCGGTGCGCTGCTAGTTCAATTATATAATTCAAGTGTTCGTTTTTTAAATATAAATAAATCGGACCGCATCGGCCATGTAACACATGGGTTACCCGTGAAGTACCGAATTAAAATATTATGAGACACTGAATGAATATTGAAAACTTCGTGCGTGACTTCACAAAAGTGTGGGAGATAAGTAGGTACTATACATGCATGCTTTTTAATCAGTGGTCCACCTAGGTAATTGACCCAGCCCAGGGAGGGAGGAGGGAGTATGACTCCCATGACGACCCCCTGGATCCGCCCTTGTGTTTAATCTCAACAAAATGCTTGAATGCTTGTTTCGAAATTAAGCATTTTGTTTCTGAAAAAACCAAGCCATCGATTTTAACTACAAATTAAACGCACTCACCTTAACATTTTCGTTAAATTTATGGGACCAAATTATTTGGATAGGCCAACTAAACACACATCAGTGTGTTTATATACCCCACCAAAAACACTGTGAAGTTGATCGGAGTACCTAAATGAAGATGTCATTTTTATAACGGGCCTTTATTACCAAAAACTAAAATACAATGAGAACTACACTACGCTACATACCTAACTACTTCCACTAAGCACACCTGAATTATCCATAGATCAATGACGGTCTACAGATAATCAAGATGTTCAAGCCCACTACCAATCGGAAGCGTACCTACCCAGCATGCTGGCGGCATTGATGAAAGTACCTTATAATATATCTAATCTAATATCTATACAGTTTTTGGACATTTATAAACCGCTCTAAAGATTTCGATAAAATCTATAGGAGACCTCTGAAGTACCTACATAATTATAATCTACCAAAATCGACTCATGGCGGTCGTCTCGCGTAAAATGCATTAAAAAAACATCCGAATTGAGAACCTTCTCTTTTTTTTTTAAGTCGTTCATAGATTAGGTATATAGGATTCGAAATATAGCTATTTACGCGTGGAAATACACTGGATTGATTTTGTGTGAGATTGTTGGTAGGTACATACTTAATTTCCCATAATCCAACTAGTTAGTGTAGAACTCGGTACTGTTCGATTATTCTATAACATTCCTAATCACTTAATTACGAGCCGAGCCCACATGTTTTACATGCTAATATCGACATTATTATCCGGCTCACTAGTGTTATAGTGGTTATATAGTATCAAAGTTCTATTGGAACATAAAGAGTCCAAATCATTTCCTAGCACTGCACTGCGCTCGTCACCCAGAGATCGAAGATGTTGTATCTCTAAGCCCTGTAATTTCTCTGGAAACATTACTCTTCAAACCGGAACACTGTAATGTTTGCAAATTACTGCTTGGCGGTAGAATAACTGACAAAGGTGTGTTACTTCCCCAGGCGGACTCTGCCAAGAGTCTACCACCTGACTGAACGGATCGAGTTAAAATTGCGAACACAGAATTAGTCTGAAATAGCACATAGTCTATTTTTTGTCTCGAAAAAAGGGGGTACAGGAACAACACCGGTGTAAATTTGCGGTGCACTGCTAGTTCGTATTATTATATTTATTATATATTAAAACTATCGTGTTTGTGTGTACTCCTTCGCAACGGCTCTACCGATTCGTAATTACTACATACGTATTTCTTTTGTTGTATGTATATTTTGTTGGGTAAGAGCTAGTAAAACTTGTAGTATACCTCTAGAATAGAGCCAGGTGCATGATATAATATGTACCTACTCATATTTATTTGTATAATTGTAAATACAGTTACTTATTCTACAGCACCTTAGAGAGTAAGTAAATAAATAGATCAGGGGTTTTCGCACGGTTCCCTTGTAAAAATCGTAAGCAGATGACGTGCATAATTGCTATGGTAACAGAGTGATACGCCGCGACAAAAGTATGACACTTCCACAAGAGCGATCAGACCCGTAATTTCGGTGTAAAGTATTTGTTCCGACTCTATTCGTAGTATCTAAGCTCTATGTACAGCAACCAGAAACAAAAAAAAATATTTGTATTTATCATACAAACACTTTCCCTGGGTGAGAATTGAACCCACAATCTACGGTTTCGCAGGTAGACTAACTACCAACTAAGCCAGCCTATAATGACATAACATTTGCGGGGTCCGTTAGGTTCTCCTGATTTTGTTATAACTATATGTCTATGAAAAGTATTTAGATTTCAGAATATCTATACAAAAATTTTAATTGCGACGAGCGACGAGGTCAGTCTTAATAAAAAAAAGTAGTGTGTAATTTTACTCCAATGTTCCCATTTATGTCATAAACACTTTTATGGATTGAGATTCTATCTATAGTTTGCATTTCATCGGTAATGATAATTTATGTCCTACAAAAAGCATAGTAAGTTTTTCTTGACCCGTTAAAAATGGATTGAAGTTATGTTTTTATTTGTACAGAAACCGTTTTATTATAAATATGTGTAATCGTGCTCCATCTAAGACTACACTATATCAACGCTTACTTTAAAGCCAGTTGTGGTCAGACCGTTGTTTGAAATAAATATGAAACATCAATCTCCTGCTTATTGAACCACCGCATGCGTGACTACTTATACAACGTAACTACTATTAAGCAAATTAATCCACTGTTTATCTACATTCAATGATCGATGTTATCTACATGCTAAGCAATCATTATGGGTGCCGACCTATCTATATATGTGTTATAGAAATGGGGATAATTACTATTACTACTAGAGTACCTAATTTATTCGCGGTTCACAAGCGTGTTTTGCATAGCAACCTTATAATACATATAAATGACTTTTCCATCTTTTTCTACAAACAGTAGACAGTGAGTTCATTTTTCTGAGCAGTGAGTTTATACTATGTTTCGTTCGGTTTTGTGGCTTAAAGCGAAAACAAAACAAACAAGCGGTCTATAAAAGTATACTGTAGACCGCTTAACATAATATATGTAAATAGATAAAAAATGCGGGGTATACTGGTGAAAATGCAAACAACACCTGTTTTTCGTAAAATTCGTAAGAATTAAGGTTCCCGACATAGCCCAAAAAAACTGTACGAGTATACAGAAGTGGTAATGGGCCGTCCATATTGCCAGAAGAACCAAATAACCGTTGGGGTAGGCAGGTAGAATGGAGACTCCTAGGCAAGGGCAGTGTGGGACACCTTGCGGCTAGGTGAAGCGTTAAGCTGCATAAAATGACGGGTAAACAGTGGACGACAGGACCTGCCTATCGAGGTCAATGCCGTTAATGTACACACATAGGCAAATTTTTATACGGGAAAATCAGCTCTATCTTTATTTAAAATTTCAACCCAACTTTCATAAGGTTTTTGCCGATGGATGCCCGATGCAAAAACGATAGCTCCCAAACGGATAAACCGATTTTGATTTTTTTGCTTGAAAGATGGTTTATTCGGAAATGGTCTATAATATAAATTGAGAAAAATTGGTCCAAAATGCCGAATTCAATTTATTTTTCAGAGCCTCAATACGGCTATTAAATGAAAGAGCTTGACAATTGAATACAATACAATACACTACGACATAATTGAATTCCAATATGGTCGGGGGTAAGCCAACATTTACTTTACTACTTTAAATTGTATCTACGGCTTAATTTTAACAAAATTTCAGTGTATGCGGAACTTGCTGAGAGTTGCAGGAAATCGATACGCTGTTGGATTTTATTATAAAAATGTCTACAACGCCGTCGCCGAAGTCTTCCCTGGCGAAGCTCGTTTTATATCCCAAACCAAAGCCCTTCAAAGTAATGGTGCTCGGACAATCGGGAGTTGGCAAATCCGGTAAGTTATCTTATCAAACACGTAGTAACCACAATTAAGTATTATCTGACCTTCATACTATGGTTGTATACTACTTTCCTTTTTAGCGAGATAATGGAAACCTTTCAATGACTTTGTGGATATTGATACCTTACCGTACCCTTACATAGTAAGAAACTGATTGTATTTAACGATTGTTCCTTATCGTTGGAATTTCCACGTGAACGAAGATTCACGGAAACGCTTTGGTTCATGATAGTAGATATGAACGTAAGCCCGTGTACTTATTTACATTGTGTCTAAAAAGAAAATAGTTTATCAATAGGTATCGACATCGTTCATGTAACCTACCTGTGAAATACTGTTGAAAATGTATAATTTTCTTTACTAAATCTAAGTATATTTAAACGGACTCTTAGATACAGAAGTATGCGAATTTCTGTAAATCTACTTAGTAGAGTAAGTAGTAGGTAATACATAATAAGTGAATCTTTATATTTTTGTTGTTTATTTCTCTTAAACTAAAGCAAAAGTCGATAATTCTTAGAGTTATTCCCGATTTCGATTTCCGGGGTCTGCCTGGGGAAATAGGTTAAGTATCTTTGCCAGTTATTCTACCATAAAGCAGTAAAGTCCAAACATCACTGTGTTCCGGTTTGAATGGCAATGTTTTCAGACAAAATACAGGGCATTAAGATATTTTTTTATAGTATAGTGTTACGAGACGAGCAGGACATGTGCCTGATGGTAAGCAACAATCCTGCCACATAATATCACAGTAACACGCAGCTAATGAAACACGAAGAGTTCAAATCATAACTCGTACCTAGCACTGCACTGCACTGCGCTCGTCGCCCAGAGATCTAAGATATTATATCTCTAAGCTCTGTAATTTCTCTGGAAACATTGTTCTTCCATTGTTAGTGTTAATGTCTCACCTGTACCGGTTATTGTTGGGACTACCACTCTCGAAGTTGTTGTCGAATACGTCTACCTGGGTCAAAAGATCCAATTAGGTAGATCCAACTTCGACAAAGAGGTCCAGCAAAGGATCCAACTCGGATGGGCAGCGTTCGGGAAACTTCGGCACATCTTTGAGTCCAAAATACCCCAATGCCTAAAGACGAAAGTCTTTAACCAGTGCGTGTTGCCAGTGATGGCTTATGGAACTGAGACGTGGTCCTTCACTGTTGGCCTCATAACGAAGCTCAAAGTCACATAGCGAGCTATGGAGAGAGCTATGCTCGGAGTCTCTTTGCGCGACAGAATCGCAAAAGAACGAACGTGGCCGATATAGCTCAAAGAATAAGCAAGCTGAAGTGGCAATGGGCAGGCCACATCGCTCGCAGAACTGACAACCGATTGAGAAGAAAAGTTCTCGAGTGGCGATCACGAACCGGAAATCGCAGTGTTGGACGGCCTCCCACTAGATGGACAGATGACCTCACAAAGGTCGCTGGAAACCGCTTGTTGCAGGTTGCGCAGGACCGTTCGTTGTGGAAATTTAGGGGGGAGGCCTATGTTCAGCAGTGGACGTCTTGCGGCTGATGATGATGATGATTGCTCTTCCAACCGGAACACAGTAATGCTTAATTCAAATGCTCTAAAACGGACAAAATAAATTTTGAATGCATTCCAACCCACCGTTTTATCAAATTATAAAATGTATATTGATAGAAATAAAAGCTTGTTCTTGTTGAGCGCGCTTTGTTGTAGTTAACAAACGAAGAACCAACTGATGTTAACCTGCAATAGCGTAGACACGACCACACCACGAACATTTCAACACATTGAAAACATTACCTACATGAGAGTGAATCGTAATCTACATTCTATATGATTTTCAATACCCAAGTGAAAGCGTTAGGTACCTACATAACTAATGGATAACGTACGTAACTATTCGACATAATGTAATGACTAGATCATTTATCTATCCCTTGACCTAGGTACTCGTACTTGTATTGAAATTACTTACTGTGCCCCGTGGTATCGTACTGCGCTATAGAACTAGATTTATGTGAGTTTATCAATAATATTTTGCGGAGTATTGGCATTTATAATTATAATTTTTGACTTTGGTTTTCTTCACAATTTTTACATTTGCGACTTTTTTTTTAAACCAAAGATTTATGAAACGTAGGGAACGTTTCATAAATCTTGTTTAGTGTTTGCAATATGAGTTGAAATCGCGAAAATTTTGCTCTACAATCCCTTCATTTGATCCAAGATAGATTAATTGTAAGTCATTCCACAAATCACAGATATTAATAAGCTCTTGTGGATTCATCAGTGTCGAAATCTTTGTCGAATCGATGCGACGTCCTAACGTCGCATCGTCGATCGTCGATCTCAATACGAATATAGGTTGTGTAGGTAATTTAATGTATTTTATTGCTAGTTTATTACTTTGTTCACAGCCCTAGTGGTGCGGTTCATTACTCGTCGATTTATAGGCGAATACGATCCCAATTTAGAAAAAATATACTCTTTCCAAACCGTTATAGATAACGAGATGGTATATTTTGAGGTTTTGGATTCCGAGGGAGATTCACATGTAAGTACTTGTTTTCTGTATAGATAATGATAATTACACAATCTCGCTATTTTAGAATAACTGGTATTAAATTTACTTCGTAACCATATATGTACTCGTAAGTACGTGGATGTATATTGGCAAATTATATTGAATTCCTTAGCAAATTCCTTAAGCGATGTATCCTCACTCAAGGAATATGCGAAGGAATTCACAACCTTCTTTTGAATCTCCAAAATATTTAAATACAAGAACGAGGAAGCCGCGTGCAATCATATAGAGAGATATATAGATTATAGAGTTAAGAGCCGCAGAGTAAGGCGTTTTCAGAATTATGGAGGGTTGAGCTAAGGACCGTCATCTGTGGACATGAAAAAGTGATAAGGGTGGCGCGACATTAGCATCAGGCAGTAGAACGGCTAAAAGGATGGAGTTGAAATTCACTTCTCCTAACCGTGTATACCACAACGGCTACTTTTTATCCCGGGGAAATAACGAAAAAGGGAACCATGCTAGCAAAATCGTGGGAAGCTGCTAGTGGGTTGCGAAAAAGATCTATACAAAACCGACAGAGTCGTGTACTACATCAATAAGATGAATTGTTACTACGAGACAAAACCCTAACCTTAGAAGTTTATATTAAAATACACTGTACTTAAAAAAATATTTGATTTCTAATTTTGTCTACTTATTCTCGATAAAAGGACACTTTATGTGATCTAGTACAAGCGTTCTGCCTAATCTAGTATTTCGTCCTGAAAAATAGAATAAACATGTGCCGTAAACATCGATAGATGTACCTAGGTACTTTTGCTTTCTGCCTGACATAGGTAACATCAAATAGTTAGGGTAAGCCGTTTGTCACCGAATACGGTCGAAACGTAAGTTGGAAGCCGCCGTCGCATATGAGTCACCACTTTACTAATTGAAAATTGCAACACCATGCTAGTTTTCGGTTAGTTAGTTAGTTTTAACTTCACGGTTTTAATTCTTTCCAACCTTTTTTGTGCACAGGAAAATGAATATGCAAATCTAGAGAACAACATCCGGTGGGCCGAGGCGTTCATACTGATGTACTCGGTGACCGACAAGTGCTCGTTCGACGAGTGCCACCGCCTCAAGTTTCTCATTAACTACAACAAGCGACGGCGCAGGCTCGCTTCCTCTATGAAGGTAAATTATATGCTTTTCATTGATGCAGAAGTCACAAAACTAGCACTTTTTTATGATATAGACTCCATAGAGTATAACAGCACAGTGTTAGAACAGCTGCTGTTCTAATAGCTGCATGACCTGGTGTGTGCGTTTTTTTTAAATGAAGGCGGATTCACGATTTTTTTCCGAAAAATCGAAAATAGTTTTGGAGACCTATTTTATGTGATTTATTTTAAACTTCCTCACTGACTAAGTAGATGTACGTCCATTATGATACGAATATGGAGTGTTTTTCTTTATTATCGACAGACCTTACCTATAAACCCACAAAATTCAGTAGGTATAAACAATAATTTCACTGGGTTTCACAGTTTCGAAAATGTTGAACAATTTCAATATGACATTTTTTTATGGAAAAGTAGTCAAAATTACGAATTTCTTTTTACCATACTCGTACTTCGAGAAAGGAGAATTTGAGAATTCTTAACTCAGAACTTTCGACGGGGTGAACCGATTATCATAATTATTTTTTTGTCAAAAGGGTTATACCTACTTCCCGAATAGTCCCATATACATTTTATGGAAAACGGTGGAACGGTAATATCAACGAAAATATAAAAAATACATACGCCGATGATGCATTACTTTGATTCTATAAAAAATTGTGAACTGTGCGAGTTTAATTGAAGTCTGTTGTTTCGTTTCGTTTTGAAAAATAATGATTTATGTAGTAGTGGGTTCCTACTTTGTATTTACATTTCAAGTTTGTAATAAATATGTGGTTTTGTAAAATAATTTCCAGGAGGGTAGCATGGATACCCCGGTGGTGATGGTGGGCAACAAGACTGACCAGGCTGGGGACCGGATGGTCACCACAGAGGAGGGCCAGCGCCGCAGCAAGGAGACCGGGTGCGTCTGCTTCCACGAGATCTCCGTCAGAGAGAGCATCGACCAGGTAACTCCAAGCCAACATCGACTCCCTAGTTCCTTTTTTGAAAATTTCGCGATTTAACTCACATCGATAACGTAAAACATATCTACATACAGTCAGTCAACACGGCTTTCGGAACGCTGCCGAAACATCAAGGTACCTAGATTAATAATAATTTAAGTCGCGAATAAGTCCTGTGTACTGTTTTCCATATCGATCGACTAGCTCGCACCGTAGCAAGAACCAGCGGCGCCAAATGGGTTAAAGACTGATACAAACGAAACCTACATGAAAAATCGCAAAGAGTTAGTACCTATATATTTTTATATACCGCTGAGATGGTGAGAGAGTCGCTAGTTTTCAATCAACTGGAGCAGTGTATCGATAGTTCGGTGCTTAGATAAACCTGAATTTCTATAAGTAAGCAATTGTTCAGTGCTTAGATAGCATCAAAACTAATGCAACTAAAAAGTTAACACTAAAAAACTAACAACCGGACTACTGGCACTCCGCAATGTCAACAGTTCGGTGATGACTTGCAACCGAACTACTGACACTAAAAAGTTGCAGTAGTTCGGTTAACGAAACTAACAACCGGACTACTGGCACTCCACAGTGTCAACAGTTCGGTGATGACTTGCAACCGAACTACTGACACTAAAAAGTTGCAGTAGTTCGGTTAACGAAACTAACAACCGGACTACTGGCACTCCACAGTGTCAACAGTTCGGTGATGACGTGCAACCGAACTACTGACACCAAAAGTTGCAGTAGTTCGGTTAACGAAACTAACAACCGGACTACTGGCACTCCGCAATGTCAACAGTTCGGTGATGACTTGCAACCGAACTACTGACACTAAAAAGTTGCAGTAGTTCGGTTAACGAAACTAACAACCGGACTACTGGCACTCCACAGTGTCAACAGTTCGGTGATGACGTGCAACCGAACTACTGACACCAAAAGTTGCAGTAGTTCGGTTAACGAAACCAACAACCGGACTACTGGCACTCCACAGTGTCAACAGTTCGGTGATGACGTGCAACCGAACTACTGACACTAAAAAGTTGCAGTAGTTCGGTTAACGAAACTAACAACCGGACTACTGGCACTCCACAGTGTCAACAGTTCGGTGATGACGTGCAACCGAACTACTGACACCAAAAAGTTGCAGTAGTTCGGTTAACGAAACTAACAACCGGACTACTGGCACTCCACAGTGTCAACAGTTCGGTGATGACGTGCAACCGAACTACTGACACCAAAAAGTTGCAGTAGTTCGGTTAACCGAACTAACAACCGGACTACTGACACTACTCGCATTTTGCTTATGTATTTTTAATGTTGTGGCATTTCTGACACAATACCTATCTTAAAGAGCACGGGGTAAATATATTCTAGAATCATTTCATCATAAAAACATTGGCTTTGTCACGCTAACCGCAATGTCCTCGCGGCAGGGTATCGATGTCCCAGCAATTAAACTTTCATAATACTCATCTGCCCCAACTTCATTAACACAACTATTACTAAACTCCTACTTCTAACCTTCCATGCAATCGATTTGCGCCAAAAACTTCGAAGGGTATTCAATTACGCCCTAAAATATTTGCAAATCCTGTTACGGAAGTAAACAAGGAAAATACGTGAAGCGAGGGTAGTATTGCAAGGAATAATTTTGTGCTTCTGCCCGTATGTAATTTCGTCAGACGGATATAAACAGGAATAAGCGTGTACGTGTACGCAGATTAGTTAACAGGAGCGCAAGTGCCTGCCTATAAATCTTGTTTGTCCTTGTAAAATCAGATTAATGTAAGGGTGGAAATACTCTTATTTAATTCTAAAAAATTTATTTAATAACATTTAAAAGAACCGAAATACGAGAGCAGGTTTAGACATTTGGGGGTTTGATTTGGGACAAACAAACTGTAATAAAATAAAAACTGCATGGTTCCGTGGCTAAGGCAGGGATGGAGAAATCTCATTTCCTCCTACGTTAAGGGAGCAGCTTGGCTGTGGAATTTGCTGATTGGGTTTTCGTTTTCAGTTAATCTTCGATTCGAGAGTGAATCATATTCTTCTAGGCAACGGCATCATCGTAATATTTTACATCATTGCGAAATAGTAATCAACCGGCATGGCGAAATGGTAGGTTATGAATAGCTTACTCAGTAATTTAACAAATAGCATAGTTCTGCTCTATTTATTTGCTTTGAAGTCAATACAAATACATTTACAATTACAGTTCCTGTTTCTGGTATCTGAATTAGTATAGGTATAGTAGAGTAGGTAGAACTATAGAATATAGAGCAATCCGACTTCAGGACAAAATACCTAAATAGCATCTTTGTGGTTTTGTGCGTCTAACCGCATATAACCCTCGCGGTATCCCGCCTCATTTACAATCCGCTTGACAAACACTTATAGGGCAATTTAACTTTACAATCGGAGCCAGTTTATGTTAGCCCTGAGTGGCATTGACATTTCTGTTTCTCGTATTGGGCCCTCTTACTTATAAACGGTCGTGTCTTGCCCTGTTAAGACTTTTCCCGTCGTATTGATCTTAGAAATTGGGTCTACCTATAATACTTGAGCCTAATTGTACTTTAACGCTACGAGTCATATGAAGCCGTTTAGTTAGGTGTAATACTGATTGAAATTAACCTTTAAACATAGAAAACTAGCAGGGCCTCGCGGGTTTTCCCGCGTCGTTCACGTTCCCGTTATTTTCCTGGAATGAAAAGTAATACATACCTAAATATGTTATTCCATGTGATATTCTAACGGTGTTCTAAATTTCAACAACTTCCGTTCAGTTGTTCCGACAAAAACATCGAAACATCAAATTTTTCGCATTTATAATATTAGTAGGATTTAGGCCGAAATCATCCGAAATGTAACCAAGTTGGACCTATGTTTGTGACCAAAGATTGAACATGGCTTTTTGTAGCGACGCGATACAGTAGTAAAACAAACACCATAGGTACAGTTATATAACAAATTCGATAGACTGTCTAATAACGTAGAGCTATGAGTTTATTAATTGCAAAACCTTCATACTAATTTATTACTTACCCAAACAAACTTTATCAATTAAGTTATACTAATACTAGCGGCCCGCCCCGGCTTCGCACGGGTACATACACACACACACACACCCTTTTTTTGTATCGGGTTTAAAAAAAAGTAAAATTATAAAGGGAGTTTGAATTTTTTTTATGATTTTTTTTTATTAATGTTTTCTGTATTTTTTATTTTAAAATTTTATACATATATAATATTATTTACAAAAAAAAGCCATTAGTTTTAGTGAGTCAGAGCTTCCCTGTAAACGATATTTGAAGTAGTTTTATTTTGTGGCAGCAAAATAAATTGATTTTCAGGAGCTCCGACACGTGGGCCAACATACAGTTGGCCATGAGTGAAACATTCTTTTCGTAGGTCGATCCCTAATAATTCGAAGGTTTGGCCCTGGGACTTGTTAATAGTTAACGCGAAAGATGATTTCACCGGAAACTGAAGTCGTTTAAAAGGATTGGCAGATCAGTTGGAATCATCGGTATCCTCGGTATATAAGCTAGTTGACCAGCTGCTGGGCCAGTGATAAAATTTTGTTCAGCAAGCCGCTGCGAACGCTCGATACTTGACTCTCTAGCACGCGATTGCGACGCGTATTCTCTCCGACTTGCAAGGCGATTTTCAGTTTCTGATGAAGATTCCTCATTACGCAGTATTTTTATTGCCCTTGCCTGGGAACTATGTTTAGAAAGTTGATATCTTGATCTTTTTGGCATTTTAGGGCATTATAAAATGAAAAATAGAAGGAAATAAATAATTAAACAGGCTTTTACTAAATTTTTGCTTATTGAACTATATGAAGTACTAAGCTGTTTGAATAATTAAAATATAATATTTATTATCAGGTAAGTAGTAGGTACTTATTGAAAGAAAATTAAAAATATGGGCGTAGAAAACTACCTTTTGCTAAATTTTTGCTTAAATTTTGAACAGGAATGAATACCCATAAAATACTACTATAAGCAGTTTGAAAAGTTACATTAAAATACAATATTTATTATCATATACTTATTTACCTACGAAACGAATTTAAAGCGAATTCAAAAAATTTTCAAGCTAAAATCATACGATCACGCACACGACGCTGCGTAGCCGATCGCGCTAGTGAGCCGCGCGGCACTTTATTTTATTACATTGACTCGCGACACTTTTTGTAGATAATGATGAGTTCTGCAAAGTCGTAGTAAATGATTTTGTTCTATCATCAATAGTTTTCGCAGCGCACGCGACGTAAGGAATTTTTCAGGTCTTTTTTTTACACCTTATGTTACATTATTGGAGTTTTAGTAAGGATTCCTAATTTTTTTTAAATAGAATATAGCCTATGTTATTCGGGGATAATGTAGCTTTCCAAAGGTGAAAGAATTTTTGAAATCGGTCCAGTAGTTTCGGAGCCTATTCATTACAAATAAACAAACAAACAAATCTTTCCTCTTTATAATATTAGTATAGATATAGATTATCAATGAGTTGCCACTATTACTATTTTTTTGCATTTTTAAGTTAATAGAAATGCCTACCAAAATCAAACCATGTAGGTAGATAAATTATTTCGTATTCAAGACCGTTTCAACACCTGTTGATTACTTTTGAAATTGAAATCTGACATTGTGACACTCCATTAAAAGATATCACGAAATTAAAAATCTATACTAAAATTGTAAACATTAAACAGCTAATCTCGATCCAGTAGTTACTACTACTACTACTGGATCGATTTCATAAATTCTTTCACAGTTGGATATATACGTGATCCCTGAGTGCTGTAGGCTATATTTTATACATACCACGGGCGAAAGCGAAGCCGGGGCGGACCGCTAGTGGGAAAATTATTATTATTATTACGCTATTAAAAAATTGGGGCGCTACTGGTTTAAAATTTAGTTCAGTCAAATTTCATAACAAGCTATAAACATGAGTAAATTTTAGTTTTTAACCCCCGGCCAAAAAAGGGGCGTTATAAGTTTGACGTCGATGTCTGTCAGTCTGTCTGTGGCACCGTAGAGCTCAAACGGACGGGCCGATTTCAATGCGTTTTTTTTTATTTGAAAGTTAATATCCGTGCGGATGTTCTTAGCTATGTTTGGTTAATATCGATTCAAGATGGCCGCCTCGACAAAATGGCGGACAAAATATTTCTTCACAACCTACCTCAATATGGGTATCAAATGAAAGGGCTTGACTAGTAGAATACTACACACTATGACAAATATCAAATCCAAGATGGCCGCCATCTCAAAATGGCGAATTATATATTTTTTTTCACTACTACCGCAATATGGGTATCAAAGGAAAGGGCTTCTTGACTAATAGAATACTTTGCACTATAAAAAATTCAAATCCAAGATGGCCGCTACCATAAAATGGCGAATTACATTTCTTTTTTCACAACTCCCGTAATATGGGTATCAAATGAAAGGGCTTGACTAGTAGAATGTTGTACAGATAACAAATCCAAGGTAGTAGGGGGTTAATCAAAATTTTTAATTTTGTTCTTGTTTGTATTTTTAACCCCCGACAAAAAAAAAGGGGTGTTATAAGTTTGACGTCGATGTCTGTCTGTCTGTCTGTCTGTCGGTCTGTCTGTCTGTCTGTCTGTCTGTCTGTCTGTCTGTGTGTGTGTCTGTCTGTGGCACCGTAGAGCTCAAACGGATGGGCCGATTTCGATGCGGTTTTTTTTATTTGAAAGTTAATATCCGTGCGGGTGTTCTTAGCTATGTTTGGTTAATATCGATTCAAAATGGCCGCCTCCACAAAATGGCGGACAAAATATTTCTTCACAACCTACCTCAATATGGGTATCAAATGAAAGGGCTTGACTAGTAGAGTACTAAACGCTATAACAAATTTCAAATTCAAGATGGCCGCCACCACAAAATGGCGAATTATATAATATTTTTCACTACTACCTCAATATGGGTATCAAATGAAAGGGCTTGATTAGTAGAATACTTTGCACTATGACAAATTTCAAATCCAAGATGGCCGCTACCACAAAATGGCGAATTACATTTCCTTTTTCACAATTCCCTTAATATGGGTATCAAATGAAAGGGCTTGACTAGTAGAATGTTGTACAGATAACAAATCTAAGGTAGTCGGGGGTTAATCAAAATTTTAATTTTGTACTTGTTACGTATTTTTCTACCAGGAAAAAAAATCATTGACTTGAATCTATTCACAATTATTATCGAGTAACATACTCGTACATTTCCTAGTGGTAGGACTCTTTGCACAACCCCCCTGGGGAAGCACCACTGACCACATCTTTGCCAGTTATTCTACCGTCAAGCAGTAATGTAAAAAAACATACTGTGTTCCGGTTTGATGGTCAATGTTTCCGGTGAAATTACTGGACAAAGAAATTACAAGGCTTAGAGATATAACATCTTAGATCTCTGGGTGTGCAGTGCAGTGAGATAGGTAATGATTTGAACTCTTCATGTTCCAATAGCTGCATGTCACTGCGCTGTTATGTGCCAGACAGGTTGCTTACCATCAGGTAGGTACATGTTGCTTAATACAGTGCCGGTTTTAGCAGTACCAACGCCCTGGGCGAGGTTTATTTCTTCTGTGACTTGACCTATCAATGAGCGAAGCCTGGTTCCAGACTAGACGCAAAGGGGCGCCATAGCTTGCGGCACGGCGCCTCTTTACATCCGGCGCCCTGGGCGGTCGCCCTACCGTGCCATAGCCTAACGCCGGTACTGGCTTAACTTCAGGTAGGTAATATGGTACCTATAACCGATTAAAAGCTAGAAGAAGAGGCCAGTTTGTACGGGTCAACTTTTAAAATGTTTTGTACCACCTTGTCTTACCTGCAAACAGCAATAAAGATTTTTGTATTTGTCCTGCTCGTCTCGTCACTCTATATTATAAAAAAAACAACAGTTGTTCGCCGCGATGTCCAAGGCTGTTTGTTGCAGGTGTGGGGAGTGTTCCGCGACACGCGCCGATTCTGGCGCGTCAGCAAGTGGTCGGCGCTGGCGCGGCCGCTGGCGCGAGCGTCCTCCGACTCCACCGAGCCGCCGCATGCCGCGCCCTTCTGTAAACGTAGCTCTTTTATATCACATTAATTTCGAAGTAAGCAGTATGTACTGAAGTTCGCCAAACAAAAGTTTAATGTCCTGGAGTATGTACCTACAGTGAAGGAGTACACAAACGTGATACAAATCATCATAATGTTTTTTAATTGTCAAGGACGCATGCAGTAGCGCAGTAGCTCTGGACTTTGACAACTGATGGTAGCTTTGAACGGACTCAGCCAATATGGCTCACTATGAGTTGCCTCACTTTTCTTTCGCGGATGCGGTTTCTAGGCGTTATTATTCTATGCACTAGCTGTAGTTTCCCGTAATTTTCATAAGTAATTAACTAAATTAATTTTCACGGTAGATAAAATGTTGCCTATGTAATATTCCAGGTTATAATCGAAGTCTGCATAAAATTTTATCAAGATACAATCAATGCATCGCAATGAAAGAGTAATAAACATCCATCCATCCATCCAAATTTTCGCATCCTGCTAATGTTTTAGATATGCAATTAGATGTTTGGATATCGGAAATGGTTGTTGCTCCAACACGTGGCAACGCTGGTCAAAACTGAATCGCTAAGGCTGAAATTTGGAACTCAAAGAGACATTTCGTCATGAATCTTGCAACAGACATAGCTCAGATGCCATATTTGTCGATCGTGCTTTAAAAAAATATTGAGTTATTATCACCCTTTTTGAAAAAGAGGATTACCTACCATGTTTGTGCTCCCTGTTCATGGAGTTCTCCCGGAGAAGACGATGGTATTAGACAGTTCTTGGAACTATTTACCCCCACCCTTTAAGAGATCTTTTGTAATTCCGCCCTCGCCCGGCCTTTAAATTTTTGAGTTACCTGGGAGCCATAACAACTTTCTTCAGTCCAACTTCCGGCAGTTCTTTTGTGTAGTGGCGAATCAAACTTTTATCCTTTTGTTTTGGGAGAATAGGATCATAAGATGCGTAGGTATAGCTTGTCGTAGAAGTTTAAGTTTGTAGTGGTAGGACTCCTAGCAGAGTTCGCCTGGGGGAAGTACCACACCTTTCCCAGTTATTCTACCGCCAAGCAGTAACGTGCAAATATTACTGTGTTCCGGTTTGAACGGCAATGTTTCCAGAGAAATTACCATGCTTAGAGATATAACAACTTAGATCTCTGGGTGACGAGCGCAGTACAGTGCTAGGGCTGTGATAAAACAATAATAAGAGTATATGACAACAAAAACTTTTTTGCAATGGATGTGAAATGGAAATTTAATATTTCGTGACAAGTTCAATTAATGACATTAGTGCGGTAAGTACCCAAAAGTTAATGTCGGTATATAAAGATATAAATATAATAAATACAGGTTCACAGGGACTATATTATCTTTATCGCTCTGACGCGCTTGTTCACTGTATTTTGTTTCTCGCTCTGGCATCCCGAGTTCATCCGGAAATTATTATCATACCCGAGCGTGACAGTTCATTTCATTTCACAGCCCACGAAATTTGTGTCTCAACACGCCTAAAGAAGTTTTCACTTCAAAAACCTCATGCGAAAGAATCGCTGCTTTGAATGCAAAGACTTTCCGCATCACGATAGTTAGGTGGTTTTTACCCTGCGGCTTGATTTTATTTTTAACGCGAGATTGCATCGTCCTATAAACTGCAAATTCTCTCTCGAAAGCGTCGACTTTGCGTTGCACTTGGCTAAATGTTGTGCACTCATATCGTAGGACCTGCACCACTTTGTTAAGCTTCTCTCCCACACTGTTTCTGGTTTCCAAAATAGCGATTCATTTCTCTAGTTTTAACTGAAATGTTTCAGACCCCACTACGGTTTTGTGAAGTTTTAGACGGAGTGTTGACTTCCATTAAACGATTTCGTTCAAGTTTATCGTCAATTCACAGGGGGCCTCAAAGAAGTTTGTAGTAACTTCCGGTACCAAACCTAGTAAGTCTAGTAATCACTTAGACGTAGGTACCTGTATATACGCTTGTCTGCCTTGAAGTTAATCTAATTTTTCGTCCGACTTTCGGGGTTTCGCCATGTCCACTTCTTCTGGGGCTGCTTTTTATAGTTTTAATTAATCAGAAACAGCCTTTCTTCGCAAAGAAGTCGACAAGCATTTTTTGTACCCTGTCATTGTACCACCATACATCCCCAATCGTATGGCCCTACTACCGATTCACTGCAAAAATTATTAAAATCCCTCAAGACGTTGATACGGGCTTTGTATAATGTATAAATGCCTTTGATATAGCTTCATATAAAGCCTCCACTTCTGAATTAGTGTGCCTACCAGGGTGCGGATGCCTCCGCTATAGCCACTCCCTAGATCCACTCCTCTCAGTCATATTTAGGACAAGGTACATTGGAGACACACTTGTGATTTCTACAACGTTGTTACGAATAGTTTTATGGACCAGAAATCAGACACCACCCTGTCTTCCAAGCTTGTCTGTCCAGTATCCTGTCACTCCCTTCTGACTTCAAATAAATGGAGAATATGCCATCATATGTGGTTTAGTACTTCTTCCAGCTGAGGGCACTTGTTCATGTTCTTCCCGAATAATAGGCTAGATTCAGTTTGCGGCCTCCGTAGCCCCCTGCCTGCCGTTATGACCGCTACCTTGGTCAGGAGTAGCAGAGCGGCCAGGAACTAGGTGTCTTTAGGTGTGACTTATCATGGGAGAATGTTGCCCACAGTTGCCATGCTAGGCTCAACTCACGTCATCGGTGCAAGGGCGCAACTCCTTGCACCGATGACGTTACTGCATCGACGTAGATCATAGTTTAGTTTCCAGTGAAATGACAGGGCATAGAGATAAAAGATCTTATATCTGTGGGTGACTAGATGGGCGCGGTGCAGTGCTAGCTAATGATTTGGACTCGTTCATGTTCCAGTAGCTGCGTAGAATCACTATTCTGTTATGGGCAGGCATGTTGCTTATCATCAGGTACTGCTCGTCTCGTAACTCTTCATTGTAAAATAAAAAGTTAATTGTTTATTTATGGTATAATATTGTTAGGTCGTCGCTGGACAGAGATGGACTTCGAAGAGGAGGAGGAGTGCGCGGGTCTGGGCGCAGAGGAGGGCGCGTTCCGCGCGCGCGCCAGCACGGACTCGCGCCTGCCGCCGCGGCCCGCGCGTGCGCGCCACCCCCGCCCCGCGCCCCGCTACGCGCGCCGCATGAGCGTCGCCATGCAGGGCGACAACGCCACTACCTACTAACGCATATAACCTCAAACATTCGCAAGTTCAACTCTAATTGAACATTATATTAGGATTCAGTGCATACCACCCCCCGTGCATAGCACACCCGTGACCCCCCCTTCCCCTGGAACCGTGTGACCACCCTCTGGATCCAAAGCTGGATCCGCCGTTGGTGCCATGTGCCAGTGTTCTACCAATGCTACGTTTGCCAATACGTGAACTTCATCCTAGAACAAGTTTTAAAGCGCACAAAAATTACTGAATTTTGATTTGAAGACCTAAAAAGAAGAAAAAACAGATAAAAAGATGTATAAAACATATTTAGCTAATGCAGTGTATGTGATTCGTGAATCGTTACCAAATATATGATGTTGCTTAAAATGGGATTTTTAATTAATGCTAGTTGCGCCCCTCTGTATAACTCCTAGTTTCAATTAATTTTATTTTGAGAAAACATGTTTCTCACTATACTACTTATGTGTTAATCCCATGCGCGGTCCGAGGGGGGGGGTCACGGGGGACATGACCCCCCAAAATCGTATACGTCGAACAAAAAATCTAAGAAAATTAAAAATTACCAATAGTACATAGACTATTTTTTATCGCGGGAAAACAACTAGAACGGGAACTACGAGGGTAAAACCTTGGGGGACTACTAGTAAAGTATATTTTTGCTCGATTTATTATATGTCTACTTGTGACCCCCCCCAAAACCTGAGGCTGCGTACTGGTGACCCCCTCCAAAATTCGAGGCTGGGACCGCGCCTGGTTAATCCAGACAATGTGCCTACTTATCTACTATTACGTGTTTCACTTCATTGAAATCCGCTCAGTCGTTATAGAGATTTATATAATATTTCTGTGGATGTACCTAAGTGGGTTTAAATATATATTTTTTTTTACTCGAACCAATAATTTTAATGAACACTTGGTAACGTCACTAACAATAAAATTATGTATAAATAAAGACTTGTAAATAAGTATGTACATATATTTGTCACCGGAAAATAACAAGAATCGTTAGTTGATCAACTTTCGGAAAATAACAAACGGCGGTTTAAATGTATTATTTAACGCAATGAATTTAAATTAATTGATCAACTAACGGTACCTGGCCATAATTTAATTAATTACGATTTTGCCGCAAGTAAAATCATCCACAAATGGGTCAATCGTTGTTCAGCGTACTATTTAACAGTACACTATTACTCGTCAATTAATACACTGTTCTCTGATTGTCGATGGAATTAATTATGAGCATTTGGCAAGTGTTTATTCAGAATTCTTACCTACCGTCTACCTCCTGAGACCACCTGGGTGAACCGTGAGAAGTTTTTTTACAACGGCTCACTTGTCAGATAAAACTTGAAACCTCCTAAGGAGTTAGGAGTCCCCTTCGCTACGCTTGGCCTCGCATGGCTCACTTCACTCAGGAGCTCCCTTGAGCTTCTGGCTCCCGCATTTTTTATAAACACGCTAGGGGTAGGAGGCACCTAGACTAGGTGGAGTCGGTGTGATCCGAGTTGGATCTGGGTCCTATGTAACCTAAACGGTCCGATTTGGTAATTTAACAACACGGACGGACATACTTCCCAAGGATCTGACAGGTAAAAAAAACTTCTCACGGTTCACCCGCCTGGTGGGGAGGTGTGTAAAACATGTGAGTCGTTGAACCAATCAGCGCACACCTCGCCTTCGTCGGCTTATTTAACGGCAAGACGCCGTAAATTGATCAATTTACTAAAATATGTGCCTACGTTAAATAATGTATTTTAATTGCCGTTTGTTATTTTCCGAAATAACCTACTTAGTGAATTGATCAACTAACGATTCTTGTTATTTTCCGGTGACATTAAAACACTTACAAATATGCGACTTTTTATAGTTTAGACTGACAGGACATTTTCCCGATGATAAGCAACATGCCTGTCCATAACAGCACAGTGACACGCAGCTATTGATTGGAGCATAAAGAATTCAAATCATTACCTAGCACTGCACTGCGCTCGTCATCCGGAAATATTAGGTGTTTTGTCTCCTAGCCCACTAATTGAAAGAAAAGTGATTGAAACTAAAGAAGAAAGAAACATTGCCCTTCAAACCGGAACAGTATTATAATGTTTGCACATTCCTGCTTGACGGTAAGATAACTGGCAAAAGTGTGGTAGGTACCTACTTCCCTCTGCGAACTCTGCAAAGAGCCCTACTACTACTACACAGAACTATCGCCTTCATTAATGTTAGTTTTTTGTACACAATTAAAATGCTTCCAAACATTTACTTACTTATTAAAAACTTCTCTTAGACTTACTTTTATCTAAAGTGAAGCTTCGCGGCGCATAGCACCACGACGCAAGGCATCGCTCCTCCTTGCTTCGCGTTGCTCGCGACACAATTACTCGCAACGCATAGAATCGCGACAACAAGCACTTCGACGCATTACATCGCGACACAAGGCATCGCGATGTAAAGCATTACGACGTAAAGAGTCGCGACGCATATCACCGCGACGCAAGACATCGCAACGCATAGCATCGCGATGTTTACGTCGCGGTACAAGGCATCGCGACACATTGCATCGCGACGCAAAGCATTGCGACGCAAGGCACTGCATGCATTACGTCGCGATACAAGGCATCGCGACGCATTACTTCGCGACTTAAGCATCGCGACACATAGCATCGCGACGCATTACATCGTAACATAAATCATCGCGACGCAAAGGGTCCCGACGTAAAGCTTTGCGACGTACAGCATCGCGACACAAGACATCGCAACGGATAGCATCGCTACACAAGGCATTGCGACGCAAAACATCACGACGTAGAGCTTCGCAACACATAACATCGCTACACAAGGCATGGCGACGCAAAGCATCATGACGTAAAGCTTCGCGACGCAAAGCACCATGACGTAAAGCTTCGCGACGCAAAGCATCATGACGTAAAGCTTTACGATGCATAGCACCGCGACGCAAGGCACCGCAACCGTTGCCTTGTGTCGCGACGTAGTGTGGGCATCTTGAAGAAACGTATATATCTCTATCCCTCGGTATCTTGGAAACTATTGCACTCTCGGGCAAAAGTTATAGAAACTATTATTGTAGAAAATAACATTTCGCATCTTTTGTTTTCTATTTAACGAACCAATTAAGCTGATATTTTAAGAGTAATCGGCCGCAATAGAAAAACTGGTTCATGAAATAAGCAATAAATCGTAAACGGAAAGTTCTACAAAAAAATGCACTTATATGTGCAATGCATTTTGTAATTTCATGCTCAACAACAGATCCTAAACTAATTTAACTAACTAAATTTAGTGCTAGTTTCAAGAATTCGCCTCAAATGCCGTTTTAAAAAAACTATTTATAGATATCTCGGAAACTATCTATACCTTTTAGGTTAAAGTTATTGAAAACATTATTGTAGAATATAATATTGTGGTTTTCTACAATAATGATTTCAATAAGATTAGATAAGATTTCTTTTATATACGAGCGTGACGAAGAGCTTCATTCGCAGCCCATGAAACATATGTGTGTTGTGCGTCAAAAGATGTTATCACTGCAAAACGTAGTATTTGTTATGATTTCCACTATTCAATATCAGTTCTGTAACGACATATCGGATATACTTAAATATCAGCTGAAAATATAGTTAAAATGACACTATGATGATGATAACGACTGGAAAACATCGAGATGTCGATAGATTTTTTAACAGCCTTATCCATCTCTATAGTCCGTTCCACGAAGAGGTGAAGAAAATGTAAACAAATCAATGTCACTCTCAATATGACAGACCAGCATTTCTCAACCTTTGTTTTAGAAGATAGTTCGTTGTAAGCGTCTCTGTTTGCCCTTTTAGATTTTCGTCACATAACAAGGTTAAATATATTCCAATAAGTCCGTTTCCAACCTTTTGTCTTATTTCTAGTATTTTATAATTATACGTTTATTAAATATGTGGTGCGCATAAATTTAAAACATTAATACAAAAATAACTTGGGTGGTTGGTTCATGGAACACAATAGTAACATATAAACAGTTTTTATTAATATTAATTATTAAGTACAGCTTTGTTTTGTTATGTAGCACTTAAATTCCTTTTTCATTATGTATGTGAAATGACTGACTTTTTAGTAAACTTAAATTTAATGAGCTATATATATATATGAGACGATCTTCTTAGCATTCCATGGATTCACCGTGCGGGTGCCGGGTCCATCGTGTAGCAGAGAGAGAAATCGAGTAGATCCCGAGACTTGTGACTCGGGCGTACGTTTAAGGGCCCCTTTCTGACGTACATCAACACTTACCTTCACTACTCGTTTTTCTCTCCCTGCCCAGCCAAATCTGATATGAAGTGATTTAGCTTTAGATACTCGTATATATATCCACATTCAGATCCGTATCCGTGGATGTACTTTTTTCACAATACAGCACATCACTAGTGTAGTTCTTACTACCTGTGTAGCTACCATTGATATTATTTTGTCTTAATAAAAAGTAGTGTACCTATATAAGTGGTAACCTATATACTATTCCTTGCTATAATTATTGATCTACGTGTTATATTTAGACTAAAAAAGCAATCAAGTCTGAATATATAGCTAACGTGGCCCTTAAACTTGATTCTGTAACAAACAAATAAGGTAAGTAAAATGACAAAACAAATGGTGGCACACAAAATATATTGGTGGCACTATTTCTACCCGTTCTTTCATGAGCGTAATGCTTTAGCAGCATTACGCTCATGAAAGAAAACACCTTAAGCAAACTGGCCTGCTAAACATTTTCGAGGTCAGAGAGGTTTGTCATCCACCACCAACACGGAAGAATTATAGCCCCAGCAAAGAACTTTTAGTGGGTCGCTTATGTGAGCAGCGTCCCGCAAATTTACCCGCTTAGATCCCTTTTCCGTAATTTTACCTCCATAAAAATAAACTTATACCTATGCTTTCCAGATCATAATCTAACCGTGTTCCGCGTTTAAACCTGAGCCGTTTAGCTGTTCCATCTTGATACGTGACGTACATCTAAATTTTTGCACTTATAATAAGGATTAGTAGATTTTCTTGCGAATAAATATACATTATTTAGTGGTTCAGTAGGTAAACGTCTTATAATTTACGTGCAAAAAGTAATGGTATGATTTATCAGAAACATGCGTATACTTAATTAAGTGAAGTGAGATCAAAGTTCAGGATTATGATATTATATGCCTTGTTTGTTGACTTCAACGACTAAAGAATAGAGATCTAAATGGTCTTAAATGGTCAGTTCTAAAATCTATTTATAATAACATAGACTAGTTTTAAATACTTAAAATATGATTTGTTTTTATAATTAATGATAATTATTAAAAGCAGTCTAACTTGGCTGGTTTTAATATCATAATATTGAACTTGTCTTTCACTTCACATTTATGTTTTGATGGGAATCGCAGTTTGAGAAACATAGATCAAATTGCCACTGTTTAAAACCGTATCTACCACATTCTACTATTACTATTTATAACTTTCAAGATAAGTTAATAAATCGTTATTTGATCAATACAAATTCAAGTATGTTGTATTTAAGATCACAGTAAAGTCGAATCATATTTGTGAAAAATATTTTAAGACAGTTTTAGAAAAATACTTAGGTTAAACGATTTTTATGTTATGGTAGCACCTTTATTTACATTTTCTACACGTCTTCGTGGAACGGACTATAGCGCAACTCCATTTTTAACTACCCACGAAACAAAATACTGTCAGGTGTGCCACCGCCCATAGTACAAGCTTTGCTTAGTTTGGGGTCAGATGGTGTTGTGTGTGAATTGTCCTCCAATATTTATTTACTTAAAAATGTTAGTTGTTGTCAAATTGTTTTTGATGGGATAACTATCCCTTATCGGTGAGAAATCTCGGTGTGATTTTAGATGGAACTTTAAGTTGGGACGCGCACTTGGAATCCATAAGCTGCAAATTATTTGCCTCTGGTAGATCTTTAAACAGACTCCGTAATTCTCTACCCACTGCCACCAAAGTTACGCTTGCTCAGTCTCTAATATTCTTCCAATTCTTGATTATGCAGATGTCTGCTATCTTGATCTAACCGAGGCCCAGCTAGATAAACTTGAGCATCTCCAAAATTACTGTATTAGACTACTTATATTTGGCTTGCGCAAATATGATCACATATCCGAATTTCGTAATAAGCTGAAGTGGCTCCCTAACCGTTTTCGCCGGAATGCTCATATCCTCTCTCTTCTTTATAATATTTTGTTTAACCCTTCAACCCCCCAGTACTTAAAAGAAAATGTCACGCTTTGGAGCAATGTTCATCCACGTCCTTTAAGATCGAAGTAGGTACAATTTATCGTGCGTATTTAATGCTCCATCAACACGTTCCGAAACATTTTACGGCAAATCTTTCGCATTCCAGGCAGTCCTACTATGGAATGCCTTGCCCGTGGCTATCAGACATGCTCCATCACTGCCTGTTTTTAAAAACCAAGTTAAGGCTTTATACTTGTCACAGCTGTCACCTCACTGATTCTACGTAGATACTACTCTTTTTCATATTGTCTTGCTAATTAATATCTTTAATGTATGTAATAGTCTATTAGTATATTATACTTGCCTACAAATTATAATATAAGTATTTTAAGTATTGGGATGTATGTTTCTTAACATGTATGTGTACTTGATACCTTACGGCACATTGTCTCTTACCCCGTCTTTTGCTGTTTAAAATTTTCTCTCCATCCTCCGGTTGCCTGGAAGATCGCTCTTAGCGATAAGGCCGCCATTTGTTTCACTAGATTTAAGAATTTATCTTTTTGTTTATTCATTTTTGTTTTTGTGTTGTGAACAATAAAGTGTTTCTATCTATCTATCTACTCATTATTCACAACTCACCAGCGGGGGCGCAGGACGAGGTAAAAAGCCGCGCTGTGATTAGCCGAATATCTGTGTGACGTGCACTACTTTTCACGAATGGTCAGACAAAACGAGATAGAGTTATGCAAACTTCTAAGTACAGAGCAGGATGCAAATTCGTTTTTTTTTATATGTTCGTTTTTTTCTAGATTGGTGATGTCATGTTTTTCTTATTATTGTATTAAATTACTTACTTGTGAAATTATACACCGTCTGTCCTGCTAGTCTTTCCGCACTATTTACATGAGCAGAAATCCATATTTGGTAATTATTTTACGGTTTTTTTGCCATCACTCTTTTGTCGGAATGAAAAGCCTGACTGACCGAACTTGCAACAGGTATAGTGCAATTATGCTAATAAAACGCTAAGGACGGGCAGTCGTACGATCAATCAAATGGGTATTTTGTCTTTGTAGCTTTGTACAAATAGCTTTGAAAAATTAAATCAAAATATTCAACCATAATTATTATTTAGTTCACACAATTAAAACCCGTTTAGCTTATCTAGGAAAATTGGATTGCAAAATATATACAGATTATTTTATGACCTTCCTTCTGGCAGTCAGGAATAAATCAAAGCACCAACAGATGTATGTATGTACGGCCAACGGAGGTTTCAGGCCACCATTTTTAGTAGTGTTGAGTTCCACACACCTCTATGTCCCTACATAGTGAATAGTGGAAATCCCGTAAAAGGATATCCCCCGTACAAAAAAACGTAGTACACAAAAGGCATGATTATTAAATAAACTAATCTGTCTGTGAGTTAGATTGATTAGTCTGACAGACTAATTGGAATGGTATATGTGTTTTTGACCCAGTCAACATCTCATTTACGCCCGAGTGACACGAGGCTAGTTATTCAAGCTAGGATAGCAAGCTAGTGCTAGCTAGTAGTTCTAGCTTCGTGTAGACAAAACTAGCGTTCCGTAGTGCCGTACGCTACATTATGGAAAAATATGGTTCACATTTTTTTTGTTTTATCAAATTGCTAAAAATCGATAAATATATGGTTCATGAAACTTCCAGTGCCAAACGGGCAGCCACCGCGCGTGTGCACTCGCCTTGAAAAAGGCCGCCGGACGCGGCCGAAACTCGAGTCGGATTGACCGACCGTATATACGTGAGTGTCCCGTTATCCAATTAAATATTTGCTAGCACTAGTTTGAACAATTTGCCTCGTAAAGCTTGGGCATTAGTCCAGCATGAACAGCTTCTCTCATAAGGACAGAATGAAGGAAATTTAGCATGCTGGTCCAGAGGTTGGTGAATGTGGCATGACATTGAAAGAATTTTGGATCATTTCGATTTCGAATTCCGTATTAACCAGGCGCGGTCCTAGCCTCGAATTTTGGAGGGGGTCACCAGTACGTAGTCTCAGGTTTTGGGGGGGTCACTAGTAGGAATATAATAAATCGAGTACTAAATACTTAATACTTGACTGGATATTTTAGATTTTTAGTTGAACGTATACGATTTTGGGGGGGGTCATGTCCCCTGTGACCCCCCCCCTCGGACCGCGCATGACTAGCTGGCTATCGTAGCTTGAAAAACTAGCCTCGTGTCGCTCGGGCTTTATGGAAACCAGTCAGCTAATATTAATTAAAAATACTTATCTGATTCTAAATAAATTCCTAAATCATATACAAATACGCCCAGACACAAACATGAAATGTTGTTACATTATTATTACAGCAAGGCCAAGGCAAGAGTTTACATATAGGTACTACCTTATCTACATATAGAGTTAGAACAAACGCTTTACACCGAAAGCACGGGTCTGATCGCTCTTGCCTTGTTGCTCTTGTGGAAGTGTCATAGTTTTGTCGCGGCACATGGCAACTGCTGTTATGGCAACAGAGAGTGCCATAGCAAATATGCACGTCATCTGCTTACGATTGATACTAAACTATTTTCGTACAAAAAATTAAACGGACTTCAAAACCATAAATAGGCACTCAATTTTAGTTTATTTTTTTTTTGAAAATCATTATTATACTACGCTTTTGAATGCCTATTTGTAGTTTTGAAGTCGGTTTAATTTTTTGTACGAAAATAGTTTATTTTACCCTTTTTAGTGTAAAACAAGTTTTTATTAATCCATTTACACAATTTCGTATTGACAGGATCGAGTTTCATAACTTTTGTGCAATCTACAACTACGTCATCGAGAAAATTGTACGCATAGTTCATATTTCAAAAACCACCTGACCGATTTCGATAATATTTATATGGGACCATTCGGGAAGCATACCCATCCGAACACAAAAATAAATTTTAAAATCGGTGCAGGGGTTCTCGAGAAATCAGGTAACATACATAAAAAAAAACATAGGGGTCGAATTGATAACCTCCTCCTTTTTTGGAAGTCGGTTAAAAAGGAACCGTGCGGAAAGCCCTGAACTATTTATTAACTTACTCTATCTCTATCTAAGCTGAACGGATCGGGTTCAAATTTGGAACACAGTTAGGTTACAGTTTGGAATAACACATAGACATTTATTACTACTTATTATTACAGGAAATAACGTGAACGGTCATTGCGCGTGTAAAACCATGGAACGCTGCTGCTATTTCTCACCCTGTTATAAATAATAAGTTGTTACGAGTAGGTACTACGAGTATTTGATAGACGGAGTACGGGAGTACAAGTGGTGACCCCACAGCGAGCAGCGAGCTACTACTCACTTATCTCATCAGATAAAACATTGATTCGACTTGCATTTCGTCAGTATTCTTCAGACGCTCCCCTTGCGCGAATTAGTCGTAAATACGCCTTTGATAATTATCATTAAAGATTTAACGTAGTGTGTGCAAAATAATAATAATTAAGTGTTTTTAGATTAAGTGTGTAATTCAAATTGTTTAAAACGTACGTATTGCGTAATTAAATATGTACATTGTTTACTTATTCATTTCCAAAATTATGAAATACTAGCAGTGTACCGCGGTTTCACCCGCGTAGTTATGGTTCCCTTGATTCCCCGGGATAGAAATACAGAAATACAAATAAATAGGGGATGAAAGTTTTACTTAAACGCACAGGGCAAATATTAAGGCTAGAAACTTAAAATTACGCAACTACACCTATACTAATGTACGCATCTACTAATGAAGGTTTTATGAAATTTCAATCCTAATCCTAAGGATAATAGTTTGTATAAATCCTTTTATTCGTTGTACATATAGGGGATGAAAATTTCATATAAACGCTTAGGCCTTACGCCAACTACTTACAAAACGCGAGAGAAGCCGCGGACAAAAGCTAGTAAAATAATAAGATTCAGCACTATGCCGGCATTTGTCCAACTGAGTGCAAGTTGAAGAGTTGAAGAGAGGTGAAGAGAAGGGGTCTCTCTCCTTGTAAGAGAAGGTCCCAAGTTCAGCAATGAGAACATTTATTTTAGTGATCTGCTTATGCTTACGCTATATTGAAATGTGAAAAGCATCGTCGTCTCTATTGTAATATCAGTCCAATTATTCCCAATGAGTTGATGCTGTATGGATAGTGTTGATTCTTTTTTTGATATATACCTACGTGTACCTATATTGGTCGGATGGTGATATTTCTAATTTAAGAAAAGTCAGTTTATGATCTTTTGCTGTACATGACTATCATTATTATAATTTAGAAAGCTCATTGTAACTAACTACCATGCACTGAAATATGAATACTTGAGAAGAGAATCGTCTCACCGAATTAAAACAAAAAACGCCTTTCTTTTACAAATATAGTTCTGAGGCTCAACTCTAGTGTAGAATTTCCAATTCCATAATTACTGAATTTGGTTTTGCAAGCAACATTGTACAGTTTGCACATTTCTCTTTAGTGGTGGAATAAATAAATAAAGATGTGGTAGTTCCCAAGTCAGATACTGTGAAGAATTCTACTGCTACAAAAAAAGAAGCCAAATAACACATCACAAAACGAAAAAGTCGTCAATAGTGTCTTAGTAATTCGGCTTCTTGGTTTCTATACAGGAATACTTAAACAGTTTGTTGCTTTTAAGTTTAGAATGTCCCACGCGGTGGTCAGAGGAGAACCGCTCCCAGCCCAGCTGTACCTCGACACCATACTAGATGAGGTCCTGTCAGCGCAGGGCCGGCCGCTCACCGTGCCTGCGAGGAAGGGGGTCAGCTTGGCACAGGTCCTCTTCCACTGCTTGCAGAAGAAACCACAAGGCATCTTCATGGTAAGAACTTTATTACTAGTTACATTACTAGTGGCTTTTTTTAAACCCCGACCAAAAAAAGGGGTGTTATAAGTTTGACGTCGATGTCTGTCTGTCTGTCTGTCGGATGGGCCGATTTCGATGCATTTTTTATTTATTTGTTTATAAGGTTAATATCCGTGCGGATATTCTTAGTTATGTTTGATTAATATCAATTCAAGATGGCCGCCTCCACAAAATGGCGTACAAAATATTTCTTCACAACCTACCTACCTCAATATGGGTATCAAATGAAAGGGCTTGAATAGTAAAATACTTTGCACTATGACAAATTTCAAATCCAAGATGGCCGCTACCACAAAATGGCGAAATACATTTCTTTTTTCACAACCCCCTTAATATGGGTATCAAATGAAAAGGCTTGACTAGTAGAATATTGTACAGATAACAAATCCGAGGCAGTCGGGGGTTAAGTGTTCTTGTGAATAAACTATTTGAGTCAGAGGAATGGAATGAGCAGTGGATAATTTTGTCCCATCTGGTGATCTGAGGGCATCGAGCAACTCGATCTTCCGCGTAAGCACGGAAGGGAGTAGCTTTAGCTAAAAAATATTGTTCAAATCTTTCTGTCATTTCTTGCGGGAGTTGTTGCACACTAGCGCAAAGCTGCACTATTACATACAAAACATAACTGTACCGATCCATTGCCGATCATACTTACACAGCCAAATCACTAACACATAAAAATAAAGCATCATCCACAAATCTAGCCCCGCCCTCACGCCCCAGTATTTTAACAAACTCCATGGTCCACGCGGACTTGTACTTTGACAGAGGGGAAACGCTGTGTATGCCTACTCCCTTCCGTGTTGTTCGCTGTCTGAGGGTCGCCACTTCTAGCTCATTATGGAAGTTTCCAATAACGTAAAATCAAAAAATAATTACATAGATTTAAAGATAATAGAAATAAATTATACATACTGAAAAAATTACTTGAATATGACGAATCTGTGAAATGACGAATCTGTGAACATTTTAAAATTACTTACTAACAAGAACAAAATTAAAAATTTTGATTAACCCCCGACTACCTCAGATTTGTTATCTGTACAACATTCTATTAGTCAAGCCCTTTCATTTGATACCCATATTAAGGGAGTTGTGAAAAAAGAAATGTATTTCGCCATTTTGTGGTAGCGACCATCTTGGATTTGAAATTTGTCATAGTGCAAAGTATTCTACTAGTTAAGCCCTTTCGTTTGATACCCATATTGAGGCAGTAGTGATAAGGTGGCATCACTGTCTCTAATGACTTCAGTAAAGTCTAGATCGGTGGAGTTGTATTTTCCTCTCTCTAAATTCACTACATTCCACATTGATTTACAGGAGTTCCCACTCATCTCGATGATATTAGAAAAGTACCTAATTGGATTTTGTAAATTTTAATCAACTTATCATAATTATGTACGTTTCATGTCATTTATAATTGTATTCAAAATGTCAAAATTAGGATTCAACTCGGATTCAATTTGCTAAATTCAATAGTGTCAAATAAGAGAGATTTAAAATTTTTAATGTCTTCTGATATGGCTTTTTTCTGTGTCTCCCACTATCAAACAGTCCACGGCTAAGTCGCTTATCTTGTCGATCAGACTACAGATTCGACAGACAGATCAGATTATCGAAAATTGTAATGAATTAAATCAATAGCCGGATACTTCGCAGTATCTCTTTCTACTTAAATGAGTTTTGTCAGTATGTTCTGTACATCGTACGTCGCCCTTAATAAATATACAAGACCCACCGTGTCCTATCTTCGTTCTACAGAAATACGAAGTGGGCTTATAGCCATTTTAGTTGACACATTTTAATTTATAAGTCGACAACCAATGTTCTGTTAACGCTAACACGGTACAATTTAATTCACACTGCAGTGAAACTTCGACTCTTTGCGATTTCTTTCATTCATGATTAATATTAATGATTATAATACCTAACCTCACCTAAGAAAAAGTGAATAGACAGAAGTCACGCTTCATACAATATCGAGAAACGCACACATAGGCATCGCTCACAGACACGAGACGAAAATTTGTCTGGGCAGCAACGACAACTTAATGCATGGAGGTCACCGGTCTCCACCCTGGAACCACAGATGTATATTATAAGGTTCACACACCTTGCAGACCAGGCAAAGGGTCACTACCACACGTAGTGATTCACCATCCAACAAAATAATAAAATGAGGAGACGGCAGCGCGTGGAACCGCACCCCCGATTCTGATAGTGACACTGCGCGAAATCTTGACAAATCGGATCTTGTGGTATAAGCATAAGCACCCCACTAAATGTTCGCAAGGCTGGGACTCAGGGCCTTCTCTCGCAAGAAAATAATGAAGCCCATAATCCACCACGCTGGTCCAGTCCGGGTTGGTGGATCACAGGATCCAGTGTCGTCTTCCAACAACTATAATAAAATTGAATAACTTTAGTCATTACTGGTGTTGACTTCCGTTCTTCCTATTTTATCCCCAACAATCACTTAAAACTGGCATGAAAAGCGATGTGCATACATTGGCTTCTGAATACTAATTATTCTGTGCTAATTAATGTACTAGTAGGCATTATGGGTAAAGTGTTATTAGGTATTATGGGTTTTACGATAAGCGGATGTATTATTCACTAAACTACTTATCATGCTAATTTACAACATTGTCGATACGCTTTGCAATTTAAGATTACATAAAATATTGATTAGATTACAATTTCAAATTTCCTGCACTTTATGCTGCGATATTAATCACGTGATTTGAAAAGTCAGTCAATGTATCAATCTAATTGAATAGCCTCAAGTAGTACTCGTGAGCTGGCCAACCTGTCAAAGTTTGGTAGGATAGATTTCGGAGACAGGTTGCAGAGCTACATAATCTGATATTGTTATTCTCCTTTCCGTAAAGGACAAGTATTGAGTCTTAAGGGCTACTTTCTTTCTAGATAGACAAAAATGGAAGGAGGGAAAGCAAAAAGGAAATAAAGAGGAAAGAAAGGGAAGAGGAGAAAGGAGGAAGGTATTTGCTTAATATTTATTGATATGGGACTCTATGATTTCTTAATAAATAATAAAATAAATACAAAAAAATTGCACCATTCACATTTTTACCACAATACATAACAAACAAGTAGAACTCCCATCCGATTGTAATCAGTAACCGCCACCTACATATAAATAACTACAACACTAGGCGTGTCAACACCTAAATCACTACTTACACTTGCTCACTAATTTGAAGGTCTACTCTAATTATGGTAGGTAATCTAATATATAAAATTCTCGTGTCACAGTTTTTGTTGCCATACTCCTCCGAAACGGCTTGACCGATTTTGATGAATTTTTTTATACTTATCCGGTATCTATGAGAATCGGCCAACATCTATTTTTCATCCCCCTAAATGTTAGGGGTAGTCCACCCCTAAATTTTTTATTTTATTTTTAGACAAAATTTTAATTTCTATTATTTTATGATACAACATACAAAAATACATACAATGCTCAATTTTACCATTCTACGATCAACCCTTATTTTTTAATAGCCATTTTAGTAATTTAATCGAAAACTGATCAATCGTCATTTAATTAGTTATCCCCCTTCGCCAGATCTCTACAGGTGTCAATTCTGACCCAGTAAACAGCACGATAATTTGGGGATCAAAAGTAGCCTATAGCATATATTATATAGTTTGAACACGCTAATCTCGGGAACTACTGGACCGATTTAAAAAAATCGTTCACCGTTCTTTCATATGTTCGTAATCCTTGAACGCTGTAGGTTATATATATATACCACGGGCGAAGCCGGGGCGGGCCGCTAGTGCTCTATAATAATGTAATATCTGCAGTCATGACCCTGATCATCGCAGCTATTTGAGCACAAACAGTTCAAACTCCTGTCTAGCATTGGACTACGTTAGTCTAGTCACCCAGATGATAAGATGATTTCTCTCTTTGTTATGTTATTTTAATGGAAACTTTGCTCTTCAAACCAGAACACAGCAACCTTTGTATTCTACTGTAAAATATCTGGCAAATGTGTGGTAGGTACTTCCCCAGAAAGACTTTGCAAAGAGTCATACCACTGCAATCTAATGTTGGAAGTAAGATAGTTAGTTGGGTGTTTATTAACAGGAAACATTTTTGGTGCCAATCATTTAATTATAGATTTTCAAATCCCCAGATAAATGGCCACACCGAAGAAGTGATAACCAACGAACAGATTCTCAGAGATGCTCTCTTACTTGCACGCGCCTTACTGGCCAAGGGCGCGAGAGGGAAAACAGTCACACTTCTGATGCGGAATCACCAGCGAATGGCGGCGACATATCTGGCCATGTTGTTTGCTCAGACGCTGCCGTTCATGCAGGACCCTAATACTACCGCATGTACGTTTACATTTAAATAACTTCCTATACCTATTATTGAAATTAAGGTCTTTCTTGCTTTAAGATTTCGTGGTTGGTCAAAACACTACTATCACGAATATTCATCTCTTACATCTGGGGTGAAGTTCTCAAGAAATGCGGGGAAGCACTCAGTCTCCTTGGACATTTTGAAAGCCACGTACGGTATGGCTACTAGTTTTACATATCTGCAGTGTATTGAAGCCCGGTGTTTTAGTGTACGCTGACGATAGAACAGTTGTAGTGAGTTACATATCTAGCGCACTAGCCCAGTGACCCAGTAGTTTTTTAATGAATCGATATCAATCTGACCAGGCTTAACGAGGGTTGTCTGTTTACATCAACTTAAAGTTAATGTCAAGAACTCCTACTGTTTAAAACGTGCCAGTTCCGCTAAATAAATACTAGGTTTCCAGTTACCTACACGACACCAACTACTTTTTAATCATCTTTGTGTCCAGCTGCGGGCATAAAAAATGTTTAGGTACGTCTGCGTAGGAATGGGATTATTGCCTCCGTAGAAAACAAATATTCCTTCATCGATAATTTTTATCGGACACAGGCCACAAAAAATGTTCACGTTTACACCTAGCCTTAAAAATGTAGGTATTGCAACTATATGAGGAAATAATTATCTTACAATAAAACAAAGTGAAGGCAAAAAAGATTTGCTATGTCTATACCTATTATGATGTAAAGTATGGATTACTGCACAAAATGTCAAAATCATATCTATTTATGTTACGTAATTTGATTGTTGCATGGAAACAAGAAAAGTAAAGTGACGAGCTATCTGATAATGAGTAAATTGCATCACGATACTACCTAATGTATTGATAAAACTGGAGCAAAGTTTAGGAAAGACTAATGGACTAATCTCAGAGTAATGGACTAATAGATGAATTTAATAGAAAAGTAAATAATCTTAGAGAATACTAATCTAAAGAAGACTATATTTGAAAGAGAACGACATGTCAGGATCACAAGTTGTGTAATTTATGTCGCAACTGGCACATTTTCGTTCTCCATTGTACAGAAAAAAAAATACCCTACAATTTTATAAGTTTTTTTCGTCATGAAAAGAAGCACAATATGTGTTATTGTGTTATTTTAGATTATTATATAATTTAAATGAATTCTAAATTTCGGCTTGATCCCTTCACTTCTTCTACTTTTCGGTCGATAATGGATTTATACTTGACCCTTTTGTCGTTTGATGTTAATCAACGGCGTGGTCTATGATAGAACTCGCTAATAATAGAATGAATGATATAGAACAAATATCCAAACGTAAAAACCTCTAAGCTACCAGATTTACAATATTTCTAGGAAGATAAACGTTAAAGAATTGGTTCAATGCAATTTTAAATTTTATAAGCACACATTTTGTGTACCTTATTCATTTTGATGTTGGAAAAAATAATACAATAAAAAAAAATTTGCTTGTTATTTTATTTAGTGACTAGCTGATCCCGCTACTTCGTTCGCGTAAGCAGATGTTACTGACTTATAGTGTACATTAGTTGGAAGTATCTTACGTCAAAATATTTGCATAATGTAATCATAGAAAAACCGAGTGAATTTGTTTTTCCACACAAAAATTTATTTAATTTTATCATCTTCATTTTTCTTTTTTTAAACAAAATTAAACATACTTATTAAGGTTTCGTAGTATCGAACATAGCCGCAAGTGTTAAGTTTGTAGGATTTTTATAGGATACATTACGAAAAGTCTGAAGCTGATGTGCATGATCTGATTACCTACTTATCTCTTTTTACCCGCAAGCTGTTTTCTAGTTGTTACCCGCGACTTCGCCGGCGTAAAATTTTGAACGTAGCCTGTGTGGAATGAAAATGATTAAAATTTGTGAGTTTTAATGATAGGTTCTCAAGCAAGTTGAACCCGTAAATCTAAGCCTAATCTTAGTGAAATGTTAATGTATGAATTTAATTGTAACACAGAAAAAAAATCATCAAAATCCTTTTAGCAGCAAAAACTTATCAGTACAATTTAGAATACCAGTAACGCCACCTAGTGATGAAAGAAAAAATACATACCACAATAGCTAAACATTGATTTAAATGGCCTTTAGTGCTTTTAGATTTAAACTGGCATTAGCGCCATCTAATGAGAATATAATGTTGCTTGTTATTTTGATTGTGAACGCAAATCACCTGTATTATCTACGCCAAAAAGGGTGCATATATTTTTCATTTTTGGCGCCTTTTACCTGACCATCACATCAAGTAGCTTACGAAAATATATACTTATTATAGATTAATATGGAGTTTAACGAAAATATAGACTTAGACCCCATGTGAAATTTTAGACTCTAAACTATCTGTGTTTCGTATGCCAACCCAATTCGTTGTGCCGTTTTGACGTGATAGTTAATATTTGTTTCCTTAGGGCCCATGCTTCTTTTCAGGTTGATAGGTAGTAGTATATATGTGGTATTTCAGACTATAAGTTATCTGTTTCAATTTTCTACCACATTTGCTTAGTCTTTCCGACGTCACAGTAACCTATAAGTAACCGATTTGCTATTTCTGAGTACAAACTACGTGTGTTTCGAATTCCTTCCAAATATGTTCAGCCGTTCCAACGTTGTCCTGTAACTGTAAATATAATGAATGTCAATGTTTGGATGTTTGTTACTTAATCATGGCGGAACGTATCAAGTGATCGGGCTGAAATTTGAAATACAATTAGATTATAGTCTGGAAGAACACATGGGCTAAACATTGCCTATGTATAGTTACTTATCTATACGTCCCTATGTGTTACTTAAGCTAAGCCAAGAAGATGTTTCAAATTTTAACTCGATACATTCAGCCATTCCAACGTAATTGAGCAGCAAAAATTTAAATATTGATATATTTATATAATATTAGGAAAGGATAGGATATTACAAAATTTCAACTGTCTAGCTATCGCCGTTCTTGAGATACAGTCTGGTGACAAACGGAGGGATGGACGGACAGCGAAGTCTCAGTAATAGGGTCCCGTTTTTGACCCTTTGGGTACGGAACCCTAACAACGGTCTGCTTCGGTCACCGAAGCTTGTTGAACACTACCTTTAAATTTTAAACAGTATTTCGATTAAAATAATACGTTAAGTTACGGCTAGTCTAGTAAGCTCCAGCTGACCTAGTCGGGAGAACGGCGACTGTCGATCCGGAGACCCAGGGTTCAAAACCAAGCGCACCACTATCTTTTCAGAGTCATGTTCGTAATGCTGGTAATTAAACGGTGAAGGAAAATATCGTAAGGAAACCGAAATGTACCTAGAATCTAAGTTCTAAGTCATATGTCATCCACCAACCGACACTGGGCCAGCGTGGTGGATTATAGCCTTGTCTCTCTCCTTGCGAGAGAAGGCCCCGACGCCCAGCAGTGGGTTTTTTTTTGGGCCAACATTTAATGGGTTGTTTATGCTGCTACTTATTATGCTGATATGTTTTCTCCAAAAGAACAAACATTTACTTCAATGACAGGTAATTTAATTCTGTCGATCGACTAACTAAATACAGATAAATCTAAGCTGATATTTGTTTTTTGTTGATATTTGAAAAACTACCTCCCTGTTTTCGATATATAAGATCACCTCTGAAGTATTTTCTAACAAACAAAAAAAGAATCATCAAAATCAACTCACAATTAGCGGAGTTATCTATATCTATACTTATAATAAAACTGTAACGGGTCGAATTCTGTACATTAAAGATATTTTGAAATAAAAATTTTTGGACCACTCCGTAGTCGATACTGATGGCGAAACTGCATTTTTTTTCTTTCATGTCTGTCTGTCTTTCTGTCTGTCTGTCTGTCTGTCTGTCTGTCTTTCTGTATAGGGATCACGCATCACGCCGAAACTGCTGATTCAATTCAGCTGAAACTTGGCATAACTTTAGTTTACACTAAGGAGATTGCTGTAGGCTACTTTTGATCCCCAAATTCTGATCGGTTTTCTTGCGGAGGGGGTGAAAGTCAGAATGTGTATTTGGTTGTAACTCATGTTTGCGTTGTTTAATTTCATTAATTCTTTTTGTTAGAAAGAACACATTTTTAATATTGTCCTGTCAAAATTTGAACATTATCGGTTTGGTGGTTCGGAAATTACATAAACTTTAAATAATAAAGACACGCGCGGCGCGTTCAGTACATACTAACTATTAAGTATTCTGTGTATCACAGACGATCCACAGAATATCTAGATTCTAGAACGTGCTCACGTGATCGCGTCGCGTTGTCTTGAAGGAAAAAATAATTGTCAAAAATATATTTTTGTGTGGAAAAACAAACATCATTCGGTTATATAAGCAACTTCAAACAAGGAGGATGTTCTCAATCGGGTTGCATGTTTTTTTATTTGGTTTTATTAACACACTTATATTTTTCGCGATAACTCCGCTAATTGTGAATTGATTTTGATAATTCCTTTTTTGTTTGGTAGAAAATACTCCAGAGGTGATCTCATATATCGAAAACAGGTAGTTTTTCAAATATCAACAAAAACTAAAATCAGCTTAGATTTTTAACTGTACGGCGGCATAGTCATAGCTTCTTATAAAACTTAGTCGAATGACAGAATTCAATTACCTGTCATTGAAGTAGATTTTTGTTCTTTAGGAGAAAACATATTAGCATAATAAATAGCCATTTAATACCCATTAAATGTTCCCACTGCTGGGCGTCGGGGCCTTCTCTCGCAAGGAGAGAGACAAGGCTATAATCCACCACGCTGGCCCAGTGTCGGTTGGTGGATGACATATGACTTAGAACTTAGATTCTAGGTACATTTCGGTTTCCTCACGATGTTTTCCTTCACCGTTTCAATTACCGGCATTACGAACATGACTCTAAAAAGATAGTGGTGCGCGTGGTTTTGAACCCTGGTTTCCTGGGTCCGGATCGATAGTCGCCATTCTCCTGACTAGGTCAGCTGTAACTTACTACACCAGCCGTAACTTATTAGAAAACGTATTATTTCAATCCAAATACTGTTTGAAATTTAAAGGTAGTGTTTAACAAGCTTCGGTGACCGAAGCAGACCGTTGTTAGGGTTCCGTACACAAAGGGTAAAAACGGGACCCTATTACTGAGACTTCGCTGTCCGTCCGTCCGTCCGTCTCTTACCAGGATGTATCTCAAGAACGGTGTTAGCTAGACAGTTGAAATTTTCTCAGATGATGTATTTCTATTGCCGGTTTAACAAAGAATACTAAAAATAAAATAAATATTTATTTAAGAGGGGCTCCCATACAACGTCATATTTTTTACCATTTCTTGCTCGATACTAACCTGTCACAGACGCTTTAACTATTCACATAATATTTAGTTTTATGTTCTCTTTAAATGTAATTAATTAAAATAAATTATGAAGCGGGCTCCCATACAATTAAAGCCGTTTATTTGCTAATGGTTCGGAACCCTTCGCGCGCGTGTCCCACTAGCACTTGACCGGAATTCGAAACACGCGTACTTAGTTTGTACTCAAAAATAGCAAATCGGTTACTTATAGCATAGAATAGATAATCTATACTAATATTATAAAGAGGAAAGATTTGTTTGTTTGTTTATTTGTAATGAATAGGCTCCAAAACTACTGGACCGATTTCAAAAATTCTTCCACCTTTGGAAAGCTACATAATCCCAGAGTAACATAGGCTATATTATATTTAAAAAAAAATTAGGAATCCTTACTACAACTCCAATAATGTAAAATAAGGTGTAAAAAAAACCTGAAAAATTCCTTACGTCGCGTGCGCTGCGAAAACTATTGATGATAGAACAAAATCATTTACTACGACTTTGCAGAACTCATCATTATCTACAAAAAGTGTCGCGACAGCATATGTCTAAATATTATAGTTATTATGTCACAGCAAGCAGTTTTTTATTCTAAAATATTAATTTATATATGCCATAAGCTTTGGACATATAAAATGATACATACACATACATACACACATAGATACACACACACATACACCCTTTTTTTGTATCGGGTTTCAAAAAAAAAAAGGTAAAATTATAAAGGAAGTTAGAATTTTTTTTTATGATTTTTTTTTTTAATTTTACACATACAGGGAAGCTCTGACTCACTAAAACTAATGGCTTTTGTTTTGTTAATAATATTATATATGTATAAAATTTTAAAATAAAAAAATACAAAAAAACATAAATAAAAAAAAACAAATAAAAATTCAAACTTCCTGTATAATTTTACTTTTTTTTTTAAACCCGATACAAAAAAATGGTGTATGTGTGTGTGTATGTACCCGTGCGAAGCCGGGGCGGGCCGCTAGTATCTTATACTCCTACCTACCTGTGTTACTATGACGTCATAAATACTATTTGGTAGAAAAATTAAACAGAGATAGCTTAAAGTCTAAAATACCACTACCCGAATAGAAACATTGGCCCTAAGGAGGTATGTAATCTGTGGCCCTAAGGAAACAAATATTAACGTCAAAACGATACAACTAATTGGTTTAACATACGAAACACAGATAGTTTAGAGTCTAAAATTTCACATGGGTAAGTAATAAATCTAAATTTTAATTTAACTCCATATCATATTAAATTTATGCACCCGTTTTGGCGTAGATAATACAGGTGCTTTGGATGCACAATCAAAATAACAAGCAACGTTATATTCTCATTAGATGGCGCTAATGTCAGTTTAAATCTCAAACACTAAACCCTATTTAAATCAATGTTTTGCTATTGTGGTATGTATTTTTTCTTTCATCACTAGGTGGCGTTACTGGTATTCTTAATTGTACTGATGAGTTTTTTTGCTGTTAAAATGATTTTTATGCCGAATTTGGATTCTTTCGTTCTTTGATTCTTTTTCTGTGTTAAAATTAAATTTATACCTTAACATTTCACTTAGATTTTGCTTTGATTTATAGGTTCAACTTGCTTGCGTAACATTAAAACTCAAATAAATTAATCATTTTGAAGGCTTACTACGAAACCTACTTATTAAAGTATGTTAGATTTTGTTTAAAGGAAGAATAATAAAGATGATACAATTAAATATTTTTTTTTGTGAAAAAACAAGCTCACTCGGGTTTTCAATGGCCACTTAGCCAAATTTAGTTAATTTTGACGTACTTTCAACTAATGTATAAGTCCGTAACATCTGCTTACGCGAACGAAGTAGCGGGTTCAGCTAGTCGTGTAAAATAAAACCAAATAAAAAAAACATGCAACCCGATTGAGAACATCCTCCTCGTTTGAAGGAGGATATTCCCATCCTCCTCCTTTTTCCACACAAAAACATATTTTTGACAATTATTTTGTCATTCAAGACGACGCGACGCGATCACGTGGGCACTTCTTGAATTTAGAATCTAGATATTCTGTGGATCGTCTGTGATACACAGAATACTTAGAAGTTAGTATGTACCGAACGCGCCGTGCGTGTCGTTATTATTTAATGTTTGTGTAATTTCCGAACTACCAAACCGATAATGTTCAAATTTTGATGGGACAATGCAAAAAATGTGTTCTTTCTAACAAAAAAAAGTTTCAGCTGAATTGAATCAGTAGTTTCGGCGTGATGCGTGATCCCTATACAGAAAGACAGACAGACAGACAGACAGACATGAAAGAAAAAAATGCAGATTCGCCATCAGTATCGACTATGGAGTGCTCCAAAAAAAATTTTTCAAAATATCTTCAATGTACAGAATTCGACCCGTTACAGTTTTATTATAAGTATAGATTACTTGTTATTAATACATACAAATAAATAAAAATATCGTCCAATTTTAACTTCACTAAGTGGTGCTGAAGATTTGATCAAATCACTGTTATTTATTGTTAAGTATTAAAAAAAGTAAACTATTTTTAACCGACTTCAAAAAAGGAGGTTTCTCAATTCGACCGTATGTATGTTCCTTTTTTTTTTTTTTTATGTGTGTTCGCGGATAACTTCGTCGTTTATGAACCGATTTTGATGATTCTTTTTTTGTTGTAAAGGAGATATTCCAAGGGTGGTACCATGATAAGGAAACCAGGATCTGATGATGGTATCCTAGAGAAATCGAGGATAACTTTCGAAAATTGTAAAGATGACTAGTGCGTTACTTAAGTTTTGCTTGAGCATTTTAAAGCAGTATGGTTTAAAGATGGTCTGGAGTCGATCTGATGAGGCAGCGGGAAGACGGCCGAGGGAACTCCTCGACGGTACATAGTAGTTACCTTGTGTTTGGGCTCGATGAATTTGTATTGATGAGACTTTTTACATAGATGGGTTGTGACTGTCATTAGTGGTCTGATGATGAAGATAAAGGACAGTCAAGGGAATTTCTTAACGGCTTACAGGAACTACCCAGTGTTTGGGTTTAATTCATGTATTGAGATCTCAACACGAAATCGTGTAAATGCATTAGTGAAAACTTGTTTAGCACTAAAAGGGTAAATTAAACTATTTTTACAAAAAATTAAACCGACTTCAACACCACAAATAGGCACTCAAAAGCGAAAATAATTTAATATAGGTAATTATTATAACCTCTACTCACTCATCTATATGAAGTCGGTGCCAGCCAAATCTAACAGGTAGTAGATAGATACTACTTACCAATGCCTACTTACTTACTACCTCGTACATAGTATATCTACTAACTTTTTAACTAGCCTGGCACCGACTTCATATGGATGAGTGAGTAGCGGTTATAATAATTACCTATATTAAATTATTTTTCGCTTTTGAGTGCCTATTTGTGGTGTTGAAGTCGGTTTAATTTTTTGTAAAAAATAGTTTATCTGATCTGTGGTTGTAGTCTCTAGGATTCAGTGGTGCGAACGCGGGGTGGTCGACTCTTATAGGGCCAGGTGGGATAAAAGTACATACACATGGGGGTCCCAAACGAAGAGTGGCAACATATTTTTGCGTCTCTTTCTAACGTTCCATTTTAGAGATAAGTAACCTGTGAAAAATAAAGATTTTATTTATTACGATATACGATTTTTAGTAACTAATAGTATCGATTTTGAGTCAATGGTTCATTTTCATCTTACTACCATGTTACATTAACAAACCAAAACTAATTTAATACAATTAAACTAGACATTGAAACCATTAAAGCGATATGATACGAAAAATCGAGTAAGTAGGTAACATTTTCACTACATTTATACAGAACATCGGCTTATAAGTATTTGTTTCACATAATACCTACGGTTTTTCTGAACACATGTTTTTACAAACACATCTGATAACATAACCGCACCAAAACATGTGAATGATGTCTAAGTCTCTTACTAAACTTGTAATAGTCCACATAAATAATGTATTGCTACGCCCTAACAGGGTCATATGCTACGCAATTTGAAGTTAAAATCAACTATGTACATGTTCCGATTTAATAAATTAAAATATGAATAACTAAAACATAGTTAGTTAGTAACATAGTTTAATTCTCATATAGATTTTCGTAATGGGTCCCAACAGGATGTGAAGTACGATGATTTTGAGCAAAACATATCATTAATTTATATTCTGTCTTTTTATGCCCTGGATGGTGTATTCGCAACGCAACCCGAACGATTCGGGTACGGGATGACAATCCTTGTCTCTGTGTTTCCAAACGGATAAGCCAAAGACAGAGAGGTTTGATTCCGTGTCGAGATCAATCAGATTGCGTTGTGAATCTCGGTCCTGAATTTAAACTAAACTTGTAAATCAGACTCGGTAAAGTAGCAACCTGTATCCTGTTTGAACACGTAGGTGTATTTTAATAACAGTTTGCTACACAGTTAGTTTCTCGCTGATCTACAACTTATTACTTTGTCCGTTCTTAATTATTAGATCATTTGGATCCAACTGAAAAAATGTGTAATAACAATTACATTATTAATTATTATCACGTGTATAAATTTCAAGATAAATCGATTAGTAGAATAACAATAAACAGAACTATCGATTATTTTATCATTACTTAAATACTTATCTCTAAAATCGTCACATAAAAACAAAACATGGCTTCTTGGTTTTGTGTTGTAAAAAGTTTGCATCTTTCTTTGTTTTTGTTCTAAACGAAGTATTCCTGATGTTTTTCATTATGAAAGAGAGAAAAAAATGTAGCAGATCGCCTCCTAGACTTGGAAATAGGAATTATCTACGGTAAGCATGTGGTACCTAAGTACCTAGTTAATAAAAGTTCTATGTAGTGCCAAACAGAGATCGTACAACTCAAGATTAGCCCTCCCAAACTTCAGGGCGCACGAAATCATGTTAACGTTGGGAAGAGTGAGCTCACTCTTTCCGTTCTAGTCGGTTGTAGGAAGCGGGGGACGCCGGTCGATTTCACTTATCACTGATTTTGATCATTTTGAACATAAATATAAAAGAGTATAAATATAAAATGTTCTAATAATCCTAGAAACTCAAATAAATGTAATGACATTACATTTCATGTGTAAGTACTGCATTTAAAATTATTTTAAATATTTTCTAATTACATAAATTAAAATTTTAAAATGGCTACCATCACCGTCACCGGTCACACATCACCGTGTGACAGAGAGAGAACAATTAATACCTAATTATAACTAGCGCGAGCGAAATAGATATTTTAGACAGAGACAGAGATGTCTTAGATAGAGACAGATGTCAGTGATGTCACAGACGCAGTTTATTATCAATGTCAAGATGTTCAGGGCTAATCTTGAGTTCAACCATCTTTGGTGCCAAATTGCGAATTTTTTCATAATCACATAGTAAGAGCGCCTGGTGTAAACTAAAACATATGGGTTCATTTTTAATTATGTTTTCAGTTGCGAGTTGAGGATGTATTGCTATCTTAAGAAGAATGGTTTTCAAACCCATTTCAAGAACAGCTGTATAAAAAGCATCTTGATGTTGTTTATGATAGAAAACAACTCATAAGATCTGCTGGACCAGATGAAAACTGTGATAAGGTAAATATGTGAATCATAAGATAAAATAAATATATTAATCATATTAAAAGGATAACATGATATAATATATATAGTCCTTGTTATGCTTGGTAGAATAGTTTATAATCTGTTGCATTTTAGATGCTAAACAGCACTGAACCTGAAGCAAGGCCATCTACAAAGCAGACAGCCGCTGCTAGTACAAAACGCATCATTTTGAATACTGGCAGTGGTTACTACAACTGAAAATGATGCAGGTCCATCCGCAAAACAAATGACAATGCGACCGCTGACATAAAGCAAGTGACTACTAGAATGCATCAAAAAATATGAGGTTGGTATACTAAAGCAATTTAAAAATAAAACACTAATCAGGAAAAATAACAATGTAATTGTGTTAGAATTTAGTGTAGGTTTCATTATCTCAGCATTTAACTATTGTGCTTATTCAATAACACTATAAATATCTCATTACATGCTTTCCATGGCTTTTTATTTATAATAGTTTAGAGTGGTGGGATGAGCGGGGCTTGTGCCTGATAGTGATATAGTGAGCAATATGCTTGTCCATAACAGGAGCGATACATATCCTCTCCTTTTGTATCCTTCTTCTATTTGTGATGTTTGATATTGGTCAATAAATTTATTTATTATTATTTATTATTATTATATCTCTGCCATGTAATATTTATCTGGATACATTGACCCTTAAACCCTTGCATTGCAATAACAACAATTCAATGTATTACTTTCAACTATGTGATGATGAAATCTATAATGCTGATGTTAATTAAGTTTCAGATGCTGAGCCTTTTCAAACAAGAAAGAGGACCATCAAAGAAGGCAGAGTTTGAAGAAAATAATATAAAAGCGACTGCGACTCAAGCTGATAAGTCTCATTAAGGTGTAAACATCACATTTTAATGTCAGAATTCATGTTTTTTGCTCTTTTTTGCCCAGGAAGATGTGCAACTATTTTATGGGCTCATGGAACATTTTTGATTGTTCTTTACATTATCATATCATTTTTTTTTTTGTTTATGAATGTGATACAAAAGATTTTTATTTTGTATAAGAAAGTGATGCCGTTTACATACTTAAAAACTAGAGATTCTTTGAGGGAACTTTTTAAAATTATTTATATTTTGCTAATGGCCATATTGTCCAAATACCTTTATATATTGTAAAAATAAATGAATTTAAAATAAATTTATCAAAACTTAACACATGTTTTTGTTCAGATCCACATGGAGCTTCGGGCCATAGATATAAACAAGACAAGTTTCGTTTATATTTGGGCTGTAGTTCCTTGTGGTACGTAAACTACCTATTATATTCCAACGAAATTTGAAATTTTTCCTCCTACACAAACAATACATTTCGAAATTTCCCGCCTACGCAAAATTTTGATTTTAAAATCTCCCGCCTTGAGCCTGGAAAAAGTTTTAAGGGGGCAACCGATAGATGGCGCTAGTTTTTCATGAAGTATGGAGTTGGCATTCTTCTCCGTGAGTAATATGTTGTGTGCGAACGACGTTTGCAACACAAGATGGTATATCACATCGTCATCGGTTTATCGAATTATCGATAGGTCATCAGGGTCATAGATAAAGGTCCCAGTGTGCGGATGTCACAACAAGTGCGTGCAGCTTTCCATTGGTGACAATTACTGACTCGTACTAAAATTGTGTTCTTTTTATGCAGTCGAGGTGACCCATTTCTTGAAGCTGATTGAGCCTAGCTTTATCTTCTGTGATGAAGAGCACCAAGAAACCCTGAAGTCTGCACTGGCCGATGTCCCAAACTTAGATGTAGAAATCGTACTCATGGAGAAGGAGGAACATCTCCACAACTTCACCAGGGGGCACAGTAGAGCCGTCAGTGGCTTTGAGTGAGTAAATAAAGACATTTTTCTTATGTGATTGTGTATAAATTTGATCAAAATCAGAAGCCTATTTTTCAATCAAGCCAATCAAAAGTGTCTGTTTAATGTAGAAGACCACACCTAGTTCGTTGAAAGATGCCTAAATCCACCTGTGGACTTGTAAAAACAACTTGTGTATGTTCCACAGGATTCCCGTCAGAGATCTCGAGTCGCCAGTGATGATGCTCCCGACGAGTGGTTCTACCGGCCTGCCCAAGGCAGCTGTTATGTCGGAACAAGGCCTGATCGCACAGCTGCCAAGCTGCTGGTACGTACATATTTGTGTTCCCCAGGGTCCCCGACAAAGACATGCCCAAAACGGCTCTGATGTTGGAACAAGCCCTACACTTCTTTCGGAAAAATTTGGGGAACTTAGAGCAACGGGTGAAACCGCGAAATATTGCCAATAGTTTAAACAGCAGGTAAACAGACAGGTTACGTTTTTATTTCGAAAATTTGACCAATCATGCTGGTTGTCTAGCCTGGTTATTTTGATTGCTAAAGAGAATGTAATATACTTGATTGCTACAAAAAATGTACGGGACCCTTCGCGTGTTTGTGTTAATATGTTATGTTACGTTCAATTGAAATCGTATCCGTGTGAAAAATATAAGCGGCCAAGTGCGAGTCGCCCATGAATGGTTCCGTAGCAGCAAGTAACATAATATAAAAGTTCTTGTCGTTCGTTGTTACTTTAATCAGTGTTTTAACAATAGTGAATTTATGACGTATTAAAATAAAACTACTTACTAGATCTCATTCAAACCAATTTTCGTTAAAAGTTACCATGGTACCATGGTAAAAGGAACATCATAAATTTATTTTTAGTTTTGTCATTCTCTTATTTTAGAAGTTACAGTTATGTTTACACAAATACACTTTTTTTCTTTTTTTATAGTGTAGAAAAAAAACCTCAACATCATTTTTGAAGACCTATCGATAGAAACAACACACGTATAAGTTTGATTAAAAAAATTGAGTTTCCGTTCTAAGTATAGGGCACCTCCAAAATTTATTGTTTTTTAATATGTTTGTGTAAAAATCTTAATGCGGTTCACTGAATACATCTATGTACATACCAAGCTTTAACATGTGTAGTGTAGTGTAGTCCTCATAGTTTCGGCAAAAAGTGGCTGTGACATACGGACGGACAGACAGACAGACACGACGAATATATAAGGATTCCGTTTTTACGTTTTACGGAACCCTAAAAACTGGAATGATTGACGTATCTTTGATGTGTTAGTAAATATTTGTTTAAATCAACTTCAACTTCAACTTTTTCTTTTGGCTTCCATTCGGTAATGTCACCATAATTTCACCAATGTCTAGCGTTTGAGCGTTGGCAGTATCTTTGTTATTTATTTAAATCAAACGTTTAATAACAAAAAACGCACATAAGTAAATTTAACAACGGTGTTTAGCATCAAGCAAAATGGCGTTGGAATGACAACCTATAAAATTTGTAATAAAATAAACATAATTTAAAAACTCAAAAAACCCAACTGCATAAAAAGTGAACCAAACTACATACTATAAAACTGAAAAGACTAAAACAAGCACTTAGATTTCTGGTGGTCTAGAATTCTATAATATGTTATGGAATTAATACTATTGCAGAAAATAAATCAGAGCACGGATACAACAAATCATACTATAACATATGAAGTAACAAACAATTACACTGCGGTTACAACTACACCAAAAACAATAAGTTTCCTGTACGCAAATGCTCGCAGCTTAGTCAAAAAAGGTAAACACGATGTACTGTTATGTATAGTAGAAAACTTTCAAAAAACTATAGATGTTGTAGTCATCACAGAGACATGGATAAAAAATGAGAGTGACGCTAAACAGCTCCACTTGCCAAATTACGATCATTATTATAATTATAGAACGACTACAGTTGGAGGGGGGTGTATCAATTTATATAAATAGTAATTTAACTCATGAGTTTTTGGATGACGTTTGTGAAGATTCGAATCATTTTCTTTGGGTTCATTTGAAGAATCTTTTTCTGGATATTGGAGTTGTTTATAGATAACCCACATCAAGCGTAAATTACTTTTTGGAGATATATTCCAAGCAGTTATCTGGAAAGAAGAGGATAGTCTATGTTACCATCTATGTACACAGTTTATACAATAAAGATATTCTTATTCTTGTCCACCCTGGGGTTTAATCGAAAATTTCCCAATGTTAAGTGGGTTTTTGTTGACTATTAGCTAATCCTGGACGTGGTGAAATCCTCTATCCTCTACACTCCTCTCTCTTCGAGAAGTGCTTGAAGATGTTCGTGGGGTTGGACGCTACGTTTGGGAACGCTACTTGGTATATTCTTATCTCGCCACGTGACCATAGAATATATAATATAGATAGAACACTCAGTACAGTAGGAGCACTCAACGAAGGGCTGGTTTCGAACATCTAATTCCTAACGAAATATCATCATGGTGGGGTGTTGTGCTGATTACGGCTGTTCGTCAACTAAACGGGACAAGATTAAAAGCTTTATTTAATTTCTTAAGGATAAAAGTAAAACGTTAAGATTAGAAACTTTTAAATAACGTTGCTTTATAATAACGTAGTAATTTTTAACTCAAAGTTCGTAACTTACACAACCAGTTTTGGGCACGGAATGATAATGCCTGGAGGAATAATTAATAATAATAATAATAATAATAAATATTGGTGGACAATTCACACACAACACAATTATAGTGACAGAATAAAGTTTCCTTCTTGGGTAAGTGTAAAATAACATGTGAATGTGTACCTACTAACAGCAATAGATATCTAGGTACCTATCTATCATCGGTTTTGTTTGATTTTACGCGGCAATATATACACCCTTTTAATTTGAATAGTATTATTTGGCACCATTCTATTTATGTAACTCAACATTATAGCAAGATTATAAACTACTTTACGTCACCAAGTGAACTCAAGGGGCATAACTATTCAATACAATAATTCAGTAGCCCTAGCGCTAACGCACACATTCACGCGTGTGTACGAACGACATCTGCGTAGTTGTGTGCAGAGTAGGTAACTGAACAGCGGCGCTTGTATGGCGTTTTAGTGGAGTGTTCGGGGTGTGACGTGACTATACCTAACTTGGAGAGAAAAGAATATACAAAATAACATTACAAATGATTCTAGTTCCATCCCCTTAGTCTTCCCACCGATCAATGCCATTCTCTACATGATCAGCGCAACCAATTATAAGACTTGGTGACGCAATACTGCCACAATCGCCCGTGTGACACTTTCATCATCCCACTCCTAGTCTTCTTCATTGCAATTACAGAAATTGTACGTCTGTCGCTGTGCTTCATGAATGGTTACGATATATGAGGCTGTGCCTCCCGTAACTCTGAATTCTAAGGGTGTTCCTTTCTGGTTGCGTGTGAATCACTTAGGTGTATGGTTATTCACATTCATATGAGGTATTGGGGAGATTTTTAGGTGTATGCGCACTTTGAACCTTCTCTGCTCAAGAAATTTAATACCGACAGCGACAGCTAAGGAATCAGTATTCCGGTTTGTAGGACGCCGTTTTCAGAAAAAAACACGCGGCAAAGGAAAAGTTCGTGTGGGTACGAGCAACCGTAATGGTGACCGTTAGGTAGAAATCCATTATCTTAATCTTGTTTTAGCAACATGTGCCAAATGAGTTTGTCCTCAAACTCAAAGTAAAGATGTAGTGTCAACAGATGCACGCTTGCCCATGACATTAGACCTCTTCACTCGATCTTATAAAATGTTGTCTGCAGGTTACACCACACGCAGTTCCCAACGCCGACAGAACTGACAATGGTTCTGACAACGTTGCAGTGGATCACGTTCACAATGACGATAACGAGCGCAGTCACGTACCACATCCCGCTTCTGATTTCGCCCAAACCCACCTCCGTGACAGTTGTGAAAGACATGCTCGTCAAATTCCGGGTGAGCTTATGACGTTAATAGCTAACGGCAGTGGTATCTTGCAGGTTCCTCATCAAAACTTGATACATTTTAAGTTCTAGAAAGCCTGCCGCCTGCATCATTTGAAGTCAAGGTTCTTTATTCATAAATATACAATACATGGCTCAGAAAGAGGAAGTGGGGGGAGGGGGGGGGGGGTAACATAGTCAAGTCATAAAACTGTGCGAGATACGTATATAAGATAAGCAGGTCATCACCATCAGCCCCAGCACGTCCACTGCAGAACATACGCCTTCGCCTTAGATTTCCACAACAAACGGTCCTACGCAAACTGGAACCAGCGGTTTCCAGCGACCTTTGTGCGGTCATCTCTCCTTCTAGTGGGAGGCCGTCAAACACCGCGTTTTCCGGTTCGTGATCGCCACTCGAAAACCTTTCTTCCCCATTGGTTATCAGTTCTGCGAGTGATGTTGCCTGCCCATTGCCACTCCAGCTGTCTGGCTTCCATCGTACAAACTTTGCTTAGTTTGGGGTCAGATGGTGCTGTGTGTAAAATGTCTACCAATATTTATCTATTTACTTTTTGTTGTTGACGTCAACAGTTGAGCCATGTATCACAGTGCTGAACTTGGCTCTCATTTTACATTTATATTTTTGATGGGATATCATTACTTTTTGTACTGGAATGATTAGTTCTCATACCTAAATTAAATATTTGGGTGTCTGTTGCTCAACCACGTCGGGCCGGCTCTATGATGAAGTTTCGTAGATTACAGTTAGAAATAGCACATACATATGCAGCCCACTAAATGTTCCCACTGCTGGGACTAGAGGCCTCTTCTCACAAAGATAGAATCATGGTCATAATCCTGCACATTGGCACAACTGGTCCATTATGGGTTGGTAGATGACACAAGACCTTGAAAGATTATGGGTACATGCCAGTTTTCTCTCGATGTTTTATTTCACCTTATTTTAAGTTAGCGTCATTACGCACGTGGCATTGAAAAGACAGTGGTGCGCGTGTGGGTTTCGAACCACTATAAAGAGTTTATATTTATCTGGCTATCTATATAGGTAGAGGGTAGAGACTTACATGAGTACATATCTTATTACGTATTTATTTATAAAGAATTGCCGACATGTGCTAACAGCGTAGCCAACACGCACAAACGGCCATAAAATCTACTATAAAGACCGGCAGCCGTCAATTATGATTGCTATTTTCTTTTTAAAGGCACTATAAGCCACGACACATTAAAATGGAAATATTAAATTTTTCTATGTAACTTTTTACATGAAACCACACACTTGTCAAAGTCCATAACATCATCCTGCTGAAGCACAAGACGTTGGCCTAATTGTACTCATCAAACATATCACACTAACATAACACAACGGGATAGAAGCCAGAAATTAATACATGATGAATCAGATGACATATATGATACTTACAACCGATGAAAAGTTAAAAATGAAAAAAGAAGAAGAAGACTTTATCAGCTGACTATTATTATCATTGTATAAATTCAGACCAATGGAAACTGCGTTGCCAGACATATTGCATGCCTCTAGAAGAAGAGGCCAGTTTGTATGGGTAAAATTATTTAAATGTTTTGTATCATCTTATCTTACCTGCAAACAGCAATAAAGATTTTTGTATTTGTATTTGTATTTTAAATTACTTCCTTCCTACTTTCTGATTTATTCCTTTGTGTTTACCCAATTAGCTATCTGGATGCCAACTTGAACTTTCTATACCATCTAGAACTGGATTAACTCTTTTATGTCTTTATCTTAATCAGGGATAATAATGACGATTTTAGGAAGTTGATATCTAAATAACCGTTTGAGGTATGTTTATGAAATTAATGTGCAATAGTTTTTAAGTTATGAGAAGGACAAGTAGCTCCAAATGGTTCGTAAAATATTACACATGGTGCGGCTCGCCGGTTTACTTGAATAAACTTGGCTGGCCACACTGCCTAGATACCATAGATCACATTTTAGTGCTGTGTAATATTTTTAATATGGGTTCCAAGTTCCAATCGCAGTAGACTTAAAAGGTTAATTGACTCATAATACCGTATTAACTTCCCCAGCCCACATGGACGTTCTTTGGCCCAGCGTTTGTGAAGACCCTTCTTCCAGAAATCACGGCGGATCACTTCTCATCACTGAAGACCCTCACTCTGCTGGGTGCACCAGCATCCATGGACATGATGGCGGCTCTACAGGTTTGGTTAAAAAGTAATACATAATTGCTAAATAAAATCTACTTGTTGCATTATTGTTTGAGTGGCTCATAAAGCACGTTGTACAGGAAAGAGGGTATATGTTTTTTTGGGAATTCTGCCAGATAACAATGTTTTTGAGTATATTGAATGATTTAGAAAATACTTTGGAAACTCAAAACACAAGCACATTGACTGCTACATAAATGTAGTTTTGTACATACATAAGGATGCGTATTGCAAACAATTATTGACTTTCCACGCATCTACTATTTAAACTTAAGTTAACTCTGATCGCTATAGTGAGAAAGATGAGAGTTACCCGCATGCTAAGAGTCGTGAATTGCTTATTTTATTTAACATTTTACTCATGTTTCTTGTACCCAGGACTTACTTCCGAAGGACGCCCAGTTGTGTGACGCGTACGGCAGCACGGAGGCGCAGGGATACATCGCTATTCCAGACCGGGACGCCCCTCTCAAATCCAACGGCAGAGTTTTAAATATATTCCATTACAAGGTAAATTTAGATTTATTAACTAAATTAACTTATATTTGTCGTGTAGTGGTAAGAGTATCACCAATGTGTATCTGCCTGCACCTCTGATTTTTTTTTTCCAAGTACAGATGTTCTAGTTTGGCATCAACAATGGTTCTAACGGTGAAATAAAACATGTTTAATTGAGTAAACGGGTAACTCACGTGTCATTGTTGTGTGTCAAGTGTGTGTCAACTCACATTTCAAGTGTCACGAGACGGCCTGCAGTGCCAAACGAGCAGCCATCACGCTCGTGCACTCTTCTTAAAAAAAACACAGTACGCGGCCGAAACTCGAGTCGGATTGATCGACCATATTATCACGTGAGTCACCCATTTACCTCATTAAATATGTGTAACTACCACATTAATTTTAATAGTAAAATAAAACATTGTTTAGAAACTGGTACATTCTAACAAAAACCCTTATTTATTTTAATGTAGCATGTGATTTGAAATATTATTGGAAAGGTAATTTTAATTAGTTTAAAATTACAGTTGGTGGATTTCGACGGCAAAGAAGTGGGGCTCTGTCAAAACGGAGAGCTATACGTGAAAGGTGTTTCATGCATACAAGTGAGTGACTTCATAGATTACCAAATTATCATATTATAACGATCTTTCTCGTCTAGTTAATGGTGTGCTTCAAATTTTTTTCCTCCAGTATCTTGCATACGAAACTTTAAGGGAATTGTAGCTTAGTTGTGATGTCCTAGTAGCAAGAACAACTAATACCTATCACAAACTTGGAATTATGGGTTTGTACCTATGAGTACTTTTCTTGATGTCCAGGGTTACTATAAGAACGTGGAGAGTTACGCGGAAGCGTTCACGGACGGCTGGCACCGCACCGGAGACCTGTTCTACATCGACGAGAACGAGCGCCTCTCCTACCTCGAAAGAATCAAGTTCAGCTTCAAGTTTAATGGCTGTCAAGTCAGTATAGCTTACATTTTATCCTTGTGTTATAGAAGAAAATTCCCCGAAATTGCATATTTGCTTGCTATTTTTCTTTTTAACCCCCGACCAAAAAAGGGGTGTTATAAGTTTGACGTCGATGTCTGTCTGTCTGTCTGTCTGTCTGTCTGTCTGTCTGTCTGTCTGTGTGTGTGTCTGTCTGTGGCACCGTAGAGCTCAAACGGATGGGCCGATTTCAATGCTTTTTTTTTTATTTTAAAGTTAATATCCGTGCGGATGTTCTTAAGCTATGTTTGGTTAATATAGATTCAAGATGGCCGCCTCCACAAAATGGCGGACAAAATATTTCTTCACAACCTACCTCAATATGGGTATCAAATGAAAGGGCTGGACTAGTAGAATACTATACACTATAACAAATATCAAATCCAAGATGGCCGCCATCACAAAATGGCGAATTATATTTTTTTTTTCACTACTACCGCAATATGGGTATCAAACGAAAGGGCTTGACTAGTAGAATACTTTGCACTATAAAAAATTCAAATCCAAGATGGCCGCTACCACAAAATGGCGAATTACATTTCTTTTTTCACAACTCCCTTAATATGGGTATCAAATGAAAGGGCTTGACTAGTAGAATGTTGTACAGGTAACAAATCTTAAGGTAGTCGGGGGTTAATCAAAAATTTTAATTTTGTTCTTGTTTGACGTAAAATATAAATAAGTAAAAATAATGTAAATAAGTTTGACGTATGTCTCTCTCTCTCTCTGTGTGTGTGTATGTCAGTCAGAAGGCATCGTACCTACCGAACCGAATTAACCATTTTGACTTTAACCATTTTAGATTTTGTTTCGTTTTTAAATGAATTTATTAGTTAAGAGTGTTTTAGGCATGTTTGATAAAAGTTGATACAAGATGGCCGCCACCACAAGGTAACGGTTTTAAAAGTAACGAGTTTTACTTGATAATGTGCATTATCGCCAGGTATCCCCCGAGGAGGTGGAGGCTGTCATCAGCTCAGTGGAAGGCGTGCAGCAGTGCGTGGTGGTCGGCTCGGAGTTCGGTCCCGCAGCCGCCGTGTTGGTGCTGCCAGACCGGACTGTGACCGCCAAACAGATACACAAGGCTGTCGACGGTATGTGCCTGTAAAGAGTACTACCATCTGACTTTTTTTAACTTACACTTGTCAACAAGCATGAAACGATGTCGCTTTTTTGTATTATCGACAGTCCGAAAGAAAAAAAAGGCATGATGAAATTAGATCATGCAGATCAGCTGCTACCTCTAAAGTCCGAAAAAAACCGATAAGTTTACGTACAATTTTACGGCGATGTTCAAGATTTTGAAGTCTTTTTAAATATGGTTGTCGTTGCTTATGAGCCTTTTGATTAATCTGTTCTTTTCACCGCATTATTATTGTCGAAGGATTGAGGGAAAAGGATGGCGGGTGGCGAGTGGGTCCTAATTTTCTATCGTCATTAGCACTATCCCTATTCTCTGTTGTCACTAGCACTAGCCCTAATTTTCTGTTGTCACTACCACTAGTTCTAATTTTCTGTTGTCACTACCACTAGCTCTAATTTTCTGTTTTCACTACCACTAGCACTAATTTCCTGTTGTCACTACCACTAGCCCTAATTTTCTGTTGTCACTACCACTAGTTCTAATTTTCTGTTGTCACTACCACTAGTTCTAATTTTCTGTTGTCACTACCTCTAGCCCTAATTTTCTGTTGTCACTACCACTAGCCCTAATTTTCTGTTGTCACTACCACTAGCCCTAATTTTCTGTTGTCACTACCACTAGCCCTAATTTTCTGTTGTCACTACCACTAGCCCTAATTTTCTGTTGTCACTACCACTAGCCCTAATTTTCTGTTGTCACTACCACTAGTTCTAATTTTCTGTTGTCACTACCACTAGCCCTAATTTTCTGTTGTCACTACCACTAGCCCTAATTTTCTGTTGTCACTACCACTAGTTCTAATTTTCTTTTTTCACTACCACTACCACTTGTCACTACCAATTTTCTGTTGTCACCACCACTAGCCCTAATTTTCTGTTGTCACTACCACTAGCCCTAATTTTCTGTTGTCTACCACAGCCCTAATTTTCTGTTGTCACTACCACTAGTTCTTATTTTCTGTTGTCACTACCACTAGTGCTAATTTTCTATTGTCACTACCACTAGCCCTAATTTTCTGTTGTCACTACCACTAGCCCTAATTTTCTGTTGTCACTACCACTAGCCCTAATTTTCTGTTATCACTACCACTAGCCCTAATTTTCTGTTGTCACTACCACTAGTTCTAATTTTCTGTTGTCACTAGCACTAGTTCAAACTTTCTGTTGTCACTAGCACTAGTCCTAATTTTCTCTGTGGACATACCATAGTAATAGAATATATGTTATTTCAGCAAACCTGAGCGAGCACAAGCGTCTGCACGGCGGCGTGGCGTTCCTGCCCGCGCTCCCGCTCACACACAGCGGCAAGTTACTGCGTTACGAGTGTAAGAAACTCATCTTCGGACTCATCGAGGCCGGGGCGATGCACTGATACATAGATTGAAATGAACCTCCGTACTTAAAACCCTTACTGAAGCCAAAAATATGTCAAACATTTAATGTGCCCAATCACGTTTGTATAATTTTTGACGATAATGATGATAAAACCTAATCATGGAATAAAATTTACGTTTCATTTAGGTCTAAGTAGACATTTTAAAGGTATTTTATTTTGTTCAAATAATTGTGTAAACTAAATAGAAAGGTGCTGAGTGTATGGACATTAAATAAAAATACGAAATCTTTTAAAAAATAATCGACTTCAAACAAGGAGGATGTTCTCAATCCGGTTGCATGTTTTTTTATTTGGTTTTATTTTACGCGATAACTCCGCTAATTGTTAGTTGATTTTGATAATTCCTCTTTTGTTTGGTAGAAAATACTTCAGAGGTGATCTTAGATATCGAAAACAGGGAGGTAGTTTTTCAAATATCAACAAAAAACTAAAATCAGCTTAGATTTATCTGTACGACATAGTTATACCTTCTTATAAAATTTAGTCGAATGACAGAATTAAATTACCTGTCATTGAAGTAGATTTTTGTATTTTGGAGAAAACATATCAGCATAATAAGTAGCAGCATAAACAACCCATTACATGTTCCCACTGCTGGGCGTCGGGGCCTTCTCTCGCAAGGAGAGAGACAAGGCTATAATCCACTACGCTGGCCCAGTGTCGGTTGGTGGATGAGACAAATGACTTAGAACTTAGATTATAGGTAGATTTCGGTTTCTTCACGGTGTTTTCCTTCACCGTTTTAATTACCGGCATTACGAACATGACTCTGAAAAGATAGTGGTGCGTGTGGTTTTGAACCCTGGGTCTCCGGATCGACAGTCGCCGTTCTCCCGACTAGGTCAGCTGTAACTTACTAGACCAGCCGTAACTTATTAGAAAACGTATTATTTCAATCCAAATACTGTTTAAAATGTAAAGGTAGTGTTCAACAAGCTTCGGTGACCGAAGCAGACCGTTGCTAGGGTTCCGTACACAAAGGGTAAAAACGGGACCCTATTACTGAGACTTCGCTATCCGTCCGTCCGTCCGTCCGTTCGTCTGTCACCAGGCTGTATCTCAAGAACGGTGATAGCTAAACAGTTGAAATTTTCGCAGATTATGTATTTCTATTGCCGCTTTAATCATGGCGGAACGTATCAAGTGATCGGGTTGAAATTTGAAATAGAATTAGATTACAGTCTGGAAGAACACATAGGCTAAGCATTGCCTATGTATAAGTACTCTATGTATTACGTAACAAACATCCAAACAGTGACATTCATAATATTTACAGGACAACGTTGGAACGGCTGAACATATTTGGATGGAATTCGAAACACACGTAGTTTGAACTCAGAAATAGCAAATCGGTTACTTATAGGTTACTGTGACGTAGGAAAGACTAAGCAAATTTGGTAGAAAATTGAAACAGAAATAACTCATAGTCTGAAATACCACATTTATGTATTTATTACCTATCAACCTGAAAAGAAGCATGTGCCCTAAGGAAAAAAATATTTACTATCACGTCAAAACGGCACAACGATATGGGTAAACATACGAAACACATATAGTTTAGAATCTAAAATTTCACATGGGCTAATAAGTGTACATTTTCATTTAACTCCATATTAATATAAGCATATATTTTCGTCAGGAACTTGATGTGATGGTAAGGTAAAAGCCAAAAATGAAAAATATGTACACCCGTTTTGGCGTAGATAATATAGGTGATTTGCGTTCACAATCAAAATAACAAGCAACATAATATTCTCATTAGACGGCGCTAATGCCAGTTTAAATCTAAAAGCACTAAAGTCCATTTAAATCGATGTTTTGCTATTAATAATAAATAAAAATTGTGGTATGTATTTTTTCTTTCATCACTAGGTGGCGTTACTGGTATTCTAAATTGTACTAATAAGTTTTTGCTGCTAAAAGGATTATGATGCCAAATTTGGATTCTTTCGTTCTTGATTTTTTTCTGTGTTACCTACAATTAAATTCATACATTAACATTTCACTGGACTTGGCTTAGATTTACGGGTTCAACTTGCTTGAATATCATTAATAAAACTCAAAATTTTAATTATTTTGATTCCACACAGGCTTCGTTCAAAATTTTACGCCGGCGAAGTCGCGGGTAACAGCTAGAAAACAGCTTGCGGATAAAAAGAAATAGGTAAGTAGGTATCAGATCATGCACATTAGCTTCAGACTTTTCATAATGTATCCTATAAAAATCCTACAAACTTAACACTTGCGGCTATGTTAGATACTACGAAACCTTACTAAGTATGTTTGATTTTGTTTGAAAAAAGAAAAATAAAGATGATAGAATTAAATAAATTTTTGTGTGGAAAAACAAATTCACTCAAACTCAAAGGTTTTTCAATGACTACTTATCCAAATATTTGACGTACGATACTTCCAATTACCTAAGTATAAGTCAGTAACATCTGCTTACGCGAACGAAGTAGCGGGTTCAGCTAGTTACATACTAAAAATACATAATATGGGTTATGTTCCTCAAGAATAATGAAGCATTATAATGCTGAAAGAAATGTTGAAACTGGTCAAGTTGTTTTTGAATATACTCGTTACATATCTTCTAATATATAAAATTCTCGTGTCACAGTTTTCGTTGCCATACTCCTCCAAAACGGCTTGACCGATTTTGATGAAATTTTTTGTGCTTATCCAGTATCTATGAGAATCGGCCAACATCTATTTTTCATCCCCCTAAATGCTAGGGGTAGTCCACCCCTAAATATTTTTTTTATTTTTTAGACAAAAAATTTTAATTTCTATTTTTTTATGATACAACATACAAAAATACATACAATCCTCAATTTTCACCCTTCTACGATCAACCCCTATTTTTTAATAGTCATTTTAGTAATTTAATCTTTTTCCTCTCTGGTCGAAAACTCCCCGCCGCTGGTCCCGCCAAATGTCTACAGGTGTCACTTCTGACCCAGTAAACAGCACGATAATTTAGGGGATCAAAAGTAGTCTATAGCATATATATAGTTTGAACACGCTAATCTCGGGAACTACTGGACCGAATTAAAAAAAATCGTTCACCGTTCTTTCATATGTTCGTAATCCTTGAACGCTGTAAGTTATATATATGTACCACGGGCGAAGCCGGGGCGGGCCGCTAGTTTTATATATTATACAATATATATACATTTATCTATATAATATTTCCTCTTTGTAATATTATAGAGATAAACAGACATTCATAATTACTTCAAATTATTATATTATTAAATTCATAATTAATTAATTAATTCATGATAGGTAGTATCATGAATTAATAAGATTATCGTGTCTTAACTTTAAAAATATTTGCAAAATATCGGTCTCGAATAAGATTTTCTAATATAAACTTCAAAATAATTTATTGCAGGTGACACAACTTATAACCAATTACAGCAAATAATTATCAAGTCATAAATAAATAATTAGTGAAGCAAAGAAAAACCATCTCAAAAATGCAATAAATAGCAATAAATGCAATGAATTGCATTTTTGAGATGGTTTGAGATGATAAATATATAATTTGCCCTTTAGTATTTGTACAAGGTAACAATAACATGTAATATCTATACCACAATAGTTGTAATACAACATGTAATATCTATATCACATTTATTTTGTTCTAATAACCACTTTTTTCTTACTTTGTTTTTCAATAAGGAATTCTATAAGTTCTACAATTGCAATAATTTTATAAATTGCTCCACAGTTTAGTTTAACTAACTGATTTAAATATAGAAAAAAATCGAAGTGGCTCAAAATAGACGGAATCATGGAGGGAAATACATTTGGAGCTTTGGAGAGATTTGGATAGAGGAGCACGTTTATCCACTTTTTTTTTGCGAAGTCTGGCTAAAATGAGACCGGAACTTCTATGCCGTCTGTCAATCTTTATCACATAAGATCCGCATTGAAAAGACTTGTAGGTACTTTATTGATATCACAGAGCATTGCGTTACTTCGTTCAAGCAGATTGGTCTTATTGATGGAGCCGGCCTCGTAGCATCAGCATCACATGGACTTTGCACATGGAGTGCAGGGCACGGCAGTCAAATTACTTTGTTTGTTGGGCCGCGGTGCTCGGGATAAGTAACCGGGTCGCTCTTCTCACCAGCGCTGGCTATTTATAGAACCCACGAACCCACGATACAAACGAGTCCTTGTCTCACTTCTTAGGAACCATAAACTGTGCAATACAGGACCACTTCTAGACACTGATAAAATTAGGTATTTACTCAGTAGCGGTTTCCACTGACTCGCTATAAATCTTGTACTAAATTTTGCTGCGTTAAGCCTATTACAGTGGGTGTCGGGCAGTAAAAGCTCTACAATGTCTCCATGCATAGGTATTTGTGAAGAAATATTATAGATATTTGTTTAATAGTGTAACTACTTAATTTTTGTAGAGCATTTTAAACTTACCTGGCTATCGATAAGATACCTAATCTAGATAATTTTCAACATCGTTCAATAATGTCGCTTGAATAATTCGCAGACTCTAGAACCAGCCCCTTCATTTTTTTATAATCCCGTGAACCATATTTTTTTGCCTATAGATAATGTGAATTCCTAACGGAAATATACATAATATGGCTAAATGTTCACTTCACATTTTGTGTCGGGTAACAGTGAATTCGTACGTACTCAATCAAATCACCTAGTAGGTAGATCTGGAAAGAAAAATTGGCAGTCATAGGAACTGCCGATAGAAGTGAAAACTTATAACTCAGAATTTGATAGCTTACTTTGTGCGCTACTACGCGGGTGAAACCGGAGGGCGTGGCCATAAGCATGGCCTTCTCACGCTCAGGCATGGGTCTTGCATTTCTAGATGGCCAATGGAAAATGCTGACGCATTTCTAGATGCCCCGTGTTTACCCTAAGGTTTCTTATCATTCCCGAGCGTGACGCTAGAATTCAATACACACGAAAAATCTGTATGTGATGCGACTAAAGAAGTTTTCACTGCAAAAAGTTAGGATTTAGTTGTCCGTAAGTAAATACAATAACATTTTTTGGCACCACAAATGCCTGCTGAACGATTACCCAAACACTCGCATCTAATTAGATAAATTCAGATTCAGGCCAAATGGTGTCCCTATTATTTCATACGGCCGTGTCCTACGTTGACATGTGACTGATAAATGATTATTATATTGCCCTCTTCGTCGCCCACGTCTACGATTTAACTGCATCAAACACTTGCAATTTGGTGGCCTACTTGTTGTTGTTATTGTGTCTAGGTACTGCTGTAACCTACTTTAAAAGGACGACTAGAGATTTGGCATTGAAATGACAAAATCTTATTTATCTACTAAACGCATATAACGGATTATGTAGGTATAACGTTTATATGACAAGGGCACCTACTTGTTGAAGAAATCAGATTTCACACATTTGTCGTCTAAATTATACTAATTTGAATCATTTAAATACTTTTTTTCGGCGAACGTACTAAAATACTTCTTCCTCACATTGCTAAAATGTTTTTCACTTTTGATATTTTAATTTATTATCTAATTGCAATTGCGCATCGATTGTAGTTTCACTTAGCATGGTTCGAAAAATATTTTATAATAAAATATTTTCTATTTATAAAAATTTAAAGAAATTTTGTTAGTCTATATTTAAAACATCGCAGCAAATCTTAAAGTAGTTTCTTTTTAAATAAGCAGTGTCGGAAAAGTAAGACATACACCTAATGACAAGCGACATGCAATAACACTTCGGTTTTCACCCACAGATAAAAGATTACCTATCTCTTTGCCCTTCGATTTCTCTTGAAACATTACCCTTCAAACCGGAGCACAGTAGGTAATCAGGCGCGGATACAGGTGGGGTCATGAGTACCCCCCTACCTGGGCTGGGTCCAGTACCTAGGCGGACCACTGATTAAAAAGCATGCATATACGCATCGCACAGTTATGATATTACTACGACTATGTGACCCTCGTGACCCCCCTTGGACCCATGTGTTGTAGTTATATTATACCTAAGACCCTATCTACGTACTTTTTTATTATAAGTACCTATTCATAGTAGTTTTGAATTATTAGCGTTTTTTAGGGGCGATGGAAAGTACCTACCGATTCCAATTCCACACTTCACTGACAGATGTAATCCAAGTTACTCTAGCCAATTCTTACGTCCTTATCTAAGGCTGCTAATGAACTATAGTCGTTTCAGGCGCGGTCCCAGCCTCCAATTTTGGAGGGGGTCACCAATACGCAGCCTCAGATTTGGGGGGGGGGGGTCACCAGTAGAAATACAATAAATCTAGTAATAATGGGGGGGTCATGTCCCCTGTGCCCCCCCTTCCTTCGGACCGCGAATGAGTCGTTTTCACACGTTCCGTAAATATGCCGCAAATATAGAACAGCAACATGCCTGCCACATAACAGCACAGTGACACGCAGCTATTGGAACATGAAGAGTCCAATTTATGGTTTATTCGGTTTAAGTCATATTCGTTTAGGACAGATTCTGTTGGTTTATTTACCTAGCACTGCACTGCGCTCGTCACTCAAATATCTAAGATGGTATATTTCTCTGGAAACATTGGCCTTCAAACCGGAACACAGGAATGTTTGCATATTACTACTTGGCAGTAGAATAACTGGCAAAGGTGTGGTACTTCCCCAGGCGGACTCTACCAAGAGTCCTCACGACTACAGAGTACCGTGGCGCCAATATTTTTTTTGTTAAATAATCAGTTTAATTCAAATGTATTTCATTAACATCAGGCTTTTCATTCATCAAAAAAACCCCAAAGTCGCTTAGAATTTCGAAAAAGCCTTAGTGGTTATTTCAGGACTTTTAAAATACTAAAACTTGTTTGCCTATGTTAGATTATCTGCACCTTACTAATATTATAAATGCTAAAGTTTGAATGTCTGGATATTTGTTGATCAATCACGTCAGCAGGTACTTAGGTACGTCTGAACGGATCGGGCTGAAATACGGAACCCAGTTAGACTACGGTCTGGAATAGCACATTGTAGGCTATCTGGCGTTGTGTGTGAATTGTCCACCAATATTTATGTATTTATTTATCTAGCTTCATAGCTGTTTATCACAGGAAAACAACGGGAACAGCGTGGGTAAAACCGCGGGGCGCTGCCAGTAAAAGCTAAATACAAAGAGGTAGGTAGGTAATTAACTTTTTAGCCTAAACAAAAATGTTTGACCGGTCTCGTATTGTAAGTAGGGACGCACATGAGTTTCAATCTTGTAGTCAAAACATTAGGCAATTTAGTATTTTGTGTTTCTCATATTTATGGAAGTTCTTTGTTTGTGGACGCAAAAATTTATTGTTTACTTTTCCTTGGCCTCACCTCATGGCTCATGGTTGGTGGTCAGATGAGACCATCCGATTCATAAACATGAAAAAATACTGTTACACGAAACACGAAAATATCAAACTGAGGATATCTACTAACAAGTGCTACAAACGGCAGCCTTAGGTATCGCTAAAAAGGACCTCTTCCATGCAAACGACAAAAAAGAAACAGACTTACATCAACGTAGACAAGATGGAAATCTTACCTTCCGAACGTCATAGGAACGACATCGGCATACGACAGTCACTGCCCAGTATCTACGCTCGATATCCAGATGTCCAAAAAAAATATACTACATCTTTCTTCACTGTAAACGCTTTGGAAACATTGCTCTTTATACCGGAAAACAGCATTCGCACATATGATTCCTTGGCAACAAATGTGTGTGTTACTTCTCTTTGAAAAGGGATTCTACAAACTGCAATGTCAATTCTTTGAAATCAAATTGCTTAGTAACAATTTATATCTAAAACAGTCGGTTTCAGATTATTTTTGATACAAATATAGACCGATTGATAAGTGTCTATAATTAAGACAAAGATATTCCCCAGTAGCGGTCTGGGGCGCCGTCTCAGCCGCGACCGCAGTCCTTGACAGCTTTCAAACTTATCGCAGCCAGGCAATGGCGCCGGACAGACAATACTCAGACCGACAGCCTGCTCCTATCAAATATCATAAGCATGCAATTAATTGATTACATAATGGCAGACTGTCTCGTATACTTAATCGGTCGTGCAGACAAAAGACTTGACCAGATTTTCCTCCTTGATAAACAATGTGGTTCACTTCTATATTATGGAGATGACGCACACTTTTATGAACTGCGGTTGCAAGTAATAATACCTAATATTTTTGGACATTCCTCACATAACTAGCCCGAAACTGACCAAAGCTTCTACAGCTGATACATTACATACTTATTTAACTATAAATACAAATTTTTGATACATAGAAACATCCAGACACAGATATTATTACCCGACTGCGCGACGCAAAGGAGTGGTAATGTGTATACAGCGTGGCGCTTTGGTGCCGACATTAAATGAACACACGGGTAGGGTTACTGACCAGTAATCATACAAAAGGCGTGAAAAATTAATATTCGCTTATTTGAAAATAAAATATTCTCTAACAAACTAAATAATTGTATCATGCGATAGAATGAAAATCATCCTGTGCACTAGATTCATTCAACGTCAGATGTGTGCGTGATTTACGTTCGCTTTTCGTAAAACAAGCTGGCAACGTCGCACGAAAGTACCTATCTGCAAGCGGCGCGCGGCGCGCGGGCGCACGGCGCGGCAACGCCGCCCCGGTCGAGAGGGGGTAGGTACTTACAAATGCGCGATAATTTGGAACGGGGACGGGGAATCCCCGTCAACTTTATGCCTGTTCATCACTAATAAATCAAATACCTACCAAATAATAAAGCTAATAAAATAACATAAAAGTAAATAGATAAATGCGTTGGTAGGTATCTATTGTAACTTTGGCGAAACATTACAAAATGATTGCTTTTTGAAGCCGACCAAATGTTCTCACTGCTGGGACTCGGGGATTTCTCTCGCACGGAAAAACTTAAGGCCATAATCCACCACGTTGGCCAAGTGCGGGTTGGTGGTTAACATAAACATGACCTCGAAAGATTCTAGGTACATGTCGGTTTTTTGTTCACTATGTTTTTCTTCACCGTTTTTAAGTTAGCGACATTACGCACATGACTTCGATAAGACAGTGGTGCGCGTAGGATTTGAACGCGGGACTAGACCAGCACTTGGTAATAACAAAGAGCATTTAGCGTGAAAGCTGCTGAATTGGTAAAATAAAAACAACTTCTCGCAATACGATTTAAATTTTGTAAACAATCTAACCAATAAAACCCTTTGAAGAGAAAAGGTAATTTTGTTTAAAATCGAATTATTGTTGCTAGTATACTTACAAGCTTTAAACGGTCGAAAACATGCTCTGGGTCGATTTTCAAAATCCTATTGTAGGACTTTTCAGACTAAAATCACATGTGCATAGATACACTCAGAAAACACTGTACGTTCGGCGTCACTAATTAAATAGCTATTCACAACACAATCAGAGTCACACATAAACTCTTGACACTGACTCTAAAAATAAATTACACTAAAAGAACGAACAAAAATAAAAATGTACAAGCGTCTTTTTCCCGAATAATTAGATTACAAAATTCCCTAGTTAAGGATTTACAGTAAAAGTTTTAGCGCGCCATTTAGAGAAATGTGTCAGGGACAACATGGTCAACTTCGCATCCCGGCGGCTAGCACAAAACTAGTGAAAATTTTGAGAAAGAGAAAGACTACATTTAACATTAGTTAATAGGCGTGTGCATTATTTCTCTTTCGTCTGCATTTCATTCACAACGTGCGTACGTTTGCACGTGTGTTGCAGGACATCACCTATCTCATTTCTTTAGTATTTGCTTTTCGCGTAATTTTTAATTGATAAATTGGATGGACTGTGGGCTGCGGTGTAATGACCTTTGCGCAGGAAATTTTAGATACAGCCTGCTCTATTATGGTATTTTGGAAAATTGCGAATAACTCAGTAAATAATAACGATAATTGAAATTTAATTTGACAGAATAGGTCAAAATATGATATTTTATAGGTGGTTTCATTTAATGTCGGCACCAAAGCGCCACGCTGTATATCTATACTAATATTATAAAGCTGAAGAGTTTGCTTGTTTGCTTGTTTGTTTGAACGCTAGGATCTCGGGAAGTGCTGGTCCGAATTGAAAGATTATTTTTCTATTGGATAGTCCATTTATCGAGGAAGGCTATAGGCTATAGAAAATAACGCTACTATTAACAGAAGCGGAGCATGAATCAAGAATGTAACAAAATCGGAAAAAATATTCCTTTTTGAGAGTTTTCGTACGTTTCGTGCTTTGATATGACACATGACAGACATGTGTCAAGATTGCGTCATTGAATAATATCACAGATTACATACCTCTTGAATATAAAACCTTTGCTATTCTCTGAGTTGGTACAACCAATTTCCGACAGGTGGCGTAGCAGGTAGCTGAAGAGGTGTATTGTTTGAAAGCGATATTCTCAGGAATAACTGAACCGATTTCTAAAAGTTTTTACCGTTGGATATGTGCGGGATCTCGATGAGTGCTATATAGTGTTTCACGGGCGAAGCCGAGGCGGACATCTAGTGTATGATATAATGCATATATGTATGATCCTCATCCTTTGAAGCACTATACAGACCGAATAGTCCAAGCGCCGCAGCAAATAAAGTAGGTTTGAAATGCAATGTACGGAATCTGGTACCTGGAACCTGTAAATCCAAGTTGGCGCGGCGGAAAGAGGTTCACTTCAGCCGCCTTCTTGGAAAACACGTTTTATTGAATATCTCGTGAACCGCGCAAAGTACGATCATTATTGTAGATTGTAGAAAACATTAAGTAAAAACCATATTTAGAAAATTCATATTGTGAAAAGTTTGGAGCGCTATAATTAAAAACCTATGTGTTATACAAAAAAAGTTTCATGATATTGAGTGACGATGCGGTCCACAATGGAGCGTGTTTACCTAGAAGATACCGATTGACTCTCGATTTGAAGACACAAATATTGTAATAGATAGATGTTATTACGAAAGTGGAATCAAACCTTGGTTCGAGTATATGGCACATCAACGATAAAACCATGTCGCTTTCTGGAGCGTAGCAGTCCGATAGATTACCAACATGAGACAATGAGGACAATGAGCATCGTCTGCTTTCTTTTGTCTGTCGACATTCTAAACGATTTTAGCGTCTAACGTTTAAGGAATTGACTCTGTAATGAGTAACTGTTTCACTTATTCATGGTTTGCCCAAGGTCTGAACAAACGTCCAACGAGTTCCGTTCGTTTGACCTGAACTCTTCACACCCAAAAGTCAATATCGTCCGAATTGTTCTACAACAGCCGCACTGGCAGTAACGAGACGCGCACCTCTCAGCGACGTGACGAAGACTTGAAGCTATGTCATAGTTCCTAAATTTCAAAAGTAAGCCATGTGGCCTGATTTCGACTTTACAACTAGACGAGCTCGTTCCATACATAATGAGCTTCATGGACATGATCTAATAATACCTCAAAAGTTATTTTCAGTGAGTGGATAGTCCTAATTAGCGTAGTGAGTCCCAATTAGCAAAGCTTAGCTGACCGCCAAATCCTTAGCCTGAAGCCAACTCGAACATCCGCCCATGTATTGTTTAGTGTCAAACCTATGAGCTTCTACGAGCCTTGACTGGAGGCCAAGAAAGCTGACTGAAGACAATGGGAATGTAGCTTGTGCCTTGTGTCCACGAAAGATTATCGAACTATAAATTTTATATCTTGTTTTAGAATCTTTCATAATCATTATAAACTATAGAAATCTTAATTCATTATTGGGTTACCTAGTAATAGCTCACACTTAATAGCATCTAGTACCTACTTCAACAACTTAATTACAATGTAGGAAACCACGGAATATCGTCATGACAACATTAATTAAATCGCTCAAGCTCGATAACTGACACAATTACATAGTAATTAATTCTCATTAGCTTCAGAATCAGAGAAGCCCGTATATCAATGAATTGTCATCTCGGCCCGAAATAGAATACTATATTGAGTTGAATTTGCAAAGAATTCCGTGTACCTACTTCATTATAACTGGTCAGGGAGAGCAGTGACTCCGGGATACTGGCCAGCCAGTTACCGACGAACTGTCACTGAACCCAATCTGCGTTGAGGTAGTTTATGCCCTACCGTCTCGCATTCACAACTCTGAATAAACACAAATCAGGTACTACAGGATATTATTGATAATTATTGGTAGTACACATAATTGCATCATTATTTACTGGATATTTATCATGGTTACTTTGTGCGAGCATCCGACAATTTGTTTACTCGTGATGCACGAAACTTTCGATAGGTACCTACTGATGTTACTGATCCCACAGAGTAATATCAGCATATCCTGTAATTTGTAATGTTGAAACATTTGCTGGTGACTAAAAAATTGCGAAATTTTTAAATCATTTTTAACAATTATTTGTTTTACCATTAAAATCTATTTCTATTATGCAGGAAAGGTTACACAAGCGAACCGGCGATAATAACCCAATTAATGATAACGTGAAGATAGTGTTTAGTAGGATCAAGACTTTCATTAATTTCTTAGTAAGTAGATACTTTTGTAAAACATTTGCTCGCAAAGGGTTATTTCACCAATTTCAATATCGTAAAATATCTCATTACGTTGCGTTGCGGTGCGTTATTGTAATGTACAAGAACAAAATTAAAAATTTTGATTAACCCCCGACTACCTCGGATTTGTAATTTGTACAACATTCTACTAGTCAAGCCCTTTCATTTGATACCCATATTGAGAGAGTAGTGAAAAAAATAATGTTATTCGCCATTTTGTGGTGGTGGCCATCTTGGATTTGAAAATCGTCATAGTGCATAGTATTCTACCAGTTAAGCCCTTTCATTTGATACCCATGTTGAGGTAGTAGTGAAAAAAATAATGTAATTCGCCATTTTGTTGTGGCGGCCATCTTGGATTTGAAATTTGTTGTACTGTATAGTATTTTACTAGTCAAGCCCTTTCATTTGATACCCATATTGAGGTAGGTTGTGAAGAAATATTTTATCCGCCATTTTGTGGAGGCGGCCATCTTGAATCGATATTTGCCAAACATAGCTAAGAACATCCGCACGGTAACTAACATTCAAATAAAAAAACCGCATCGAAATCGGCCCATCCGTTTGAGCTATACAGTGCCACAGACAGACACACACACAGACAGACAGACAGACAGACAGACAGACAGACAGACAGACAGACAGACCGACAAACAGACAAACAGACAGACAGACAGACATCGACGTCAAACTTATAACACCCCTTTTTTTGGTCGGGGGTTAAAAACATACGAATTTATTTTTAATATGGTGTAATGTATCTCATTACCTGATTTGTCTGTCTATGTGTCTACCTATCTGTCTGTCTGTCTGTTTGTTTGAAGTTTAATTTCCTTGCGGTGGTTCTTAGCTATGTTGGGTTAATATCGATTCAAGATGGCCGCCTCCACAAAATGGCAGACAACATATTTCTTCACAACCTACCGCAATATGGGTATCAAATGAAAGAACTTGACTAGTAGAATACTACACACTATGACAAATTTCAAATCCAAGATAGCCGCCACTACAAAATGCTGAAATACATTTATCCACTACTCCCTCAACATGGGTATCAAATGAAAAGGCTTGACTAGTAGAATGTTGTACAGATTACAAATGCGAGGTAAGTAAAAAAATTTTTTAAATTTTGTTCATTTTATGTCAGAAAAGTGGTCAACATTTTAAAATAATAAAAAAAGGTGTTTATAGTTTGACGTCGATATCTATCGATGTCTGTGTGTGTGTCTGTCTGTGGCACCATAGAAACGGATGGGCCGATGATCATCAATGCTTTGTAAAGACGTTGTGACGTTAAACTATCGTCCATAAACGTAAACCAACTTTATAGACTGCAGGCCCGTGAACAAGATGTATGGGTCAAATGAACCACCAGGAGACCTATGTGGGAAGGTAGAAGGGTATAAAGTAGTAAGATTCAGCACTATGCCGTCACTTGTAAGCTGTCCAACTGACTGCAGTTGAAGAGGGGGGGTTGCACCCCTTTCTCTTTTTCGCATGATTTTTGTACGGCATTGCGAAATAATGGATTAGAAGAGGCGTTGAAACTGTATGGAATAAATGCCGTACATAATCAAATGACCAAATTTACTCTGTAAAACGTCGGAAAATCATGAATTTTTCTGACAAAATAATAATTAAAATGTTAAAATTTATAATTTTTATAGTTTCAATACCTCTTCTAATCGGTTAAATTATTGACGGTTAGAACCCCAAACCCCAACCCACCCCCACACCTCTTCAATTGCACTCAGTTGGACAGCTTACAAGTGACGGCATAGTGCTAAATCTTATTACTTTATACCCTTCTATCATCCTAGATAGGTCTCCTGGTGGTTCATTTGACCCATAAATTTTGTTCACGGGCCTGTAGTCTATTACAGATTACAGACAACCAATTTTTTTACTCTTCACCGGGAGGACTCCACAGGCGTGGCACAGAAGTGTAGTCATCCTTTTCTTTAAAAAGGGAGATAAGACCCTTTTAAAGAACTATAGGCCAATATCGCTTCTGAGCCACGTCTATAAGTTGTTCTCAAGAATTATCACAAATCGTCTCGTCCGAACACTCGACGAGTTCCAACCTCCTGAACAGGCCGGGTTTCGAAGTGGGTACAGCACCATAGACCACATTCACACGGTACGGCAGATTGTACAGAAGACAAAAGAGTACAATCGGCCTCTTTGCTTAGCGTTTGTGGACTATGAAAAGGCGTTTGACTCGGTCGAACCTGGGCTGTTCTGGAGTCCTTACAGCGATGCCAAGTCGATTGGCGATACATCGAGGTGATGAGATGTTTGTACGACGCCGCCAAATTCAAGACCAGCAGTCGAAGCATATTCCTCTGCAGCGAGGCGTGAGACAAGGGGACGTAATTTCCCCGAAATTTGCGATTTGCGATTTTTGCGATTTACGATTTGCGGACGACATCGTCATAATGGCAGAGTCGCTGGAGGACTTGCAGTGTATGTTGGACAGCCTGGCTGACGCTTCTCAACGCATCGGCCTCCGGATGAATTTGGATAAAACCAAAGTCATGTGCAACGAGTTCGTGGCTCCGGGACCGCCGTTAGTGGAACCACTCTTGAAATTGTACACAAATACGTTTACCTAGGGCAGACGCTCGAACTAGGTAGAGGTAATTTTGAGAGTGAGGCTATGAGAAGAATACAGTTGGGCTGGGCAGCATTTGGAAAACTTCGTCGGGTCTTCTCGTCACCCAACCCACAAAGTCTCAAGACAAAAATGTATAACCAGTGCGTCTTACCCGTTATGACCTACGGTGCTGAAACGTGGACACTGCCAGTGAAAATGGTACGTAAGCTCAAAGTCGCTCAGCGAGCTATGGAAAGGGCTACGCTTGGGGTTTCTCTAAGGGATTGCATCCGGAACGAAGTAATTCGTCAGAGAACTAGAGTCACCGACATAGCTCAGCGTATTAACAAACTGAAGTGGCAGTGGGCCGGTCACATCCGTCGCAGACCCGATAGCCGTTGGGGCAGACGGGTTCTGGAGTGGAGACCGCGAATCGGCAAACGTAGTGTAGGACGTCCTGAGACTAGATGGAGTGACGATATTCGAAAGGCAGCTGGTGGCGGTTGGAGAAGTAAGACCGAGGACCGGGCTGAGTGGCGTATCATAGGGGAGGCCTATGTCCAGCAGTGGACGAATACAGGCTGATGATGATGATGATGAATTTTTTTACAGATGATTTTAATCATGATTTCAGATTCAGTAATAATTCCAAAATAAAAAGATCCTGCTGCGTGCCGGGGCACCGCGCCCGGTTCCTGGCCATAGTAACTGGACATAGTTCCAGCATATATAGGGCAGATAAATGTGGTGAATGTTTTTCTATCTTATTCACAAACCAGCATCCTAGTCGTATTTTAAATTTATTTATAGCAGCATGCCGTGCCGTGGCTTACCAGTTTTACACGATTATTTATCTTTCTCAAATTCAAGGGTATTTTTTATAACTTTGAATTAATTACTTATTATGTAATTATTTGTTTCTAATCAAGGACCTAAATAGTAAGTCTCTAGCTTTAAAATGTCGAAACTTCCATACGAACTTTTATCTCTTATTTCAACCCCTTAAAATCTATTTCCTATTAAAAAGTAGTAAATAATGTTATTTCTCAGGGCAGTCTCTGTACCAAATGTCATTGAAATCAGTTCAGACTGAACCGATTTCAGGTGTGAAAGCGTAACAGATAGGCAGAAAGTTATTTTCGGATTTATAACATTATAGTAGTACAGACTAATAAAAATAAGAATTTTCATCAAATAAATGGTAATAATATTTGTGTCGCTCTTTTGTGTAGTAACTGCAATATAAATTAGTCGATTTCCATAATAAAACAAATGATAATTGTAACGTGTTGGTGAAATCTGTAAAGATGCTTTTATATGATAAAAAAAAAATACAAACACGAAATGTAAGTAGAACGAGACGAGTGAATGAGTTAGCATTTGAACGTATCTAAACAGCGTTTACACGAGAACCATTCCACCATTCGGAGCAAGGATACCTAAATCATTGCTCCGAATGGTACTACTAATGTTTGGGGTAGCACGGTTCGAGGGATGAAAGTGTCCAGATAGCAGCGGGCGGAGGCCGGCGCGAGGCGTGTCGGGTGCGCGCGCGCCGCCCATCTACCATCTGGCGCGTATAATAAGCGCGCGAAACGGCTCAATACAGGAGTCCGCAGTTCGCGTGCACTTCACCGGCAGCGGACGAGAGGACGGTCCGTAGCCCGGCCGCGACCTGCCTGCCCTGACTCCTGACCGCGACACCGAGAGGCTCGAACCTCGGCGCCAGTGCCCACTACGCGCTCACTCGCGTCTCGCGCTCGAGAGCTCTGCCGCCACCGACCTAGTGCTCATCTCGACAACTGTTTGCTGAGAATCACTACAAAGTAAGTTATTTTTGCCACTACATATTTCAGCTTGCATTTGTTTATTATAACTGGTGGAACACTCTGATTTGAAATATAATGAGGTTAGATTTTCGTTTAGAAAGCCACAATTTTTTTTTATTGTTTCGAAAAAAAAATTACGTAAAGTAAGTCGATAATAACGTAATTTTTAAAAGGTTTTGTAACGGATATAAGTATCTGTAATACGGTAGTAGATGTATACGAACGTAAATTTTGCTGTGAATTCTAACTTTCCTACATATTCTTGAAGTATGAATAATGTTTCCAGTACTTAATTACTTATTACAATAAAGAGTTTCATTGAAATAAGTAGATTTATTCGTTATAAGTTCATTAGCAGGTAATAATAACCCAATTTTATTCTGCATACAACTTCAATAAATAAATAATAACAAAAATCGCGTGAAGAGCGCGAAACTAATAATTTTACTAACTTAATTCTAAAACTGAAACTATTCTAAATATACATTTACAATTTTAAAGTTATTTCAAATTGAAATAGGTAAGTATCCCTACTTAACTACTTTCAATATTTCAACACTTTTTTATTCGCTTGACCTGTCTACATTTCTTTTTTCAATCTTTATGTATAGGTAACTGAAAAAACTAAGGTTTCAAGGAAGTTTTTTTCTATGGCAGATTTGCATTTTTTTTTTGTTAGTAATCCAGTGTCTTCTTCTTTGTGCAGGTATTCCGTACGATTATCATACCAAAATAATACTTACTTTGATAACAAAATTCTGTTTTGTTTTGACCCTGGTTCTATAAATTGTTGACTGTAATGAAATCTAGATGTTTAAAATCCTAATACATAAAATCTATAATACAAGAGAATCATACAAAACCATGTTTGATACTTTATCACTCGGCTATAACTTTAGGATTATAATTTGTGTTAGCGATAAAAATAATTGACGTCCGTATTTAGAAAAAAAAATGTTATCTCTGCCTCCTCCCAGTCAAACCACTGTTTTGTTTACTAACAATGTAACAATCCTCGCACGATTCGGTCTAGTTCCGTACTCCAATGAAATAAGAACATTGCGACGATTACACGCGTCGAATAAAATATAATTAACGGACGGAGTATAAGAAACTTTTCGGTATAAAAGTACTTAATAATTATGCCACAAATAATAATGTGGTCCATATATTTTTAAGTGAACACTTTAACCTCGTTGAACAGTTTTAGTACGGGATCTTAAATCTTAAAATCTTATCGCTTCGCGTCACCGACTTGCTAATGTAGCGACGTAGCGTCGGAGCGGCGGCGGATTAGCGAAGCGGAACTTCGGACTTATACAGATGACGTTATTGTGCAACGTTACAGTTTTAACACTAAAATTAAAAGTTTTCAAATTTTGAAACATTTTTTTACACCTTTATATACCTACCTAAATTAAGTTAAAAATTCATTCATGTACCTTACACACACTTAACAGTAGCTGCTAAAATCACGTTTCACTCGGGAGTGTAACCCAGTAATTTTAGTTTTATCGTAAAAAGTTAATTTAAAACTGAAGATTACTTATGTTATGAAGTCGTTAAAATACGACACGAATATCTTATTTTTATTGATTTCGTAACACACTGTCCACTCACGACCGTTTCTGTTTTGTTGTAACTGAACAAGTTCAACGATTATGATCCGTATATTAATTTTATTCTGAACGAAGGTTACACAAAGAGATTACAAGTTACAGCGAAGCCAAAGCCCCGCACCGTAAACAGATAAACTAACTTTGATAATGTTGTAGTTACGCGCAATCCAAGGTAGTTTCAATTAGAAACTATTCGACACGAACCAGTTCCGAGAAACGCCGACGAATAAAGCCAGTTTAGCATCAAAGATCGTCGCACGTCATCTCAACGTTACGACGAACGTACAATTAGGTATGTAGGTAGAGTTGCGATCAAGCATTTCGAATTTAAAAAAATAAATTTAATATCGAGGATATTTTGCATATTTTAACACTCAACCTAATCAAAGCTAATTTATGGAACCCAGAGATTAGTTAGACTGAGAGTTTACCAGTAAATTCTTTGATAAGAAAAGATAAGTCATTTATTCACCAAAAATAATTGTTGTTATCCTTATGATGATTCCAGATAACTGATAATCTAGAGACACGGCAGTGTGGCCAGCCAAGTTTACTATATTAACACAACTAAAATACAATGAGAACTACACTACGCTACATAGGTACCTACCTAACTACTTACACTGAGCACATCCTAATCATAAAAACTGATAATACTTATACATACGACACCAAAAACATATATATAAGACTAAGTAATTCAATAAACTAAAGTTTATTGTTTGAAGTTTAATTGGTCTAAGTCTACTCCAATCAGAGTATCTAATCAATGTTCGATCGGATGAAACGATGTAGAACCGGAGTAGGAAAGTCGCGAGTTTGTTTCGAAATTAGGGTAAAAGAGGGTAATTAAGCGAGAACTCAAATATTTTTTTTATTAAAAAGAAAGTATTTATTGCATCAGTCTTTAAGCATAATTTACTTATTGAACAATCATTAGAGATCAATTTCAGTCACTATAGCAATCAATTTTGGAAATTATAAAAGTTAAAAAAAAAACAGATTTGACTCCTATTACACCAACGTAGGGGTAATGGTGATCACCCTGGGGGCAATCGGAGTCAAATAAAATTTAACATACAGCGCAGACGTAACCTTCAGCTGACTCCCATCCAGTGCACTCCGCGTGAGCCCACAGCCCACACGAGATACACCTGCACCACATCTCATTGTTTCTTCCGAATTCGTCGCATACTAGGCCTCTGTTTCAAGCATCTTCTGCATCATAACCCTCATCGTCCTGGCATAAGTCGTCAGTGCCAACATCTGATACAGAAGTTTCGTTCTGTTCTTGTAATACTTGGGCGCTTTGCCTTTTCAGGACCCTTCTTCTGTACTTTAGTCTTTTTTCCTTGTCCTTTGCCTTTCCATGTATTCTATATTCCTTTAACTCCTTTTATCTAAATGTTATTATTTTCATTTTCTAGCAGATTTTCTTTGAGTGGCGTTAAAGTAAAAAATTATAGCGTGTTGCTTCTTTCGGCCCTGTCTTGTTTTAATAACAGATGCTTTCTCTGAGATTTTTATTATCTCATCCAATATAGTAACTACATTGGTTTCATGCAATCACTTGCGGGTAATGGGAGTCACCTGACTCTCATTTCCCACAACTACCCTAATGAGTATAAAATAAAAAATAAAAAAATCTTTAACACACGGATACAATCTGAACTGCACATCACAATTTGGAACATCTAACTAATTAAGGGTAAATGTCATAGTCGCATACTGCAAGATATTAGGCCCTTACCTTCTAATTTGCATTAACGTAAAATTACATCAACGGAGCACAAAAACAAAACACGGTCGTTTCTCAGTGGCGCATGGGTTGACTAGCGCGAGCCGTTCGTGGCTGCGCGGGGGCCCAGAGTGGGACCTGAGGACGCTGTTTACGCGTCGGTCTCATGTAGTGTTTCGTGTTTGTGAGGGTGACTCCCATTGCCCGCTGACTCCCATTACCCTACTCTCCCCTACGTTTTTCGTAGAAATAAAGTAAACGTTCTGTTTGTGATTCAAAGCTTTTCACTAAATGAACTTGAAAGTTGAAAGTATACCTACACCTACAGTACTTACAAAAAAACAACTTTTAAAATTCTGTCTGTATGTTTGTTTACTAATCTATGAAACAGTCGTATCAGTTTTAAAATGTTTGACCTAAGTTATTCTTAAGTTTCTGTTGTGATTTTGTTTTTTTTGTATGTTTGGCTTTTAATAAAGAGTTATCTTATTTTATGCTAAAATACCTATTTGATATTTTGCTCATTTCCAATTTAACGTACTCATATAAGTACGATTTTGGGGGCGGGGAGTCATATCCCCGGTGACATTTGTTTGTTTTCTTGTCGCGGAACTCTACTTGTTTAACCCCCGGCCAAAAAAGGGGTAAGTATTATAAGTTTGACGTCGATGTCTGTCTGTCAGTGGCACCACAAAATGGCGGACAAAATATTTCTTCACAACCTACCGCAATATGGGTATCAAACGAAAGGGCTTGACTAGTAGAATACTTTGCACTATGACAAATTTCAAATCCAAGATGACCGCTACCACAGAATGGCGAAATACACTTATTTTTTCACAACTTCCTTAATAAAAGGGCTTGACTAGTAGAATATTGTACAGATGACAAATCCGCGGTAGTCGGAGGTTAATCAAAAATTTTAATTTTGTTCTTTTTTCCTAAAAGTAAAAGAAGTCTAAATTAATTATTTTAACGTCAGATAGCTACCCCTGAGTCCTGTTAATTGGCGGCCTTATCGCTTAGAGCAATCTCTCCCAGGCAACCGTGCTAAGCATAAGCTAAGGCATTTTTTTTTTAATAAAAAGTGACGAGACGGACAACTCATGTGCCTGATGGTAAGCAACATGCCTGCCACATAACGGCACTATGACACGCAGCTATTGGAACATGAAGAGTCCAAATCATTACCTAGCACTGCACTGCGCTCGACACCCAAAGATCTAATATGTTATATCTCTATGCCCTATAATTTCTCTGGAAACATTGCCCTTCAAACCGGAACACAGTAATATTTGCACATTACTGCATGGCTGTAGAATGTGTAGAATAACTGGAAAAGGTGTGGTACTTCCCCAGGCGAACTCTGTCAAGAATCCTACCACTACAGAAGCTATTTTTTACCGCGCGAAATTACTTTTACGAAAACAACTGGAACTAAACGGGTAAAATACACGGGAAGCAAAACGTTGTACCCCTAATTTACGAAAATTGCGAGGGCGGAAGTATTATGTTTCGCACAAAAATGTTTTATTTAGAGAAGGAATGCGAAATTCTATTTTATTTTTATTTTACATAAATTAAAAAAATCATTAAATTTATAAAAAAAATTGGTTGCCTGTAAAGTCGGTATACGGGCGAAAGTTTTACGTGACAACGACTTTGAGTGGTAAAATAATTTTACGGAAGGGACGCGTGCCTTTCACTTTTTATGTCTGTCTCTCTCGCTCTTAGGCGGGCTAACCATGCCCGAGTGGAAGGGACGCGTGCCTCTCACTCGCTCTCGTTGTGAGCGCATAACGTGAGCGGAGCGTAACGCAGTTTCTTGAAGTGTCACCCGGCAAACCAATTTATAAGACGTTGTCACGTCAAAATATTACACACACCTCCAAGTGTTTGACACACAAGCATAAATTTATAATCTTTTGTTTATCGTTTAAGTTCAATATTGGTTTATGGTCGAATTTGACCACTTGGCGACCCCAAGAAATGGCATTCAATATGCAGAACATTTTAGTGATCGTAGTTTTTAAATAAGTTGGAGCGGCGGAGAAAAATCGGCGAAATGGTGTAATGTGCAACGACCCTTATGCACTGCGTTTTGCTTTTGCGAACTCCTTTGTTCCCATGTAGCCAGACAATCAACTTTAGCTTTTTATTGGCCTTCTAAACTGAGAAACGCAACGTTTCGAATTGGAAATGGAACTTATGAGATACATTCTTGTCTATAGGAAATATTCGCAATAGTCTTTGATATCACGGCAGTAAACCTCTATATATGTATCTCTAAGCATGTACCTATTTACGTACGGTTTAGGAACAGTACCTACTGTTACTAAACCGTAACTGATACACTTTTACGATTTTTGAATCTATCTAAATAATGTACTCGTACAACTGACAACGTCGAAAAATTAGGAGATTTACGATTCGCAAAGCTTTTTTAAATTTGTGGAATCACCCAGACCCAAAACAGATACATATTTTTATTTTTATTTTGTGAACACAATTGTTCACAGGTTCACATGCAAGAAGTTATACCGAAGTACCTACCTACTTCTTTATTAAGAAGTACTTATGCTAACGCCCAACTAACTTAATTGTGTCAAATTTGATCAGTGTGCTCGCGTATCGTCAAAATTCACTCTGAAGAGACGATTCACTCTCATCATGTTTTCCAAGAGCACTAAAAGAAAACTTCAACAAATCGGGAACAGATCGCGGAGTTTAACCATTTGAGGTGAGCGTCAAACCAGGTGTTAACTTTAAAATTGCACTCTCTTTTCTTTCGTTTGATAATTAAAGGTAGAGCACATGGACGTGTAAAAAAACGCGGACGTAGTCTCGCCAAAAACCAAAAATGTATCCATCGAGTCGGCCACATAATACGCACATGTGCGCTGTCACATACAGGCTGACACGCACACATCAATAGATCATTACACGCGCTACTTGTGTATATGTGAGCACACGCACACATATACAGCCTATCAGCGGCAACCTGACAACACACACGTGCTAATGTGGCCGACTCTAGTGACACACTTTTTATTTTAGCGAGACTATGTCCAACGTTTTTATACGTCCATGGTAGAGCAATACCAATAAATAAATAAATATTGGTGGACAATTCAAATACAACACCACCTTACCCCAAACTAAGCCAAGCGGCGGCTAGATAGCTGATATAATACTTATATACCTACTGATACAATGCCATAACCGTTTTGATTACGCGGCCAAAACAAAATGGGCGTCTACCGCCTAACGTCTAAATGCAAAATTATTGCTGTAATTAATTTCGAATGAAAATGAAGAGACAGTGACAGAAAGGCATATGGAAAGACTATCACAGAGACAAAGAAGTCGGCAATTAATTTTATTTATGGACTAACTTAATTAGAACCCGATATCCGTGATTAGAACCAAAGGTTATAATGGAAATTGTCTGTTCAGTCTCGCGGAAAACCGCTCGACATGCAATTTGTAGGATGATAGGTCATCTGCACTTCAGATAGACGAGTGAGATATAATTAAATGTAAACAATTAACTGTAGATATCCGACATGCACCTGATTATCACGGGCGCCTCTACTGGTGCAGAGTCCATTAATGTTTGTACATTTATTATGCAGGTATTTTTAACTCCAATGTAAACAGGGGGCTGGAGTGAGTTTGACGTATCTGGGTATCAGTATATACAATCATAGCAGCTAAAAAATACCGATTCAGTTCTTTTTTTCAAGGCTGATGTGACGGGTTGGACTTGTTGATAAACACGAAAGTTTCTAAGTGTATAGGTATGTTTATTCCCGGCTATAACGGCGATTTATAAACGATTTAGAGTTAAATATTTTTTTTATGAAGTAATTAGGTAGATTAATTACCTAGATTAACGCATAGGCTATTTTTTTTTCGTTATTGTTAGTGATAACTTTCGATAACTTTCCTGGAACATGCCAGTTTCATACCACGTTTTCCTACACTGTTATATATAGCCAGTGGTTATAACAAACACATACATCTGCACTTGAGTAGGTAGCTATATACTCAGAAGTGCTGCCCTGTACTGCAGTACCCACCACTTCAAGTTGTACTAATGTATAACATTTCATATGTATACCTCTAGATAAATCCAGAATATCCAGATATACTTAAATGAAATGTTCTACAGCTGACTCTCTCAACGTCAATGACAGAATAGATCTAGAATAGCCGTACAGGTGCCTCCTGTATTATACCTATATGCATGTTTGTTTGCGTACCGCCAAAACGATCAGTATTTGAACTTTGTCAGGTCATCTTTAAATTGGGGTCGAAAGCGGTCACTCTACGAACTCTGACAGTTGTTGATGCGCGTTTGACCAAATCTTGACCCCTACAAAGAGAAAAATAAACGTCTAGTAGAGCGGACCAAAACAGGATCTAACTGATATTGCGAAACATGCATTTTAAAATCACCTAGCTGTTTAAATATTCCCTTTCTTGTTGTATAGAGTGACGAGACCAGCAGGAGATCTGCCTGATGGTAACCAACATGCCTGTTCGTAACAACACAGTGACACGCAGCTATTGAAACATGAAGAGTCCAAATCATTACCTAGCAATGCACTGCGCTTATCATCCAGAGATATTTTCTCTTTATGTCCTGTAATTTCACTGAAAACATTTTAAACCGGAACACAGTGACGGTTTCACATAAGAAGAAAGGCGTGGTACTTCCCAATGTGAAATCTTCAAAACCCCTACAATTACCTATTAGCCTACTTTAAATTATTAGATTACTAGCAGCCAACCGCGGTTTTCCTGGCGCATTTCCCGTTCCTATTACTTTCCCGCGACAAAAAAGCCTATGTTTGTGCTATTCCAGACTAACTGCAATCCAAATTTCAGCGCGGTCCGTTCAGACGTTCTCACGTGATTGAGCCACAAACATCTAAACTTTTGAATTTATATTATTAGTAGGATTATTAGAAAATTAAAATTAAAATTGCAGCCCATAAGTCAAAAAAAACATGATATTTTTTTTAATTATTATTTTTTTGATTCTGGTAGATAATAGAGCCGGTGTATTTATCAAAATAAAACATAGATTTTAATCTATTCAACCTTTTTCTAATGGAGACCTGGAACAGACCAAGTCCCGTCAATTTTTAAACTGATATACATAATTATGTATTTATCACATTTATACTACTTTAACAAATAGTAAAGGATCATCTAATAGATAATTATTTCGAGAGGAATTTATAATTGTAATTGTCTTGATAAACGTAAAATTAATGTTACGAACTTGCAGTTTATTACGTAACTACATGAAAACAATACGACAAATTAAAGACGTTCACTCATTGAAGTATAACTATTTATAGCTGAACTTTTGAGTACGCCAAGTCGACCTCTGTGACAAAGGAGGCATGCTAAACAAATCTCAGTGTCATGTGTTCCAGTCGCGTCTACTAGATCAATTAGATTAGAGTCTGAGGTGAGAAGTCTCGTGCGGTGCCGAGCCACTGACCGCACGCAACTTGCCAATTGGGCGAGCCGACAGTGCACTTGACCCCGCAGCACTCTTAAATTATCTATTGTTACCTATCGTCTGTCCCAGCGACTACCGTGTCTGGTTGCTAAGCCTGCTCAATACCTACACAGACGCACGTGGCTCCCCCGCGCTACACTTACATATTACGTCTACGGGTTTCGAGACTTCGCTTTCAGGCAACAGATTACATGAACGAACAGTACAGTACCTACTTAGCAAATCAGTTGGAACAATATTTATAGTCAAAAGCCGCAGTGGCCGGTTTTAGTCGACCAAGTTAAGTACAACCACAACGCGGCAAGCTATCAATCATTTGATTATTGTTAGTTTTGGTTTAAAAAAGTGAAATTACGTAAGATGAACATACAGCTCGCTAGCACAGAGTAAGTAATCACTACGTTACTCGCTAGCTCGACATTGACAGCTCGTTCTAGAATCATCACAGATTAGACCAAACATGGATCAACAACTTAAATATTGACCTGACCTTTGTATATAAACATTTTATAGTTCCTGACCACGACTCCTGACCTCAACTCTACCTGTTTACTTGTATTGTACTCTACCATGGTACTCTGGCTACATTTTTCCAATTGTTTTTTTTTTATCTTATGATGCAAAACGCATTCCAAGGTACCTACTATCTATCAAAATTATAAATGCAAATAAAAATAAATTGTATTGCTTAAAACCGTATACATTGATGGTGTTATGGAAGTTTGGTAGATAGTTAACTTTCGGGAGCGCGAGAAACTGTTTTTAAAAACTAAATTTAAAGTTAAATTAAAACTAAATACGTCTAGATGAGCCGAAGAGTTTATTCAGACTGCCTTTGCTTATTACAATTAGCCTTAAAGAAAACTTATAATCTAACCCAGACGCAACTATGCATTTCTGGGTGGCATGGCGTGATGTCGCCTGATCCTGCGTAGGCGCAAACGCTAGGTCAGCAACTTATGCAGGTTCGCGGGAACATAACGCCTTCCCCCTCAGACTCGAAGTTATTGGAAAAGGATTTTCCATATAACTTCGCTTCTACATTTTCCTTATCCTATTTATGTTATTATATGTACTATACTCTAACTTAATACTAATGTTGTCTCTACAATACGCAATTCCAATACTTGAAAAGGGTGAGTAGAGGCAACGAGCTTATATTTAATTTAAGTATGTAGTAAAATTGGATTTGCGTTCACATTTTCAGGGGCGTTTACATTAGTATTGATTATACATAATTTTCGAACAAGTGGTATAAACTTTTTCCAAATGAGGTACGCCAAGCATGGTGATAACACTATATAGAGAACACTTGTGGCTATGCCAAGGCTTTTCACTTCACTTACGTTTGGAACACTTTTCACACTCTTTTTTAAAAGGTAGTTGAGGTGCTGCACTTCGTCTAGGTTGATATCTTGCAGGTCTATAGGTTCAGCTTCTTCTGTGGTATTATCTGGTAAGGCAGGTAAGTTTACAATAGGTAAATGGCTGTACGAATTTCCCAATTCACGGAAATGGTTCGCTCGTAAACGAAGAGCATCAATTCTGACATCACATGGTTTTTGGATTGTAATGAGGTATGTACCTCTCAATGGCTCTTGGGTGACGTCATCGTCACATTTTTGGGTAAGTACCTTTTATATTTGGAGAATATAATCCAGCTGTTATCTGAAATTCTCTGGACCTTTAAATCTTCTGTAATAATTCGGTGTGCAACACATTTTGAGGGGTGTTGTTGGTACTGCATCAATTGTTCAACGTAGGTTTCTCTGGAGTAGGGGGCAATGTCGTTCTCGGAGCACAAATATTCCTTGGCAGTTATCTCTTTGCATTTTTGGGCAATTGGGCGATATCTTTTCTCATCCTGGAGTAAATAAGGATATTGGGGAATAATGGTGAAGGTATGAGTAGTAGAGTGGTTGAGCATGGGTAATGGGTACAATTTATAATATACATAGCATTCCTGTTCTACAAGTGGTACATCTATAATAAATCTTATGCTACTATCCTTAAGGTAAGTTTTGACAGAAAATGTTTCCTCTAAATTAATTAAATTCTGGTCATTTACTGGATACATGAGGTTGCCGTATGTACTTATATCTTTCAACAACTTTAGGATTTCTACAGAGTCTATTACAGTTTTATGTAGTACTGAAACCTTGCTGAGGGCTAAAGCCGTCTGTACATCGCTGAGTTTTGTCGAAATAGAGCGGAAGTTACTTATAAAAGATTGAATACATTTATAATGTGGAAAATTACAAAGTCATCATTATCTCTAGATTTCATAAATTGTTCTATTTTGTTAACTCTGTCGTTCAATATTTTTGTATTTTCGTTTACCATTTTAGACGAGTTTACTATGTGATCCAGCATTTCAGAAATAATAGTAATTTTACTAGAAATGGCTTGCTCACGGGTTTTAGTGTCCGTTATCAGTTGTTCGAAATGGATGGCGTCGTCATTGTCTAGATTTCCTGTTATTACTTTAATTAAGGAACCTAGAGGGTTAATAAGGCCACGTTTTACCCGCTTAGTTGGCATTAGTTGCCCTAATTTCTCTACAGCCTCGTCGCGGATGTAGTTTATTTGGGACTGGAAGTCTTTTAAGTTACTGACAAGAGAAGAAGCATTTTTAGAAGACGATATTTTGGCACAAAATTTAGAGTACTGTTGCGAATTGAACTGTAGATCGGATGCTATGCCTTTCAGATCTATGGTTTTTATTATAGACCAGCTGTCGACCTGTACAAAAGCACGGCCTTGTTTAACTGGGAGGAGACCTGGGTTTTCATTTACTTCTTGCAGTTGTAGGCCCTGGCTCAGGAACCCTCGGGTTTGGATTATCCATATCACCACCGCCAGGAGGGGGCGCCACCTGCGGAGGGCGTTTTATATTTTTAACTGGGACTTTAGTTTCTCTATCTCGGACTTTTATAGGTAGTACATTACGTTCCACTTCCCCACATACTATTGTTTTTTGGTATTTTGGCTTATCTTTAGATTGTCGTTTGTTAACCGGCTTTGCGTATAGAGTTTGACCCTCTTGGAACTGTGGTCCTATCTCGTGAAGGTTCTCGGGGTACACTCCAGTAACTAGGGTTGTAGGCGTTTGGATTTTTGAGTCGAGTTCTCGAAAGTTAAGGGTTGCGTCACTTTTTTCAATGTCTTCGGGTGAATTTACAACGGTGTATCTACGGGGCGCTACAGGCTTAAATGAGTTTTCTTGGTTGTTCCAAATCGGGATTTTAGTGTATTGTGTTTCTAATGTTTTGTTACTTGGGTCTATTATAGCTTTCAATTTTACTAACAAATCCCAACCAATGACTCCGTCATACTCTGGGTCGACGTCGTAGATGTAGAATTTGTGGCGCATGTCTTGGTTGAAGGTCTTGAAAAGTGGTATTTGGGCTACTTCTGTGTGCGAACTAGACCCATGTGTACTTTTTATTTGGAAGGGTTTACACCTCTTGTACTGGGGGTAGTAAATATCTGCTTTAGCTGGGCTGATGATGCACTTGTTACTGCCAGAGTCTATTATGAATTTGCTGTTAATTTCTGGAATTTTAATGTATGGGAATTTTCGAGTCGCGTTGTAATTTAACTCTACACTCTCTGGAGTTTCCTGGGTTACTTCAATTAGAAAACTTCCTACGTTGTCGTAATCCTGAGTCTCTGTAATTTCTTGTCGATACTCGGGGGTAGGGTCTTCGTAATAATAATTTTGATTTTCTTGGTAGTTGCTCTCATTCAACTCATACGGGCGGTCTGATAGTTGGCGTTCCTCTGTCACCATTTCGTTTATTGGCACCCTTGGCACTACGGGGGCAGTTCTCATTGTAACATCGCTGGGGTAAGCTTGAGGGGTGACGATAGCCTTGGGGCTGTGGAGCTTTATAACCGAATTGTCCCGGCTGTGGTCTAAATCCGAACTGATGTTGCACTGGGGTCTGTAGCCCATCTGTTGTTGGGCAGGATGCTTATAGCCAAATTGCTGCTGAATTGCTGGCTTATAGCCAAATTGACCGGGCTGTGGTCTAAAACCTAAGGGTTGTTGGGTCGGAGGCCTATACCCAAACTGCTGTTGGGGTGCAGGAGGTTTGTACTCGGATTGATTTTGTGGCACTAATTGCCTAGCTAGCATAGGTTGTATTGAATTTGGTCTGACTCCAAAAGACGGGGGTTGAAAGTTACTATTTGGGGGTTGCATTAATGCCTGAAGGGCTTGAGGTTTCGGATCCATAGTGGGTGGTTTGGGTACCTGGTTGTGAAGCAACCTGGACCTCATTAAATACTGCTCGTGAAAGTTAACTTCGTCCATCACAGTTTTTAAGGCCTCTTCTAAACTGGTAGGGCTTTTTAGTCTTACTATTCTCACTAGGTGTTCCGGCAAATTATATAGGAAAACATTGAGAGCTGTATTATTATGGATGATGGCCTTTGCATGTTTAACTTCGTTGGAATTAGTGACATTAGTGTTAATTTTGGAAATTAAAATGGCTCTTACATCCTGAATGCGGCTACAAAAATCTAGGTATGACTCATTAGATTTAATTTTTAATGACTCCAACTCTATGGCCACACACTCTTCGCTTCTATGATCTCCAAAATGCTGAATTAGTAGTGTTTTGAAATCGTCATAACTTTCAAAATCACCCCTTTCACTGATAAGGGCGGCGGCTCTACCTATGACTCTACTAGTTATTGACTGCATTATATATTCGTTGCGTTGAGCAACGCCTTGAAATTGTCTGATAACATACTCGCATTTTCTGAGAAATAATGCGAGCATTTTAGTGTCCCCGTTGAATTCAGGGATGAGTTTAAGCATGTCGCGCAATAAGGGCGGTGCTATTTCGTTAAGCTCAGTCATTTTGCTGTTAAATAGTTTCTAGTTATACTACTTATATACTTACTCACTTAATTACTGGTGCAATTATAGTTACCGTTTAAATGATGTTATAACCTAGCGTACTTTTGTGCATTCGTAATCACGAGTACGTATACCTATTATATTTAATTATCTAATTGTGCAGTTCTAGTCACAGTTTAAATCTAAAAATATAAAATAATTGTGCAGTTTTAGTCACAGTTTAAATCTAAAAATATAAAATAATTGTGCAGTTTTAGTCACAGTTTAACCTATGTAGAGACCTGTGCAGTTTTAGTCACCTGGTTCTACAGCTTAAAACTAAACAGTATTTCATGGATAGGATGGGAGGAAACGAAGGATTTTACTCCAGTGAGTACTCTGTTCGCTATAACTTACTTGCCCATCTCCGTCCGGCTCCGGTTAACAAATTTCTTTGGTTCGAGGATTACCACTGCGGCCTTCTTCCGATTTGAGGAAAACCGCTGTCACTGCCAATCACGAAGGTACTAACACTTTCCAAGCACTAGTCACGGATTTTACGTGGTCGCGATAGCAGCGGCTGGTAATCCTACCGGCTGCGCCAGTTAACTTTCGGGAGCGCGAGAAACTGTTTTAAAAACTAAATTTAAAGTTAAATTAAAACTAAATACGTCTAGATGAGCCGAAGAGTTTATTCAGACTGCCTTTGCTTATTACAATTAGCCTTAAAGAAAACTTATAATCTAACCCAGACGCAACTATGCATTTCTGGGTGGCATGGCGTGATGTCGCCTGATCCTGCGTAGGCGCAAACGCTAGGTCAGCAACTTATGCAGGTTCGCGGGAACATAACGAGATATCAATTGTTTGTCCTTACGGACGTGCAACATAAGATTAGATGCATAACCTAATTGGTAAAACTTTTTGATTTTTAACTTATTTTTAACCACCGACCAACAAAAGGGGTATTATAAGTTTGACGTCGATGTCTGTCTGTGTGTGTCTGTCTGTGGCACCGTAGAACTCAAACGGATGGGCCGATTTCGATGCGGTTTTTTTGATTTAAAGGTTAATAATATTCGTGCGGATGTTCTTAGCTATGTTTGATTAATATCGATTCAAGATGGCCGCCTCCAAAAAATGGCGGACAAAATATTTCTTCACAACCTACCTCAATATGGGTATCAAATGAAAGCGCTTGACTAGTAGAATACTATACACTGTAACAAATTTCAAATCCAAGATGGCCGGTACCACAAAATGGCGAAATACATTTCTTTTTTCACAACTCCCTTTAATATGGTTATCAAATGAAAGGGCTTGACTAGTAGAATGTTGTACAGATAACAAATCCGAGGCAGTCGGAGGTTAATCAATTTTTTTAATCTTGTTCTTGTTGGATATTATATAGCGGTGGGCGATTATGAGATATACTAATGAAATCATTCGATTATGAGAATGTCTCGAGATATCTCGATTATGACCGTTAGTAATTACTAATTAGTAGTCATGCACGCCCGTTCGCGAGTCGCGCGCGACTTGATTCACTCACACTCACAGCCGCGTGGTGCGAGGAGGGGACAACACGATGCGGTCTCTCGCTCGCACGGGTGTCGCTCGCCACGCCACGCCGCTCGTGTGCAAGCGCGTCTTGTATAATGTATCTCGTACCTATCTAACTTTTTTTGTACTTAATAACAATAAATAACACTATGAATATTCAATATTGTTTTTCGTTGAGTAACTCCTTCTACATAAACATGAGGTATTGTTTATACGGAAATATCCCGCCCATTTTATGTATGTTATCATAAAGAGCGCAATCGTAATTCTTAGTGTGCGTCAACGAAGTATTACAAATAGAAGCGTTATAGTCTAACAATCATGCAATAAATCACAGCGGAACTTGCACACATCCACATATACCTACACTTCCATTTGTATTAATAAATATCACGCGGAAGAAAGAGACAACATATCCAGAATATCGGTAGTTGGAAAGGAAAAGATATAGGTTTAGCAAACAGCATCATACCACAACACAATCTACTGCCATGGCACTAATCGGGAGGTTTACCGCCGAATGAAACATGTCTTAGCTTTGATATTTCTCTCTCTTTTGTTTCCGGTTGAAATGATAGAGACTGAATATCTGTGATAGAATAAACAAACCACAAAATTTTAAATTAATTCATACTACACAAATGAAATTAATGAACATTTCTTTATTTTAAGGTTTTTTGAATGCGCTATGAAAGCGGGAGAGCGACCAAAGAGTTGCCTAAAACTTAAAAGTCTAAAAAATCTATCAAAAATCAGTATGTAAACTTACCGTTAATTAAATCCACTATAAAAGTTAAAAGCGTCACATACACGTACGTCACACCACCGTAAACCCGTAATAAAAACAAAACAAACTAAAACTAAACCAATGTCTATACTACTAATCTAGTAATCTACTAAAGTCACGGAACAACTGTCGTCCACTTCATAAACAAGATTAGTAATTACTAATTAGTAACATCGTTCGATTATGAAAACAAATTAGTTACTAATTCCATAATCGATTATCAAGATTAGTAATGCAAAATAAGTCGATTATGCCGATCATTCATAATCGCCCACCGCTAATATTATATACCAATAAGTAGGTACCTATATTGCAACTAAATTATTTATTTGAATCCAATGTAAAGACCTACTGTTGTAATAGTCTACACCTATGTGGCATAATTATTTACCTACAGTTTTTGTCCATATATTATGTTGTGTGAAACATCCATTCAGCATAAAGTTAATTTCGTTAATCATAATACGAGAAAGGGATACGTAGTGCGCACCTGATTCACACCTAGTCAGTTTTTACTTGCTGTTATACACTTTATAAGAACAACTAGCCAAGTTCGAATATAGGTCTGAATGTAAATTTTTACCACTACTTATTAGTAGTTTTACGGTACGACACAATATTATTATAACATATTTATGACTTGTTGATTCGATAGTCGATGTTGACGGTGTGCAATCAAATGAGTCGCCTATAAGAATGGGTGTACCACAAGGTTCCATACTTGGACCTTTCTTGTTTCTTATATACGTTAATGATCTACCTTTTATGATAAAGAAACATAAAAATATAGAAATAGTTATGTTCGCCGATGATACATCACTTCTATTCAAAATTAAGAGAGGAATAAACGATTTCACTGAAATAAACGTACTTTTGGACATTGCGTACAAATGGTTTGATGCAAATAATCTAGTACTTAATCCAACTAAAACGAAATGTATAAAGTTCACACTCTGCAATGTAATGTGCGGTAAACTTGATATAAGACTGAAGGATGAACTTATCGAACCTGTACAATCTACTTGTTTTCTGGGTATTTCAGTAGATTCAAAGCTTCAATGGGGTCCTCACATAGAGACTAGCTGATCGACTCAGTTCAGCTGCCCACGCAGTTCGTCAAATTAAAAAATATCAGACGTTGCAACAGCTAGGCTTGTTTATTTTGGCTACTTTCACAGTATTATGTCCTACGGGATCTTATTATGGGGTTCGGCTGCGGACAGAAACTCTGTTTTCGTATTGCAAAAAGAGCAATCCGTGGTCTATATAATTTATCACCTAGAGAATCAGTACGGGAGATGTTCAAAACTATTAACATATTAACAGTCCCTTCATTGTATATTTATGAATGTATAATGTATGTAAGAAAAATCGAAGTCGTCTGCAGAAATTAACTGATCTGAATCCAAAAGCGCACCATAAACACAAAATTGTATTTCCTAAGTGCAGACTTCAGAAAACAAATAACTCTTTCAAATGTAATGGTATTCGCTTCTATAATGCAATCCCTGTACAAGTGGAAGGCCTCAATGAAACCAAGTTTAAAAATGAAATAAAAAGCTACCTATTGAGCAAGGCATATTATAATATAGACGACTTTATTAAAGATAGTAACGTATGGAAGAGAAATGTGTCGAAATTAGAATCTTGTAATAAGGTAAAATAATAGATTTTTAATACTTTTGATGTTACATTGTTTGTACTAATGTAGTATCTGTATACTGTGTGTATTGATTATTTGTTATATTGTCTTCGACAAAGCCTTTTTACAGTAGCATGTAATTGACTAGGCCCCTTTACAGCTGCTTTATTCTTTTTGACGTTGTTATTTTATCATATTATGTACACAGATTCTTTGCCTTTTTGTAAATGACGTTACCAAGTGTTCTTATGAATTTATGGTATGAATAAATGAATTGAATTGAATGAAAGTTAACCTATAATACGTAATAGTTACGGTAATACATAATAATTTTCGCAGTGGGAATCCAACTTGCTCCTGACCGATTTAATCAAATCATTTCCCTACTTTATTTTTGTCTTTTTTAATACCATGAGACACACAATACGATACATGTTATGGCGCTTACAATCGCGGATCACAACTCGACGTGTAATTCGAATTACGGTACAATACAGTTCGTATCACAGTCAGAGCCACCCATCCAAAGCCGTTTCCACTCGCTAATCTGAATTAATTAGTACCACAACTACACATCTATACATACTAATATTATAAAAGCTGAAGAGTTTGTTTGTTTGAATGATAGGATCTCTGAAACTACTGGTCCGAATTGATAGATGTTTTTCTATTGGATAGTCCATTTATCGACGAAGGCTATGCAACATTACGCTACTATCAATAGGAGCGGAGCATGAATGAAGAATGTAAAAAACGGGGAAAATATTCCTTTTTGAGAGCTTTTGTACCGTGCTTAACGTGACAGCATGTGTTTAAGATTGCGGCATTATATGTAAACCTTTGCTAATTTTTTTTTTCAAAATCTGAGTTGGTACGAACCATTTTCAACAGGTGGCGTAGCAGGTACAGGTAGCTGAAGAGGTTTTTCTTGAACGCGATATTCCCAGGAATTACTGAACCGATTTCAAAAATGATTTTACCGTTGGATATCTAGGGGATCCCTGTAGCTATAAATGTACCGGTCGAAGCCGGGGCTGATCTCTAGTATGACAATAAAACCATTGTCGTGAGTTGCGTCAATATCACGAAATCGGCAATAATTCAATATTACCTACATTTTTTTTCTGGGACAAGTGGAAGTTTGCCTCAGATGGCCTCTACTGCCTACCGGATTTTGAGGTAACGCAGAAGGCACAGGGTTATACAAACCTACATTTTGTATCAACTAACTATAGCTACGCACATATGTAGATAAAACAGACAACGTGACAGACCAAACCATACCTGATTACATTCCATATGTACTTACCATTCTCACTTACCGTACTTAACATTACCTACCTACATTAGAGTAATAAGTCGCAATATGAATGAAGGGCCACAGGAAATAAGGTGAAATACGACCTAAATTCATACATACCACCCACTAAGATTATCTCTCAGTGCTCTCGTATATTACAGTCTTCTCATATTCAACTAAACTTTTTTATTAATATAACGTACTGTAACCGCCAATACGTAAGTTGAGAAGAGTACAGTAATTTAGTTACATGTTCATAGCTTTAGACCATTCTCATCATTTATATGTAGATCAGATGTCTTATACTCACACATTAACCGGTATAGGGAGATAGGCAAGCTAAGCTACACAAAGACTAGGGCAATTTCTCCCAATATTCCTTGTAAACGTTTGTTTTATTTTTTTCTGCCTCTGCTCTCGCACTGTTATAAGTTAGGTAGACTTATTTTACGAAATGAAAAATTAGGTGGTTGCTCCACATACCTGTTTGAGGATATTCACTTTCAATAATTTTTGATCGTTTTTCGTAGTTAGGGTGTTCCAAGTTCCAACACAGAGAGACGATCTTCTAAGCATTCCATGGATTCACCGTGAGGGCGCCGGGTCCAACGTGTGGCAGATAGAGTAATCCCGAGTAGATCCCGAGACTAGTGACACGGGTGTTGGGTTAAGAGACCCCTTTCCGACGTACATCAACACTCACCTTCACTACTCGTGTATCTCTCCCTGCCCAGCCAAATCTGATATGAGCCTTCTAGTGCAGCTTTAGATACTCGTTCTAGTATAGAAATTACTGCACTTGTGGACAAGCCAAGGTTTTTCAACAGGTTAAAGAAGGATTTTGCTGGTACACCTCTCGCTCCCACTTCTACAGCGTATAAATTAACAACATCCATAGCATTGTAGGGTAAGTGTACCAGTGAATGAAACCTTAAGAAAATTATCAACTTCAAAAATTGATAAAAAAATACAATTTCAGTATTCTAATATTCTAACGTCTACCATGGTGACCTCAAACTATTCAAGATTTATTAAAACAATTGTTCTGAGCTGTAGTTAGCACAATTATTATAATATTTGATAAAATATCCGATAATACCCTAAAACACCAGTGAATGAACGACATTTTCCAGTAAATGAACTCAATGAAACCCAGTAAATGAACACAAATATTGTATTTATTAAAGTTTAAAATATACCTGTATCACAGACATTTAACAGTTTATAATACAATTTTTCCAATTTGTATTATTAAAACTACTAGTTTAAGATAAAAATAACTAGAAACAAACTTAAAGTACCTACGAAAACAGTTAGTTTGAGTCTTCGAAAATTTACTTACATACAACCATTTTAAAGTGTTATTTTAACATGATTATTAAAGTTACATAATATTTATCTGAAAATACCTATAGGTATTGTAGGTAACAAAATATTAATAGGAGCAACACTTCTATAAAGATATTTTTTTTCACTTACCACCTAGTTCCTACTCTATGTCTTTAAAACTTACATGGGTAAAAGAGATTGTTCCTCGTCATGAGCAATTTGGTTTACCCAAAATACATCTACAACGTCAGAAATATGTACTTCGGAAATATCTGGGACTTGGGGGTTTACGAAGCTAATAATATTTTCAACAACTTTCTTCTTTCTTAAAAACTCTATTTTATATTTTAGTTTTTCGTCGTCAATCATCAGAATTTTGCCAACAAAACAACGCATTGTCTTCTCAGTCTTGAACTGCACAATAACATTTTTTGCTACAAATTATACATTTTTGTGATGGATGATTCTCGATGATTGGAGACAGATGTTGAAGAGTGCATTTCCATGTCGTTATTTTGCGATGTTTGAGCAGTCCTCCTTTTTTATCGTGATTGCAATCGTCTCCCCGTTCCTTCTTATTTTGAATGCTTTCTTTCTTCTTTTTCTTTTCTATATCTAGTTTTTCTAGGTAGTCTTTAAATTTCCGTCCTGTTAATCCGATTGGCATGGATTCTTTTTTATTGTTTTTTTCTTTTTGGTTTGTATTTTAAGGTAGTCGTCAAGTTGGAGTCAAAAGAGCACTTGATGTATCTAAACTTTTATCGCCCAAGGCACTACCGACACCTTTTACCTCTTGAAAAATAGTTTTGGATGTTTCAGCAGCATCATGTATGAAGGGATCTATCGAAACCGATTTATCTTTGGAATTTATAATAGAGAGACTTTCAGAAGAAATCTCTTCGACATTCCGACATAGGGCCCATTTTTCGTTGCCGTGGAACGAAAAATGGGCCCAATGTTTTTGATTTTGATGTATAGTGTTGACTTTGGTATGTTATATGCTTTGCTTGCCTTATTTATACTAGTTTTACCTCTCATTATAGCATGAAGTGCTTTCTCCAGTGTCTCTTGGGTATGCCGAAATCTAGTATATGACGTTTTTTATGGGCTCCATCATACGGGTGAAAACAGTAGAAAACTAATTGTATATAAATAATATAAAGGTCCGTATGTCGACAGCATGATGAGCCATCGGCTCACCATGATGATAGGTACATAATACTAAACATTTTTTAACATATTAAAGTAAAATTTGAATCCGTTCATTCGTAGGTTCAATAAAAGTTCAAATACCAATAATTGAACAGTCAGTTTTTTCATAGTCCATTCACTAGGTTTTAAAAACCAATGAATGAACACCTATGTTCCAATACTAGCCAATAGATTTGATATAATTTTTGGAACGTAATATGTAAAAACGATTTTAAAACCATCAGCCGAAGTTAGTTTACATTAAAAAAAATAAAATATGCAATGTCCCAGTGAATGAACGGCCGTTCATTCAGTAGGATTTTTGCAATTTCCTGAGCTAGTACATGAACACGTGTTTTATTCAAAATTTAGTTACAAAACTGAATAAAATTGTATGAAAGTGCAAGCATTGATTCATATATAACCTTTATTTTAGTAAAAATCACAGTAAAATCTTTAAATATTCCTACAAATCCACGATAAGAATAGCAAAGTCTTACCTGGCTTCTAAATTCTTGTTCATATAAAATATTTCTTCCTACCTCATGTGAACTTTACATCGACACTATTTTGCAAGTGAGCCATTTATCTCATCAGAATTAGTACTTCCATTTTCGAAATAGTGTTACCAACGAAAAACATGAAGATATTTATGGTAGAAATGCTTAATTTTCTTATTTTTGGGGAAAAAACACCTTTCTTTCATTCACTGGGGTGTGTTCATTCACTGGTACACTTACCCTAGTTTAGAGCAGATGGCGACAAAACGCAACCTATTCATGTTTGAAACATTTTCAATTACAAATTTTCGGCTGTCTTGTCTTACAAATACCTATCGTTATATGTAATTTCTGCGTAACCCGCAATAATTCGATAATGTTCCCAGCGAAGCAGTACGCTTAAACAGGCTAAAGAGCGAAACTGATGTAGGTTCTCGTAATTATTCAATTTCGAGTGCGCAAGCACTGGCCCAGTAGCGCGCTGGCACGGCCGTAGCGTAGCGGGCACGTAGCACCAGCGGCAGCGCATGCGCAGACACAGTCGTTGACGTCGCGGCTCGCGGCTTCGACATCGCGGGCCTATCGGCCGCACCGCGCTTCTACCACAACTCCGGTGGCCCAAGACTACCGTGTCCAACCTCTAGTCAGCCACCAGATACAAAGTCAAATTGAGTAAGTCAGCTACCAAATATACATACATAGGTAAAACTATTCCAAGCCAAGACTAATAAACATCTACATTTTACACACCTACGTAAATAGGAGTGCTTTTTTTTTCTTTTTTTTATTTGTATTTAGCAACTCCACAGACTCCGGTGACCTTTGTCATTTGTTTTCTTTTTTACAAGAATCTGGGGTTAGGAGAAGAAAAGGAAATAGGGGGAATAGCGAAGGAGTGCTTATAAGTTTACCGTATTTGTCTAATCGTAAAATGTATCAGAGTATCTCCCTACTAAGTCTGTGAATGTATATTATATTTAGACGACTTTGTAGCTCCCGATTAAACAATGATAGGTTTGTACTTGAAACGCCGTATCGCCTGATGCAGTTACGATAGAGCGTGCTTACTTAGATGAAACTGATTCATTCTAGACTTGACCGCGCTTGTTTTGTGAGCAGATTGTAACAATCGGGAAAAAACAACTCAGCATCAGAAAATGCAACGCATGCATCCGATTAAAACTGACTAGCAAGCAACCTTGCAGCGATGTTCAACTTTGAAGTTTTTTCGAAAACAATGGTGTCGTCGTTGCCTACGAGTCTTTGGCCGTCTCTCGCTCAATTCCAGAGCCTCAAGCGACCCTGAAAGATGCAAACAGTGTACTCCATGCAAGAGCGAATCTATACTTGGTATAAATAACTTGAGCAACTATTCAGACTTAAAGTACCTTCATGCCATTGTAAGGACTCCTTAATTTTTGCAGCTAATTTAACCTTGGACTCGATGGAAGAGCTAAATTTTAGCTTCGATGTTAAAATACCGTCCAAAAACTGCAAATGGTCAGTAATCGGAACAGAACAATTCGAAAAGTACGAGACCGTAAAAATTTGACTCCTTTTTGCGGAGAAAAGATATACGTCGGCCTCGTCTAGTAAAACTTTTACGGCCTATTCGAGAAGGAGTGACTGAAGTGATTTATTTACCTCTATTTAGATCAATTTAGACCAGTCATCATCATCATCACTAAATATCTGGCGAGATGGTGGTCAAATATGAATCTATCTAAAGTCAAAGTAAATTATCATCGCCTTTTTGCTACAGTCTATTTGTCAAGGACAGTGAAATTTCAATTTGCTTTCTAATTTTAAATCGTGCCTTTAGAATAGAGAGATTCTACAAGATATAATCTTGTTTATGATCTACAATTTGTAGCAATGTGTATTTTTGAGGTCTTGTACATAAAAGGGCTATAATTAAGCTTCTGGTGTTTCATATTTGTCTGTTCAGCCTATTATGAGCTATATTTCCAAACCGTACTAGACATGCACTTCTTTAAATGAGTTGTTAGAGCAGAAAATGTTTTCGCTACGTATTCGTACTTGGGCCACTGGCATGTTGCAATTGTACAGTAGAACTCGAATACACGCGGCCAGTGAGTGATCGAGTAGTAGTGGAGGCTACTCGCAGCCCGCAGCTCAACATCAACAACAACATGACACTAAGTGAATGCCGCATTCAGACGCAGTTGCGACTGGCGCGAGAATAAACATCGTAATCGCTCCACAACTCTACTCTGGCGCAGTGCACCGTACTTGCATCATACTCACTCATTTTGTTTTGTCTTACAAACATTGGATACCTATTTTTATAGTGTTATTTGCAGTTTTGTAATATCTAGTGGGGCTCTTCGCTGAGTCCACCTGGGGAATACCACACCTTTGCAATTTTACGGCCATCCAATATTGTTTTTGTTAATAATTTCGGATTTGAAGAGAAACCTGCCCAGAGAAATTACAGGGGAAAGAAATAAATTATATTATATCTTTAGGTATTAGTTCAATGCAGTGTTATAATTTGGGCTCTTTACGTTCAAGTGACAGAGTGAGACAATGCTGTTATGGGCAGGTCGGGTCGCCTACCATAAGGTGCCATGTCTTGGCTGATTCATCTCTCTGTAATATTAAATACATGTTCACGCTACAAAGTCTGGAAATGACTATTCTGAGACAGTAGTTTAAAAAACCAATAGAAAACATAGATAGTCGAAATATGTAAAAACATTTCATTACTAAGAAAAGGCAAAACTTTCGAAGAGTATGCAGATGATCAGCATCATCTGACCATCCGACCACGTCGCCTTGACTGGTAGCTCCAAAAAGTGACGTTATTTCTAGGTTGACATTCCAATGACTCGAACGAAGAAGTTTCACTTCACTTTCGTAATATGAATTTCCTAAAATTTATTGGACTAAACTGGTAGATTGCATTACCTGATTGATATAGTCTGGTTATCTTCAAATGGACAGTAAATAAATTCTAGGTTAGCGCGCTTCATCGTCCGGCAAGATAGCGGTTACACGAGAATCCGCATTATCGATGAAACTACAGTAATCATAAATATTATTTTGCATAATTTTTACATTATTAATTTTTGATTTGATTTATTTAATTTTTGATTTGATTTGATAAATGTTTGGTAAAGAAATCGTTATCATTGTTATCTATTATGACTTAATGGTGTTTCGTATTTGAATCGACACATAAAATACTAAAAATAAAATCAAAAGGTGCATCCGAACTGAGTACATCGAAATAAGTGCAAGTCTGAGTAGAGAACCAGCAAAAACAATCGTATTGAAAACAAATATCCCAACTTGTTAGACAACTCAAAAACCAGTAGAATGAGAAGTCGGGATGAGAATTGGAGCGGCGGCGGCGGTTGCACATAGTTACAATAACCAGTCCTTCGCAATGGCCCAGTTAGTAAATTCGCGTTGCGGGGGGCGAGGGACGACCAGCCGCTCGTACGGAGTAGCTGTTTACTAGGATGCAATCACGTTGCAGCACACGCAACGCGTGATACTCCTCCAGAGTTGGATCAGGGCCTCGACAAGGGCACATACTTTAAAAAAGTGTTGGCAGTCACTTGAGAAATGCTGACACTTTTCTAGACAGCCAATGGCCACGATCCCGAGTAGGTATACCCGAAGATTTGTTATCGTTCTCAAGCGTGACGCTAGAATTCAATTCACAGACCACGAAAAATCTGTCTATGGCGCGCCAAAAGAAGTTTTCACTTCAAAAAATGGGCAGTCATAGGGACTGCCAACAGAAGTGAAAACTTATGACTTAGCATTTTAGTATTAAACAGCTCGTTGCATAAAACGTCACCTACCTATACCTATAGCTACAGATATATCTTTTACGTATGTCGCTGGCTAAGATTTTCCCCTATTAAATAGTATACAACGGATGTAAAGACGCTTTCACTTCAACAAATTAACAGTTGTACTATATTGAAAGTAAAGGAAAGTTTTAGTAGGTCGTTGTTACTTTAATCAGTGTTTCAACAATAGTGAATTTATGAAGTATTAAAATAAAACTAGAAACATTGCCCTACAAACCGGAGCACAGTAATGTTTGCACAATACTACTTGGCAGTAGAATAGCTGGCAAAGGTGTGGTACTTCCCCAGACGGACTCTGCAAAGAGTCCTACCACTACAGGACGCGGAACTACCCACGATTGTAGTACTGCGTCGCGTTCCTAGTAAATGGATGTTTTTGGACTTCGTTGTGACCTTGTCTAACGAAATATTAAACAAGAACAAAATTAAAAATTTTGATTAACCCCCGACTGCCTCGGATTTGTACGACATTCTACTAGTAACTAGTAAAGCCCTTTCATTTGATATCCATATTAAGGGAGTAGTGAAAAAAGAATTGTATTTCGCCATTTCGTGATACCGGCCATCTTGCATTTGAAATTTGTCATAGTGCAAAGTATTCTATTAGTCAATCCCTTTCACTTAATACCCATATTGAGGTAGGTTGTGAAGAAATATTTTGTCCGTCATTTTGTTGAGGAGGCCATTATCGTCTTGAATCGATGTTAACCAAACATAACTAAGAACATCCGCAAGGGTATTAACCTTCACGGATATTTAAAAAAACGCATCGAAATCGGCCAATCCGTTTGAGCTCTACGGTGCCATAGACAAACACACACACACACAGACAGACAGACATCGACGTCCAACTTATAACACCCTTTTTTTGGCCGGGGGTTAAAAAATAATTATTGTTAACGAATTAAATGTTGGCTAATCTACACGTATAAACATACTTGAGATTTACAACATGACAAACAAATTGACATTACACGGGACCATGTATCATCAAAACTGTCACATTCCGGATTCGCCTTCAAGAGAGCGTTGAGCGCGGTGAGAGTACGCGGGATGGGCGACCAGCCCATCTACCGCCTAACTAAATCGGCTTTCCCTTTGCTATTGCGGTCTCTATCATTTCAAGCGGAAAGAATAGTCCACGAAATTCGGATTATGGAGAATTTCGTTAAATTCTGATGGCACTGACAAACAAACCGCTGTCGCCATCTTTGGTGTGAAGCACCTTTCGTTCCATCAATCAACACGTTGCGTGCGTCCGTCGCGCCAAAAAAGTATCCAGCACAAATTTATAAGATTTATAATCAAATTGAAAGATAATGAAGAAAATTTATTATTTAATTAAATTTTTATTTAATTAAATGTCTCAAAATCGTTATTAATTATTTTAAAAAGATAAAAAGTACAAAAAAAAATATATAATTTTTGGGAAAATGTACATAGACATAGGCGCCAACATTCGACTACAGAGGACATACTTACCTACTACTCCTCTACTGGTGTGTAGGTTTAGCATGAAAACAAAACGAGACTAATGCTTACAAGCTGAGTTGAACCCATCTTGGATTTTATTACCTTAGTATGAATCCGACACTGGCAGAACACCCACCTACCTATAAATAGCCGAGTCCTGAATCAAACGCATGCGACGTACCTTCTATAATAGAATAATGTCCCGGTGCAATATGCAAACAGTCATCATGCCATGATGTGGACAAAACGATGCGGCACCCACCCTATACTATGTTAATGGCACTTAGTCAAAGGAAGAAGCTGATTTGCATTTTTATGAACAAGGAAGGTGAAGTGAAATCATCGACATTTTTATGTACGTGCGAGTTGAACGTTACAAGGAAACTTCAGTCATTTTAGTGTTTTTTTCTGTGGTATTTTGTTTAAGAAATTACACTACTATATAGGTGAAAGTTTGTCTGTGAAAATGTGTATGTTTGTTCCCATGTATCTCTGTTACGGGTGAACGAATTTGAATACAATTAAGGACATAGTATCATAACATGAATCAACACATATGCTAAATTTTATATCGTTAAAGTTACTACCTACTTGTTAAGCCGCGGCTTACGCCGCGGAGCGCAGATAGTATTATAATGGGTACTAAGGGTTCTAAAGTAATTTGTGATGTTATGTATATCTCTGTATATAAAAATGATATGTTGGTTTGAGTACCTACGCATCAAAAACTCAAAAAAGTTCTGCACTGATCGAGCTGAAATTTTAGAATGATATATAATCCGCATCAAGGATTGTTTTTATCTAATTTTTGCATCGAAGCGTGGCAGGGACAGCTATAATAGACTGCAGGCCCGTGAACAAAATTTATGGGTCATATGATACAGCAGGAGTCCTATGTAGGATGATAGAAGGGTATAAAGTAATAAGATTGAGCACTATGCCGTCACTTGTAAGCTGTCCAACTGAGTGCAGTTGAAGAGGGGGGGTTCTAAACCTCGATCATTTCTCCTTGTCGCATGATTTTTGTACGGCATTGCGAAATAACGTGTTAGAAGAGGTACTGAAACTGTATGGAACCAAAGCCGAACACAATCAAATGACCAAACTTACTCTGTAAATCGTCGGAAAATCATTATTTTTTTTCACAAACTAACAATTAGAATTTTAATATTTATAATTTTTATAGTTTCAATACCTCTTCTAATCTATTATTCCGCAACGCCGTACAAAAATCATGCGGCAAGGAGAAATGATCGAAGTTTAGAACCCCCCCTCTTCAACAGCACTCAGTTGGACAGCTTACAAGTGACGGCATAGTGCTCAATCTTATTACTTTATACCCTTCTATCATCCTACATAGGTCTCCTGCTGTATCAGATGACCCATAAATTTTGTTCACGGGCCTGCAGTCTATAATAGTTGTTGTATATTTATTGCACATTGACATTTCAGTAGTGTGTCAAATTATTTCAAACAGTTAATTAGTAGTACATTGTATTAATGAAAATATTATTAATACTAGCTGAACCCGCTACTTCGTTCGCGTAAGCAGATGTTACTGACTTATACATTAATTGGAAGTATCGTACGTCAAATATTTGGATAAGTAGTCATTGAAAAACCTTTGAGTTTGAGTGAATTTGTTTTTCCACACAAAAATTTATTTAATTTTATCATCTTTATTTTTCTTTTTTTAAACAAAATCAAACATACTTAGTAAGGTTTCGTAGTATCGAACATAGCCGCAAGTGTTAAGTTTGTAGGATTTTTATAGGATACATTAAGAAAAGTCTGAAGCTAATGTGCATGATCTGATACCTACTTACCTATTTCTTTTTATCCGCAAGCTGTTTCCTAGCTGTTACCCGCGACTTCGCCGTAGTAAAATTTTGAACGAAGCCTGTGTGGAATCAAAATATTTAAAATTTTGAGTTTTAATGATATTCAAGCAAGTTGAACCTGTAAATCTAAGCCAAGTCCTAGTGAAATGTTAATGTATGAATTTAATTGTAGGTAACACAGAAAAAATCAAGAACGAAAGAATCCAAATTTGGCATCATAATCCTTTTAACAGCAAAAACTTATTAGTACAATTTAGAATACCAGTAACGCCACCTAGTGATGAAAGAAAAAATACATACCACAATAGCAAAACATCGATTTAAATGGCCTTTAGTGCTTTTAGATTTAAACTGGCATTAGCGCCGTCTAATGAGAATATAATGTTGCTTGTTATTTTGATTGTGAACGCATATCACCTATATTATCTACGTCAAAACAGGTGCATATATTTTTCATTTTGGCTTTACCTTACCATCACATCAATTTCCTTACGAAAATATATGCTTATATTAATATGGAGTTAAATGAAAATGTAGACTTATTAGCCCATGTGAAATTTTAGACTCTAAACTATATGTGTTTCGTATGTCAACCCATATCGTTGTGCCGTTTTGAAGTGATAGTTAATATTTGTTTCCTTAGGGCCCATGCTTCTTTTCAGGTTGATAGGTAATAAATACATAAATGTGGTATTTCAGACTATGAGTTATTTCTGTTTCAATTTTCTACCAAATTTGCTTAGTCTTTCCTACGTCACAGTACCTATAAGTAACCGATTTGTTATTTCTGAGTTTAAACTACGTGTGTTTTGAATTCCATCCAAATATGTTCAGCCGTTCCAACGTTGTCCTGTAAATATTACGAATGTCACTGTTTGGATGTTTGTTACGTAATACATAGAGTACTTATACATGGCAATGTTTAGTCTATGTGTAATCTAATTCTATTTCAAATTTCAACCCGATCACTTGATAAGTTCCGTCATGATTAAAGCGGCAATAGAAATACATCATCTGCGAAAATTTCAACTGTCTAGCTATCACCGTTCTTGAGATACAGCCTGGTGACAGACGGACGGACGGACGGACGGATAGCGAAGTCTCAGTAATAGGGTCCCGTTTTTACCCTTTGTGTACGGAACCCTAACAACGGTCTGCTTCGGTCACCAAAGCTTGTTGAACACTACCTTTAAATTTTAAACAGTATTTGGATTGAAATAATACGTTTTCTAATAAGTTACGGCTGGTCTAGTAAGTTACAGCTGACCTAGTCGGAGAACGGCGACTGTCGATCCGGAGACCCAGGGTTCAAAACCACGCGCACCACTATCTTTTCAGAGTCATGTTCATGCCGGTAATTAAAACGGTGAAGGAAAACACCGTGAAGAAACCGAAATCTACCTATTATCTAAGTTCTAAGTCATATGTCATCCACCAACCGACACTGGGCTAACGTGGTGGATTATAGCCTTGTCTCTCTCTTGCGAGAGAAGGCCCCGACGCCCAGCAGTGGGAACATTTAATGGGTTGTTTATGCTGCTACTTATAATGTTTTCTCCAAAATACAAAATCTACTTCAATGACAGGTAATTTAATTCTGTCATTCGACTAAATTTTATAAGAAGGTATAACTATGTCGTACAGATAAATCTAAGCTCAACATTTTAACAACATTTTATTAAAGCACATAACGGCACGCACAGAATAAATACACTTCACAGAGCTAGCCTGCTACCTGCTGATTTTAGTTTTTGTTGATATTTGAAAAACTACTCCCTGTTTCATATCTATATCTATGATCACCTCTGAAGTATTTTCTACCAAACAAAAAGGAATTATCAAAATCAACTAACAATTAGCGAAGTTATCGCGTAAAATAATACCAAATAAAAATACATCTCCTTGTTTGAAGTCGATTATAACCGAATGATGTTTGTTTTCCACACAAAATATATTTTTGACAATTATTTTGTCATCCAAGATGACGCGACGCGATCACGTGGGCACTTTCTAGAATCTAGATATTCTGTGCATCGTCTGTGATACACAGAATACTTAGAAGTTAGTATGTACCGAACACGCCGCGCGTGTCGTTATTATTTAATGTTTGTGTGATTTCCGAACCAACAGACCGATATTGTTCAAATTTTGACGGGACAATATAAAAATGTGTTCTTTCTAACAAAAAAGAATTAATGAAATTAAACAACGCAAACATGAGTTACAACCAAATACACATTCTGACTTTCACCCCTCCCGCAAGAAAACCAATCAGAATTTGGGGATCAAAAGTAGCCTACAGCAATGTCCTTAGTATAAACTAAAATCATGCCAAGTTTCAGCTGAATTGAATCAGTAGTTTCGGCGTGATGCGTGATCCCTATACAGAAAGACAGACAGACAGACAGACAGACAGACAGACAGACAGACAGACAGACAGACATGAAAGAAAAAAAATGCAGTTTCGCCATCAGTATCGACTATGGAGTGCCCCAAAAAAAAAATTTTCAAAATATCTTCAATGTACAGAATTCGACCCGTTACAGTTTTATTATAAGTATAGACAATGTGCTATACGTATTTTGTATTGGTAGGACACTTGGTAGAATCCGCCTGGGGAAGTACCACACCATAGTTTGTTAGTTATTCTACCGCCAAGCAGTAATGTGTAAACATTACTTACTGTGTCCCAGTTTGAAAATGTTTCCAGAAAAATTACAGGGCTTAGAGAAATAACATCTTAGATCTCTGGGTGACGAGCGCAGTGCAGTGCTAGGTAATGATTTGGACTCTTCATGTACCAATAGCTGCGTGTCACTGCTGTTATGTGGCAGGCATGATGCTTACAATCAGGCACATGTCGTGCTGCTCTCGTCGCTCTTTATTTAAAAAATAAATTAAAAAATACAGAGATGTAACTTATCACAAGCATCTGGAATATAAATACAAGATACGTATTTTCAACTTGTATCTAAATTATTTTTATTAATGTATTTTGTATCTTGTATTTAAATATATTTTGTTCGGTAAGTATCTTGGTATTTTATAAATAGGTAATTTTAGTGTAGTGTTAGTTGATACAAGTATTTATAAAATAAATGTATAAAATTCTACGTGCTCTTACTAGCCCAAAATCACATTGATAGATAACGTCTCTTGCTATCTAATACCTAAATGTCACACGTATGCAAGTATACTGACCTACATATATATTAAACAAGATGTGTACCTATATGTTAGTGTTTGCAAGGCTAAGAACATTAATGAATTATTGAATTTGGAAGTCGGTCATTTTTAACCTCCGACCAAAAAAGGGGTGTTATAAGTTTGACGTCGATGTCTGTCTGTGCGTCTGTCTGTACGTCTGTCTGTGGCACCGTAGAGCTCAAACGGATGGGCTGATTTCGATGCTGTGTTTTTTAAGGTTAAAATCCGTGCGGATGTTCTTGGCTATGTTTGGTTAATATCGATTCTAGATGTCCGTCTCCACAAAATGGCGGACAAAATATTTCTTCACAACTTAATTTGGGTATCAAATGAAAGGGCTTGACTAGTAGAATGCTATGCACTATGATAAATTTCAAATCCAAGATGCCACAAAATGGCGAATTACATAATTTTTTTCACTTCTATATCAATATGGGTATCAAACGAAAGGGTTTTATTAGTAGAATACTATGCACTATGACAAGTTTCAAATCCAAGATGGCCACTACCACAAAATTGCGAAACACATTAATTTTTTCACAACTTAATTTGGGTATCAAATGAAAGGGCTTGACTAGTAGAATGTTGTACAGATTACAAATCCGAAGGTAGTGGGGGTGAATCTTTTTTTTCTTTTGTTCGTGTTAGTTAAACCGACGGGTGTTATTCGTTTCAAGTATGTATGTGTCTGTGAGAGAGACAGTGAGTAGTATATGTGCATGTGTGTGTGTGCGTGCGTTTGCATGCGCGAGCGGATATATTTAGTCGTATGATATTTCAGCGATTAACACAATTTATTCGTTTATTCCTTATTTAAAGGTAATTTACATTAATTAAAATTGTCAAAAATAAATTAAATTAATTAAAATAAAATCTAGTTGTAAAACTTTAATTAGACTAGGTATTGTTTACTTTCTAAAATGATAAATTATATCATACACTTACCTAGTTGGCTATAGTGATAATTAACTCAAGTATAATGTAAAAAGTGTGTTACTGTTTTGAATTTGTTTTTGAGTTATCGTTTAAAAAATCCCAATGTGCTAAGTTTACATAATCGGTGCCCAAGGAGAACTTCAACTTATTATCTATCGAAAGATTACAACTATTTACAATACTATAATATAACTACTACATCATCAGTAAACATCGTGATTTAATTACTTAAGTAATTATGAACAGGTTCAGAGATTTTAATGAGATGAATAACCTTTAAACCTGTGCTTCGTGGTTGCCTACTAGGCAAAAGGTATACATTCGTAGATAAATAGATAAAGTTACAATCTATGCAAAATGCCTTTGAACCTTCGACATTTAACTACTTTCCTAATAGTCGTTCAAGAAAATGCCAATTTACTTAGGAAATGAAAATGTGTTTTGAGGGACATATCCTGTATCAAATGGGCGGTGCCCGGTATCAGGTTACACTTCACCCTTCATATAAAAGCGTGAAGGACTCGGATTACACGTCATTCAAAGACATTAAACCAACAAATATGTTGATTTTTTGTGTCTGAAGAAATAAAAATATACAATTTACCAGAGGGAAGCCTTCACCAACTTACTCATATTACCTAATATCATACTGTGCAAAACTCGAAACTGGAAATCCCTATGTAAACCATAAGTAAAACAATATTCCATTATCCAAATATTTGATTGTCTTGTGTCGAGGTGACGATGGTTCGAATATTCTTAACAACTCAGTATTGAAAACGATGCAGATCCATTGTCTTTCTCGTATTCAAAAACATGTGCTCTTACAGCGCCGCCTCTCAGTCTTTAGGTTACATTTAATGGTATCGGAGATTCTTTTTCCAGATCAGGCTTCTGCTTCTGACGAGGCAATTGTATCTGTATTGTATACCGCGTTCTCATACTAATGTATTTTATTTTCCAGTGGCAATCATGGTGGCTAGTCGAGTAGTGCGTGTGGTGCTGGCGGCGGTAATGCTGTGGAACGGGCCCGGCGAGGCGGCGTCCATGGCGGCCGTGAAGCTCTGCGGACGGCAACTCAGCGAGATCATGTCCCGGGTTTGCCACGCCTACAATAGCCCATCTTGGGATGTCCCCACAGGTAAGTGAACACTTATTTTTTATTTTATTTGAATTTAGCAACTCTGCAGAGTTTGGGGTCCGTGATATTTGGCATTTGTTTTCCTTTTTTACATAATATATTTATGTATCTTGGATTAGGTCGAGCAAAGCAAATTATGTAATTTTATAAAATTAATTAACTCATAATAAAGTTCGATCAATCTTAAATTAATATTAAAAATTTCTTGAAGTTGACTGTTGATTGATACGTTCTTAAGTTATTGTTTACTTACGTCATTTTTGTGTGTAGGTAATTTGAAGGCCGTTTTTCTTTTATTGTTTAGACATCTCTAACCGATATCAGCGACAAATAAATTTTTTCTACAATAGTTTTAAGCCTATTGTCAGTAGGTACATAATACAATTAATTATACATAAGTCTAATTATTAAAATAAAAAAATAACGTTGTTTTATAGGTAGGTAACCATCAAGGTTCATTTGAGTGAACTGTTCGGATTTCCCACAATATTTTTTTCCTCATATTGGTTGATGTTTTGTCCAACTGATATAACTGTTGACTGCTCTTTAATAACGGAATTACTCTAAAATTACGGAAAAAGACGACGCCTAACTCACACGCTTTAATAAAATGTTGAGATTATAGGTATCTATTGACTTAGTTAAAAGCTACATAAGTAGGTATAGGCACATTCTAAAACTTAAACAATATTCTACACGTTTATCATTTTATAAAAAATATATCAAAATCTCGTGTGACGATATTATTGTTTGGACTCCTCTGAAACGGCTCGTCTAATTTTAACGATTTTTTTTATGTAAGCATGTTAAGTAGATAGACCTCGTGACCACACTTCTAATTTTTTAATCGCGATTTTATTATTTTTGAAGAACAATATGGAAATAATTAAACTGTCGATAATATAAGTACTTAATGTGTTAATTTTAAAAAGGTATATAATGTAATTATTTTAATTATTTGACTCTATATTAGTGTAATGTGGTTTTAAAAGCTGTAAGAATATGGTAAGAATACCATAAATAAATTAACCAAAGATTTTGTTTTCGGGGAAAAAACATGAGTTCTTTTTTTTTATTTGTATTTTTGACCGTTGATGTTATGATGGATTAAAGGGACCCCGGCCCCACAACCGGAGCTTGCCTGATAAAAAAATATATATATTTACTTCTTATCGCGCTCGACGTAGTATCAACAATGTTCCAGTTGCTATAAAAAGAAAGGTACATTTACTTCTATACCTATTCTACATGCTTTATGTTTGTTTGTAAAATATTTGTATATAGGTACCTACAAGCCCAGCTTCGGAAGAACTGGAGGTACCTAACATTAAGGTTACATTAAAACGTGCATATAGTGTTACCTTTCAAAAAAGTTATTTTAATATTGAGACTAACAAGTAAGATGGGTGGGGTAAAGATATGCGTGCCCAACAATTTCTTAGTTTTTTTATGCACATCACTACATAGTATAAAAGTCAGTTTCCGCATCTGTCCGTCCCTGTCAAGTTTCATATGTATACACAATACGAGCATAAAATAGTAGAAAACACTGATAATTTTAAAGGTTTCAAATGTAATGTCAGAAATAAACAGATTTTTTGCGCTTACATACATTGCAAACGCTGGCTGAACCCTATGAGCTCCCCCTCAAAAGGTCAACATAAAAGTCTGCAATAGCATATGTCTATCTCTTAGGAATAACCCACAATAACTATTTTTATTAGTATACTAGCTGTACCCTGCCACGATTCGCAGTGGCACATTGTGATGCAAAAATAAGACAATCCTTGATGCGGATTATTTATCATTCTAAAATTTCAGCTCGATCGGTGCAGAACTTTTTGAGTTTTTGAAGCGCACACAAACCAACATAACATTTTTAGTATCAGCATTGAACCCGAGCGAACCCGGGGTGAGTCGCTAGTATTACATAAAGCATGTTAATAACAATGGAATATTATCGAGGTCTTCAAAATATGGCAATAAATCATCAAATGCGAATCTAACCTCAAATACCAGTGTTACTCAACTTTGTTTAATAACATCCGCAAAGCAACAAAGGTTATCATTTAACAATAATATGAAAGGTCACAGAGATCCGACTGGAAATAACTACCTATACTTACCTACCCACTTCTATAATACAAATACTTAATTAATGGGCGTAAATAACTATCTACCTACTTAATTAATGATTTTGATGCAGACTTCTCTGCAGCTATACATTATTTAGTATACTTATTTAATTATATCTATTAATACAGTCTGTTCGACAAACGCCAGTGTGATAAATAGGAAACATCGCGATTTAAAAAAACACTTGAAACATAGATTATTTTCTTCTTTATTATATTAATCTACTCTACCTAGATTAGTAAGTTACGTAATTACGAGTACGTTAGTAATGTCTCAACATATGTATATTATGTATGTATTTCAAGAAAATTAGATAAGACCAACTTACCTACAGATACTTTCCAGGAAGTACGAGTACCTACCTACTGTAATCTAATAACTACTGTAAAAATAAGAAATTAAATAACATCAAAATACACTTATCTTTAAGGGTTGCGGATCCACAGACATGATACATAGATGGATGCGACAATATTAGAAGACCCTGTATTTATTACATCAGACTTAAAAAAAAAATTTGGAGTGTTATAATTTATCCGTAAAGATGGTTGTGAAAATGAACCAGGGAAAAGCGCTGTTTCATCGTTACATGTAAAATTCGTCTGATTTAGATAGGTACTTTATGTGTGGGTAAATAACTAGCATATAATAATTTTGCTATGGGTAATCGCAGATCCGAGCTCTCTTACACGACTTAATCGAGGACATACAATAAACGCTAAATGCGGTTAAAACTTAAGGCGAATATTCTACTCTATTTTACGTGAGTTTTTTCAGCCAACTATCAATAATAGCGCTGAACAGTTGAAAACCTCAGTTGTTCGTATTGTTTCAGTAGTAGAGCAACCCGGACCAGTGGCGCGACGGAAACGCCAGCTTGGCATCGCCGACGAGTGCTGCGTCATCGGCTGCACCTGGGATCAGCTCAGCGAGTACTGCTCTATCAGCGCATAGTAAGTAATTATCGGCATCATCATGATTCATCCACCAACCCGTATTGGGTCAGCGTGGTAGATTATGGCCTTAACTCTCTCCTTGTGACAGAAGGCCCCGAATCCCAGCAGTCCCAGAATTTAGTGGACTGTTCATGCTTATGCAAAACATCACTGGAGCATCAGTGCGAGCCACCAAGAGCCTCTTCAACCGGTATTTCTAGCATCCGCCTAGCATTGGTGAATGCTGGTACAAAGAAATGCGGAACATGTGTGCTGACCTCATCACCCTTATTTCGAATAAGAATACAACAAAGGCCTTTTCACAAGCAATTTTCCATATATGTTACGACAACGCCTATTCTATTTTTCTATGGCACAATAATTTATTTTGTGAAAATGTAAACATCCTCATTGAACCATCTCAGGTTTATTAGTCAAAAGTAATAAAACTGACACCAATAATAATTAATATAAATTGCTGAACACAAAGCGTTTAAAATATTATACTCCTTTGCGAAACTCAAGCCGACATGCGTGCAAAATGATCTGAAAAATGGGAGACTAGAACAAGGGTAAACTACCTATACGACCTTTGATCTAGTATAGCTACCATTACCAATATCTATTCTGTGCCATTACTTTCAATTCGGTTGCTAAACGATATTTCGTTTCTGGTACGAAGTATCATCTATGAATGTCTTCCTTGAGGACGAGATACCTTAAGTATTTCGTTTAATTAAGCCCTTGTTGGTCGCCATTTTTGCGAATTGTTTCAAAATTCAAATGAATATGATATATGAAATGAACATATTGAAAGTACCTACATTAGTTGTTTATCGTATAGGTTGACTGTACAGCTAATCTATGCTACCACCTTGCCTTTTTTAACCGACTTGAAAAAAAAGGAGAAGGTTTCTCAATTCGACCGTTTATTTTTTCTATCAGACAACTAATAGCTCGCGCTTGCTCGCTAGCAAAAAGCGATATCCTTTCACAGTTGACGCTGGTATTTTCATTCGAACAAAGGTTTGGCACTTTCGTAGTATGAACTTCTAAACTGTGTTATGGCCGTAACGTATCCCCGGATGTATAAATCTTCAAATCAGTTTCTTCCAAGTAAACGTTCTCTACATTAAAAGGCGTCATCGCTACATACGAAACGGTGATCAACTCACTGTCGACAGAAAAAACTGTTGTAAGACTCTATTTTTAACGTATTGTTATTTGTTTTCGAACAGTTCAGAATCACCGCTAGAAGACCTGGAAGCGCACATCATAGCGGACCGGTCAGCGGAGACGGGCGCGGGCGGCAGCGCGGGCGCGGGCGGAGCGGCGAGCGAGCGCGCCGGCGGGGCGGCGGCGGCGCGCGGGCAGCGACGTGAGGTGGGCCGCGCGCGCGTTCGCGGGTACGGGCGCTGCTGGTGCCGGCGCCGCCGCGCGGGCCGGCCCCGGCCCTCCCTCATGGGTAACATGGTGTGTTGAGACACTGCTCGCTTATTCTCTTACCGACGCAACTAGGACACAAGCGCGGTCGAAAGAGTGACAGAGACATGCCCCTCAAAATCGTATACGCAAAAATCTTAAAACTGCATAATATCGAATAGTACATAGGTTATTTTTACCGCGGAAAAACAACTGGAACGGCAACTATGCGGTTGAAATCGCGGGACGCTATTAGTAAAGTATTTTTACTCGACATAATTATTTTAAATGTTAATATGGTGACCCTTTCCAAAATTTGAGGCCGCGACCGCTCCTGCTAGGACATGGTTATCGTCGCAATCAAACATTACTAAAACTTCGATACCCTAAGCACAGGCTGGAATTGGAACCGCTCTAGAATTGCTAAATTCCGGGATATTTGCTGTGGTTATTTGGCACAGCGAGTCGATAATACTAGAGTAGTAAAAAAACTACCATATAATTTAAAAGTATGTCGGAAATTGAAACCGTAGCAAAAGCAATAAAGAGTGATAAAACACTTTCGGTACTAGTGTAGAGTTCGTGGGACGCGAACGCGTGTGCATACTCCTCTCAAAAAACCACTAAATGCGATTGAAACAATACAGAAAGCCTATCCGATTGTCCGTGAACTTTTCCTGTTTTTAAATTAAATCAATAAATTGAATATTTCAAATTCAAATAATAATAACCATCTCTTAGCAGTTTTATAGTGTAAATTCCCGGCTGATTAACAATTTGTTTACGTTAATAAGAAACTTAAAACACCGGTAATCACAATTTAATATCAAAAAGTTGATAGTGATGTAATAATTATCGATGTTACCTACACATTTAAATAACTTACCGACGTAGCTTAGCCGTACACGGCAAAATAAGGTATTACCGATAGTAGACATTGCAATATCTCCAGGTCAACACCACGACCCCGCAAGATTATAGCAAACAGTAACAGTTTACGCTCAACCGGATACATCAGACGAGCTAGAGATTGTTCGTTTAATCGGAAGTTTTGTATATCGAGAAAATAGAAAGAGAATAAGAGAGCAGAGGTTACTAACCCTCATTTAATGCTTTGAGCATGATCACTAACCGTCCATCCTAACACTAACAGAGAGGTTACGCATTAAGGATGTACTGAAAGGCTTTCGTACTCAATCATTTTACACCTTCATACATAATTTTTAGCGTATTGTCTATAAATACGAGAACAGAGCCTCTTTTCAGCTTAGTACATTCTTTCTGTGTTAACTTGTAATCCATGGAACTTACATAGCTCTATAATGGTACCTATCTAACGTGGTGCCTGGCGTTGTCATCAAGCAAGCCATTATTCTATCGGACTGTTAATACGAGTAGCTCGAAAATGCAACACAGTTTCATGATTGACATTCCTGTCGCCCGAACGAAAAGGTTTTCACTTTCGTTATACAAACATTTAGTTTCTGGGCGACCGAGCTTTGGTCGGTTTGAACACTGACATACCTACAGATAAACGGCTTAACATACTAACAGATAAAGGGCCATTTTCCATATCAGATTTTGTCAAAAAAAAGAACTTGAAAAAAATAGGAGCCGTCTGGATTCGAACCCGGATCTACTAGACCGTCCAACTTCCAGCCTGAGCTATTTTACACTGTCGCGCAATGTCGCGAAATTTACCGTCACATTCTAATTTTCATTGTCAAAATGCCCATATAATACATTTTTTTTAAACGAAACTTAGCTAGATCGATTTATATTCCCCGAAACCCCCTGAATACATAATTTCATGAAAATCGTTCGAGCCGTTTTCGAGATTTAGATTCTATAAGGTAAATAATATATAATAATATATTATAATAAAAGATTACTGTATGCTTAGTCTGAGTGAGCTTTTCCCAATAGATCCGATGTCGGTCTCTTAGTCGAGAGTGAACATCAGGCGAGATGGCGGTTAAGCGAACCCCTAACTATTTATTATAAAAAAATGTTGAGCAGAGTTGCATAGACATAACTAATACTACAAAGAGTAACTATTTAAGTACCACTGGATGATATCATGAGGTTGTTAAACTTAGTATAGTAAACAGATTGCTGAAACCGATAAAAGCACGAGTCTCGTATCATGCATGTTATTTAATAGCAATTTAAAAATAAAATAAGATGTAGTTTGGTGAAACCTATTGATTTAGGCACTGGGTCTGGCTACCGTAATTCTCAAAAACCAAAACACAAACCATTACATTTATAAATTTTTCCCTGGACAAGCTGTAGTTCCCGGAAATCATGAGTATCAGTTTATACAGAGTACCTACGTCGGGCTCAACGAGGCTGTCTGTGTGTCATCATATTAAGTAGCTATATCGGCAAATTGAACGCACAGCCAGATCGCATGTAAAAACTCTAAAAAAACAATACATTTGTGCTATCATCATAGAATACATATCGTGAAGTTCTTTGCCATCATCATGCTCATCAATAACTACTTATTTTAAAAATTTAAATGGGAATTTACGTACCTAGTGTCGAGTGATGTTCATAATAAGCATTATATTAATACCGTTTACCTACATCGCATTATTATATGCATGGTCAATACGCTCACACAAAATGACTACAAATGAAATACACATTTACATCTCAGCTAAGACATACCTAAAACAAAATCTTAGTTATAATTTCGATAACACAAATTCTGAAAATTGTGCAGTTCACATACCTTAATTAATTAATGTTTAAGGCTAATATAAGCTTTTTATAAGAGACCACCGACTTTATTACTGACTATAATAATAATTGTATTTGGTAGTGATGACTCATTGCTGAGTTGGCCTGAGGAAGTACCACAGGTTTTCCAGTTATTCAGTTATCGTCAGGCGATAATGTGCTAACATAACTGTGTTCTTGTTTGAAGGGCAATGTTTCCAGAGAAATTACTGGCCATAGAGATAAATCAACTTAGGTATATCTCTGGGTGGCGTTTGCGAGACCATGTCTTGGTCGTCACACTACTAAATACTATTAAAAAATTACCTAATCTACCCATATCTACTGGTTACGTACATCTAAACTCAGTCTCACCTCCGGCCCCCCTCGTCCATATGTATAAAATATACTTATTCAAGCCTTAAACCCTACCACCCTTCTACCGCCTAAATGAATCGGCTTTGGCTTTGTTATCGCTGTCTACATAATTTCAAGCGAAAAGAAGAGTGATAACGATATCATAACAGCTAAGACAGTTTTAGTTAGGCGGTAGTTATTTAGTTTGTTTTAAATTAAATTTTGTATCATCAAATACGAACTAACAACAATAATTGTTTACAGGACATCGTAAAAAGTGCCCGCGCTGCGCCCGTGGTGGGCACGGTGTCTCCACTGATCACGTGGGGCCGAACCCTCAACACTGACTTGCCAGCGGCCAACGCCGACCGTGATCGGTACGCCTATGTCGTCTACACATAGACCACTCTACCCTCCTGCTGGAAACATCACGGCCCTTGTTATCTATAATAGCACTTTGAAAACTTGACTCAGCTCTAACCTCAAGACTTCTACCACCTCAAAACTTGGTTTCCAACATTATTCGCTCGAAAATAAAGAAATAACAAAATGAAAGCCATAAGAAATTATTCGATAGAAGTGCTGGATTCGACTGAGGTCAATGTATTTTAGACATTCACTATGTTGACAAATATTTCAAATACATATATAGATCTGAGATTGTGTGCATACTCATAACAAGTCCTCGGGTTAAGTTTTGTCGAAAATTATTTTGCTTTTGAGTTGTGCTTGTGCAGTGGCAGGAATTACCTTGCTTAACCATGAAAGCCTGGCCTTCTTCTTTCGCAGAATGGGATAACCAGTCCCGTATAGAAGCAAGGACTGCACGGAACAGAAATTATAAGGATAAATCGGGTTCGTTTATGCACAAACGCCTCTCAAGATTGCATACATCATAAAATCCCTGCAGGACGTAGTTTTGCAAACTCATCATTATTTTACCTATGTTATCTGTACTGTGCATTGCAATTGTATAATTTAATAATCAAAAAATTTATTTGGACTACCCCTAGTATTTTCAGGGGGTCAATGATGGCTATTTAAGATGACGAGTTATATCACACACACACCGTTTCTCATTTATGACTATAATGATGAGAGTGAAGTCTCATTTGTATCTTTTTGAGATATTATTATCTATACATGACCATCTTAAAGTAGCTTTTGGACCACCTGTTCCAGAGGGAAATATTACTTCTAAGAGGAATTATGTGCATTTGAAAACCCATATATATATTGTAGAAAATCGAATTGGTATTTTCACTGCAATAAACATTGCTATGTAAAATTCTTTTCTTTATCAAATTCATAATGAAACAGCTTCAAAATGACAATGCATATTAATATCTAGTTAGTAGAAGTGTTTTAGTCAAATTGTAATGTGATTCATTAAGTTAATTCAATGCATAAAGCCATTTAAATGTCAATATCCATAAATTTAAGTATTTTTACATAATCATACCTTTCATACACCATTTGTGAATCGTCATAATAGATAAAACATAAATAGTATATTTTTATAAGATCTGTGTGTAATTTATATCAATATTCTCCTACCATATAAGAATGAAAGATCTCCAAAACATCTGTGATAAACAACTGAATAAAATAATGGTAATTTATGTGTTAGTAATATCAATAACACTTTGAAGTATGATATCATGTATTCAGAATCTAGGATTGTAGAAAATGTTTGTATTAAATAAAATGTAGGTAATTTAGTCGTTTCATAGTTGCTTTTTGGGTTTATTTCAATTGTTCTTTACAAAATGGCCCTTGCATTTGTACAGGTCCACACAACTCATGCCAGTATAATTACTAACAAAGGAATATTTACAAGTATGTGTCATTTTGTAACTACCCACTGGAATATAATAGCCCTCTAAGAGCATGTAAGTAGACATAATTGCGACTGACTAAATGATTACTGTAATGTAAGATTTTGTTTGCCAAATAAAAATCAATATTTATCGAACCAAGGTTTGTAATGTCATTTATTTAACTTAAAAACTACTCAATGACAAAAATATGATGCAACACTTCAAAAAAAACTAACAAATAATTCTATTAAAACAATGGTAGAATTTGTCTTTACACTTTTTATTTTTGTTTTAGTATAGAATTTCAATATTTTATAGTTAATTTGACAATAATACTTTTAGCTCTTTGCATTTTATGTGTAAATAACAGCAAAATTTATTTTGACAAAATTTATATGGGACAAAATACTGTTGCTCTCAGCCAACAGAGATATCAATCTTTATATTAAAATACAATCAATCAGCAAAGTTTATCTTTTGTTGAACTTAGTCTAAAATAATCAAGAGAAATTATTTATTTCACATTTACATCAAAAGATGCAAACTCAACTGAATTTGTTTAAAGCTAATAGCAGAGATTTACAAACAGCTAAATCACGCTTAATTTGAAGAACTTCAAAATAATTTAGATTTTATGACAGTTTGAAAGTTTTAATACATATAGTGATTATACTTTCCAAAATAACAAGTGTTTCAAAATACGCTTTCGTACTGCAGTATCTGTTGTGCTAGCCTCATCTTTATCACTATTATTAGAAATATAGTATCTTCTAAATATAGCATATTTTGCAGATAATATGACTAGTATGAACACAACTAGTCATAGCGGCCCTTTGTCTTTATTATTTTCACTGGGCTCCTGCTCAGAGCCCGTTTGTGAGCTATTTTCTTTCAAAGGTAATAATTGAAACCTTAAAGTGTTACCTTTATTCCTTTTTTGTACTAGCTTTGCTGAAGTCTTGACATTTTTCTCGATTATTGAATAGATGTTTTCCTGAAAAGTCAAAATACATGAGTAAGTCTTCTGTTACAATGGACTTAAAGATTACATAGCAATCTAAATCAAGTAATATTTTAATTACTTTTAATCAACCTTGTAGAAGTCAGGTCTTGAATATCCCTAGAAACCTACAATGCCAGGATATAAACCTTATGACAGGTAAAGAACATGAAATTTTAATACACCCATTTTTTTTAAACATAAATAGGCACTAAAATTAATTACCAAAGAAATTAATAAAGAGTTAATGGAAACAAAACAACCTTAATGAGTAAAGAATTGTTGGATTGTAAAGTGTTAAACCAACAAATATATTAAAACAGAATAAAGTAAGCTAACACAACAAGATGAGAAAAATAAATGGAACTTTTATTTTTCAACAAAATCATATCCATAAGCCTATTATAAATAGGGAAAGTAAGTATAAAATATATCCTATTAATATTACTTAATCACATTGTAAGAACTGAACTATCTGGAATAGCACATTAATACCCCAAAAAATACATAGTTTCTAAAGAAAGAGCCCTATTTGTATATGCCATCCTAATATTTTAAACACTGACTGATTATAATCTAATGCATAAGATTATAATCACAAGGTAGGTTAGTTTATAGCCTGACTGTTTAAATTGCATAAAGCATGAACAGCCCACTAAATGTTCCCACTGCTGGGACTCGGGCCTTCTCTCGCAAGGAGAGAGTCAAGGCTATAATCCACCACGCTGGCCCAGTGCGGGTTGGTGGATGACACATGTCTTTGAAAGATTCTAGGTACATGTCAGTTTCCTTACTATGTTTTCCTTCACCATTTTAAGGTAGTGGCATTACACACATGACTTCGAAAATACAGCTGTGCGTGTGGTTTTGAACCTGGGGTCTCCAGATCAGCAGTCGCAGTTCTCAAGGCTGGTCTAGTAACTTGTATTAAATTGAATTGAAGTGAAATCTTCTTTAGGTGCATTGGGCATTTTTTAGATGGGATAAAATGGGATAAACCATAAAACTCAGATCAATGTTACCTTTACCAACATCTCTGTAGGTACATATCAGTATGTACACAAATAGTGTAAGTACATAATTATTGTTCACATTAACACTTGTTTCTTTTTTATTAGAATGGAAATTTTTTCAACAAAGCCAACTATGAGTTAGACACAGATGAAAAATAATTAATAGTGTTAAAAGTGTAACCAAAATAATCTACATAATAACAACCAAAGAAAATCCGATGAACCTACCATTTTATCTGGCTCTGCTGCTTCTCCGTTAACAATAACTCTGACTTCGAATTGTTTCTCTACAAGCTTCACCATTTTTCGTACAGCAGTCATCAAATCATGCTCTCCTATTTTTGTAGACAATGTAAGTAATTTTTCTCCCTTCACAGCATTGTTCTGACGGGCTGCTTGTTTCTCTTTTCTCCTTGTGAGTTCTTCTGCATGATATTCAGAACTTGTCATCAACCTAAAACAAAAAACAGACATCATTAATGACTACATACCCCTGGAGATAAATAAAATTAGTATCACTAATGTTCAAGTTTCTAGGCACTCACTTATAAATAGGTCTTCTTGTTTTAGAATCGACATCGTGGATTTTGACTAACTTCAACTCTCGCCTCAAGGACAGATTTTCAGCATTTTTCAAATCAGTGATACTGACTGATTTATCTGTCCCTATTAGTGTTATCCTGTTCTCATATTGCTTTCTTTTCGGTACTTCTTTTCCATCAGCAGTTAGTCTTGTAGTAATAGACCGATTATCCAGCAACCGTTTGACACTAAATAATGCGAGAAACTTATTCATTGTATTTTTCAAAAACTACGATATAAACAAAGATATCCCTAACCTATAATTATTTATTTATAAATTCATTTTCATAAAATGAATTAAGCAACTACGTATTTTGGAAATTATTTCGTCTGAAACATCAATAGTCCGTTTTGGAAACACAAAACTGGGAGAGAAATATAAGTATTTTTAATTTATTCTGTAAATCTTCGAGGTCTGCAGTCTGGACTGATGAAAAATTATTAAAATTAAAATTAGACATTGACATTTGACATCCATGGTAATGATTAAAAATGTGACACTTGACAATGATAAAGGCACAGACTAAGTGGATAAAGGTTACATAGCAAAAATATTAAAATACTAATGTTTACTCTACAGAATCAACCTTTCCGTCAACTTTATAGTATGAAGTGGCGTCCTGTCTCCTGTCAACAATTTAACCTCTGGGCAGGCAGGGCAGGGCTAGCACGGGCAGTGGACAATCACTCCACCGGGAAAGGAAATAATCTCTTTCCCCCTTGTCAATTTTGTCCACTTTCAGGGTAGCGATTCACAATCCATTCGGTTGCACCCGGATGGACACAGTCGGTAGCGTTCCCGCACCCAAATGGATCGGAATTTGCGATTCTCGACGCCAATCGGATTGGCGTAGGAATGTCTTTTTTGGCCAGACCAAAGACAAGCTACTCTATCTAGTTTTCAAATATGGTAGAAAAGTTAACTCTTGGTAGAAATATACAAATCGTCAAATAACTGTATTTCGGTTTATTTTGTGGTGCTCAATGGCTACCTTATATTTAAAACTGCATAATAAACAAGGAAATCAAACAATAACCTTAGGAAATTTGCATTTGAAACACAATAAGTCATTCGTACATACTTTTTACTTGTCAATCTGTTGATGTTGTCAAAGTCAACGGAATCATTCTTTGTTTTGTTTTGAAATCATAAACCTTAACAACAAAAAAAGTTGTTTTTTTTTTCGCCGTCGCAACTGATAGCCGTCACACGGGAGGCGCGAATTTTGGCAGAAAAACCCGGTTAATCGCGCCTAATTAGGCGCTATTCGTGTTAAATATTGATAAATAGTGTTACCCCTTGGTGGTGGGATATACTAACAAGGTGAGTGCGTATTATAAATAACAGTTTAGTGTTTTTTCCATTCTGTAGGCGTCCATCATGGACGCTCCCCAACCAAAACCTCCTGACCCGCCGGATATCTTTTCAACACCTACAACAGGCTCAAAACGAAGCGCTACAGAGGTAGCTCATAATGAAGATCCTAAAAAAACTATAGTGAACCCAGAAATGACCTCTGCATCAATACAGAATGTTTATATTCACCCATCGCTTGTTATCGGTGTAAAAGAGTATACAGCTGTTGATAAGGGACCTTTTTTGATCCATGTTTCCCGATCTGACCCTGACCCTGCGGGAGGCGCATCTATTAGAGCAATTAAATTCGGACAGTTTCTCTGTCAAAATCGCATACAAAACATTCGCCCAGACGGAATAAAAAAAGTGGGTAGAAATAAGTTATCCGTAGAATTTACGACATATACTGCTGCTAACTCCTTCTTAGACAATCCTATTCTGGAAGACAATTTGTATCAAGCTGTGATTCCCAACTACAATATAACAAAAATGGGAATAGTCCGCCAAGTTCCTGTTGATGTATCTATGGATGAATTTGCTAACTCACTGGTCGTTCCTAACGGATATGGTGTTCCATTAAAAGCGCGAAGATTCAACAGGAAAGTTATTACTGATGGAAAGCCCTCCTGGGTCCCAACTCAGACTGTGGTCGTTACATTCCAGGGTCAAATACTCCCACAAAAGTCTATCTCTTCCACACATCCCTCCTGTAGACACATACCAATTCCCAACCATTCAATGCCTCAACTGTTGCCGGTTTGGTCACGTCAAAGCCCAATGCCGTTCCAAACCTAGGTGTTATCGATGTACCCAACCTCACTCTGGTGAGTCTTGCAGTGTAGAGGAGAGTGAGGCCACGTGTCTACACTGCTCCGGACAACATTTTGCTGGCAACAGGAGTTGCCCTGAGCAAGGGAGGCAGAAGGCCATCAAACTCCTAATGTCTCAAGATAACCTACCTTATGCAGAAGCCTCACTTCGATACCCAAAGGCTATTAGACCATACTCAGAGGTAGTTAAAACACTTTCTGCTCCCACTTCCCACACTTCCACTTCACACCAAACCCAATCCAAATCTCAAAACAGCTACAGAAAAACAGTGTTTGCTACCCCTCGGCCCAGAGCCCCACTAAGTAAATCTTATGACAGAGAAGCTCATGAAGCTATAACCTTAGAAGAGACATCTGACTTACCCAATGGATATGCCTTGTCCCAATCTCTCCCTCTACCTCAGGATCATAGCATCCTGGATGTCCTTCTCTCAACTATTATAAGTTTAATTTCCCAAAACAATTCCTGTATACCGTCCCACGTTGCCCATAAATTATCACAGTTACTATCTTTAACCAATCATGGACCAAGTCATCCTACAATGGAATGCTCGCAGTCTCCGTCCCAAGAAGCCTAGTCTTCTCCACTTAATTAACAAATATAACCCTACAGTCATTGCTGTTTCGGAGACGTGGCTAGTGCCCGGTTCCCGATTTAGGGTCCCAGGTTACTCATGTCTTCAAGATGACAGGGCTGATGGGTATTCCGGAAGCGCATTATTTGTAAGGCGCTCACTCCCTTTTCACAAATCCTCTCCCCTGCCCTTCCTGACATTAATATAGTAGCTGTGAAAGTATTGGACATCTCCTATGTGTCCATTTATATACCCCACCCAATACTACCATGATCCCTGATATCCAGTACTTAATCTCCACGATACAACCTCCCATGATTGTGATGGGAGACTTCAATGCCCATCACACTTCATGGGGTTGTAGTATGGATGACGACTTTGCCCTATCACTTCTAGACGTTTTTGATGACTCCAACCTATGTGTTATGAATGATGGTTCCCCCACCCGTAGAGTCTCTCCCACCCAAAATCCCAATAGTGCAGTTGACCTCACCATATGCACCCCAACACTAGCTTCACTCATCTCTTGGCAAGTTTTACCCCAGTCCTATGGCAGTGACCATTTCCCTATCTCCATCTCTATCCCTAGCAGAACTCTCCCTGGCTACAACTTTAATCCTCTCCTCAAATACAGACTATCAAACCCCAATTGGTCATCCTTCTCCCTTTCCCTAGAAAACAAAATAGAATCACTTCCACCAACAAATCACTCCAATACCACCCAAAATTACCATCAGCTTGTTGAGGCTATAACTGCCACTGCTGACGAACATTTCCCATTAAAAAAATCACCTAATTTTAAAACCTCCACTCCTTGGTGGGATGCAGATTGCACAACCGCTGCTAAGAAAAGAAAGGAGGCAGAAAAAACATACAAGCTCTCCATGACATTAGCGAACTTCCTTGAGTATCAAAATATTGCCGCCTCAGCAACTAGGCTATTCAAAAAAAAGAAAAGGCAAGGGTGGATTAGTTTCTGCGAAAGTTTGTCTCCCAAGAACACCATCATCTCTAGTTTGGAAACAAATGAAAAGATACCGAGGTTCATTCATCTCTGATATCTCAACAAACATTGACCCATCTGAATGGATAGAAAATTTCGCTGACAAACTAGCCCCACCCTCCGTCCCAAACTCTGATTGCCTCCCATACATACCATCTAGTCTCCCACCAGCTCATAACCTAGACTCTCCTTTTCATTCCCAGAACTCAAACTAGCACTCAATGGCCTTATGGACTCCTCCCTGGGGCAGATGGCATTCCCTATTCATTCTTACAGAATGCATCTGATAGGACCAAGGAGTTCTTTTTAGACATCATCAACAGCTTGTTTGAGAATGGTATAGTCCCTCCACGTGGAAATCCCAGGTGATCATCCCAATACTTAAACCAGGTAAAAACCCTCTGATGCTAATAGTTACAGGCCTATTGCTCTATCCTCTACATTAGCAAAACCACAGAACACATGATTAAAAATAGGTTGGAGTAGTATGTGGAGCATAATAACCTGCTTGCAAAGACTCAGTATGGCTTCAGAAAGGGCATGAGTACCATGGACAATCTGACGATCTTGACTACTGACATACGAACTGCTATATTAAAAAGAGTACCTTATTGCTGTCTTTTTGGATATTGAAGCCGCATACGATAACGTCCTCCTTCCGGTGCTCAGGAGAAAACTCTCTGAGCTGAGCATTCCGCCGAAGCTGTCCCAATTCATATGCAGCATGCTAGTGAAAGAAAGGTTTCAATAAGGTGCCCTAACTCCGAGACCCTTGCTAGAAGTGTGTGGAGGGTTTACCCCAAGGATCAGTAGCTAGTCCAATCTTATACAGCCTCTACACATACGACCTGGAACAAACAGTTCTGCCTTTCTGCGAGATACTCCAATATGCTGATGATATTGCTCTACATTCCACTGGTAAATCTTTTGAGGACTGTATCAATCAACTCAATACCGCTCTGGAGCACCTCACAAAATGGTTATTGGGCCATGGTCTAGGTCTAGCGGCAGCTAAATGTAGAGTAATTGTCTTCACCAATAAGAGAATAGTCCCCCCTGCAGTGGTTGAAATTAATGGAGAAATAATTCCAGAAGATAGCAAAATCAAGTTCCTGGGTGTGTGGTTAGACCGCAAATTGTCTGGTGTTTCCCACTGGGAGTATGTATACAAAAAATGCGAGAGAAACATCAATATCCTGAGGTCCTTATCTGGTGTGTGGTGGGGCTCTCACCCCTTCACGCAAAAGATTATGTACAATGCTATAGTACGCAGCCACATAGACTATGGTTCCTTTCTTTTGGACCCTGGTAATAAAGCTAGCCTCAAAACTATAGACAAAATACAATCAAAATCCATGAGAATCATCCTTGGAGCTATGAGGTCGTCTCCCATCAACGCAATGCAGGTGGAATGCTGCGAACCCCTCTGTGCCTGAGGCGGCAGTATCTATCTGACAGGTTTTTCGTCAAATTAGCTCAACAAGGCAATCACCCCTAATCCCAAAGCTGGAATACTTAGCATCACTATACCAACCACAGAGATTATTAGATGATTCCATTCCATGCATACTGCGCAGCTACATATTTCTATGTCGTCTTCCCTACCCTCTCGTACAGTATCCCATCCTTCCCTATATTCTACGCCTTATGAAGCGTTAACTTTCCTACCCAACAACATCATCCTGGACTTTGGGGTGGACAAGAACACTGTAGAAGCTAATAAAGTGTTTAGTTGGAAAATTGAAACTGAATATAAAGACTGGCACAAAATATTCACTGATGCTTCTAAGTCCCCTACTCTCCAGTTGGTGCTGCTGTATGGGTACCTTCTACAAGTATAATCTTGAACTTCAAGTGCCCTCTGTAACTTCTGTCTTTACTGGTGAAGCTATAGCTATCCTAGAATCCATCAAATTTATTGTATCACATAACCTCAACAAATCCTTAATTCTTACAGACTCTAAGAGCTGCCTCCAAGCTATCCTCTCTAATCCATTCCGAACAAAACCAAATTCCCATAATCCTGAAAATACGAGAAGCCCTACTAGAATGCCTCAAACAAAATATTAACATTGTTCTGGCTTGGATACCTGGCCACTCAGGCATTGTTGGTAATGAGCATGCAGATGCCTGGGCCAAAAACGCTGTAATTTCAGGATCCCTTGATTACTCCCAAATCCATACTCATGATTTATGCACTATTCTGAAACCTATGATGAATAAATGTTGGAACCAAAATGGCAAACATCTAGAAAAGAAAAGGGTATGTTCTACGGTAACTTACAACCAGATATCTCCAACAAACCCTGGTTTTTAAAACACAAAAATTAACAAATCTACCATTTCGACAATATGCCGTCTTCGCTTGAACCACTCTTGTACGCCTGTCTTTCTAGCCAAACTCAGGATCAGGAATCACTCCATTTGTGAATGTGGCTTAGATGAGGAAATGTGGATCACATATTCTTCAGTTGCCCCTTGATGCAGCAGTCCTTATATGATGTCATCCCCAGATATTCCTCGTCCTACCTCCTTAAATCCCTCCTCTCCCTAGTTAATACTCCCTTTGTATATATTTTATGTAAATATATTAAAAAAAAAAAAAACTATAACTATAACTATCTATACTTGTATATATTCTAATATATGTGGAAATATATGTGTGTGTTGTCTTGTGCTCGTCCTGTAGTTAGAACTAACCCCTTTCTTTTTCAGAAAAGGGGGAAAACAAATATACACGAATTACATTCAACAAAAGTTACCGTACACCAATCTCCCCGTGTGGCGGTCTATCTTTCTACGTGACATTGGCGAAATTGTGAGGCTAAACCACAATAAAAGCCATAAACCAAAAGTTGAAGTTGAACAAAAAAAGTTTATAGTTTTAACTCTTAAAACAGAAAACACTCAATAACCGTAGCAGGGAGATCAATATTACTGTTCCTACGAATGTGATCAATTACCTATTCATTGTCTAAAAGGACTGTGATGCCCAAAACGACCGTGATGTCGCTTGAAATGCGAATGTCAAGCAACTTGGATGCAATCATAAGGAAGACTCATAAAATTGTCAAGAGAAGAAGAAGAGAACTTATAATATAATACTCCGTACAAGAAGCCAGCAAATGTGATTATACATATGTGTAAAACGACTTGGTAATGTCGCGCTAACCTCAACTCGCATTTTCAAGCAAATTGGATGCAAAGAATGTAGGAAAACTCATAAAATTGTCTAGAAGAGAAGTTATAATAATACAATACTCCATTCAAGAAGCCAGAGAGTTTTCGTTTTCATTGAACTCACATTGAAGATGAAAGCAATTTTCAGTAAAAATATTCACTTACCTACTGATTTCAAACCTATTATCCAATTTCATTTTGTAAGAATATGATATTATGTAATAGATACAGTGCATAACATCAATTGTGATTTAAGTTAAATTAGTTTTCTCTCTATTTAGGTAGGTATTTTAATAAAGTCAATAAATGTTAATTTGGTGCAAACATGGTAACTTTTTATAAACAGTATTAATGCATATTACATAAATAATTAATTTGTCTTGAATCTTAGTATCTCTTATTAAATAAAAATCCTTGTATTGCACTAAAGAGTTGGGATCATCATAATTTGAATAAGTTTAGAAATTACAATATCCCAGTTAGGTATTATGCAGTTTAGTATGGAAAAGTTAACTGAATTAGCTATATTGTAATATGTCTACAATTATAATAAATACTTTAATTATAATAAATTAGGAAAATAAAACATTTGGTATGTACAAAAATCTAAATGTTTTATTGACTCCGGATTATACTTTAGTACGGAGAGCATTTTATGATTAATTCATTTTTACAATTTTCTGTTTGGTCTCATATTAATAGTTGTTCTCAATGGTAAAAACAGCAATACACAATCTCTGTTTTTAAACTTCATTGCTAAATAACATACAAAGGTTAGAAAAACATATAAAAGACCAGCAGCAAAAATACAATCTAGCCCAAAAAGAAATTGAAGAACTCATATTGGCCTTGAATAGTTTGATGGATTCAAAATCATCAAATCTAAATAATACCTTAAGCGAAACAAATTCTCTAACAGGGTCAAGTACAAATAATATAAGTGGCATTCTCCACTCAACTACATCGGAATATGTAACTAACAAAACAGTATTAATAAAATCTGACGAAATGAATATAAATAATACTAGCGATTTAACCAATAATACACAAAATTCTACTGTACAGCAAAAATCTGAAAGAAAAGAAATAAATAACATTGACATGTTTTGTGATGCCATTGGCATAGGATTTGGAGAGATTTTTGATAATATATCCGATAAACTAAACATAATTAATACATGTATCCCAAATGTAAATTACAATCAATTAATAAATAAAGTTTTATCAAGAAAGTTTGGTCAAAAGTCCAACATTATTATAATATCGGGAAGTACTTCAGGTGTGACAAAAAATGTCCTAATTAATTGTGTAAATTCACTGACTAAGTTGTTTAATAATGGTAATGTAAATAAAATTGTACTTTGCACATTCCCGTATTCGGCGTCATTGAGCAAAGCTGAAAATCAAAAAATATACTCGTTAAATATGAACTTATATAATCTTACCAATAGCAGAAAAAAGGAATTTCTATTATTTGACGTCAACAATTTTATGAAAAATCCGAAATTTAATGCAGTAAAACAATTATTACCGAGACATGCTAAAATTACAATAGCTAAACTTATGTACCACTCTTTGCTAAATGACCAAAATATGGGATCACAGAATCTGACGAATCGGAATATCATCACAATTGACACAACAACCAATAATTGTTTAAACTAATGAATCTGACAACAGAGAGGCATCACTATGTTTCTACAAAAAAAAAAAAATATCCTAGGCCTCCCTAGCAACACTAAAACTAGTTTAACTAAGAATATGAACTCAAATACTTTAAATATTTTGTATCAAAATATAAACCGATTTTTGGGCAAAATAGAAGAAATTGAAATGTATTTACAGAGTTCAAGTAAACCTGATGTAATATGTTTCACTGAGACTTGGTTGTCCAGACTCGAAATGAACTTTTCTCTCAATAATTATGACATAGGTAGCGTTTTTCTTAGAAAAAAAGGCCTCGGAGGAGGGTGTATCATTTTTGTGAAAAGAAATATAAAATTCAAATCACGCAAAGACATTGAAAAACTCAGTGTCGAAAATCATTGTGAATTAGCATGTATAGAGTTCGAATCATCTGTTATTTTGTGTGTGTACAAACCGCCTAAAGCTAACTTTGAGACCTTCTTAACAGTATTGGAGGAAACTTTGTGCAAAGTGTCTAATAGAGGCAAGCAGATGGTTATGTGTGGTGACTTCAACACCAACATTCTAATAGATTCATCTGTGAAAGGTAAAATGATTTCGTTGTGTCAATCTTTCAACTTATCAGAGGTATTTGTTGAGCCAACTAGGGTAGCAGTAACTAAAACGGGCACATCAGCTACATGTATTGATAATTTTTTTTGTTGACTGCGAGTTTTTTAACTCGGAGATTGTTAACTGTTTGCGATCAGATCATAAAGGCCTAAAAATCAGTATTCGCACAAATATAATACGCAAAGAAAAAAACATTCAAATTAGGCCCATTACACAAGCTCGCGTTGAAATACTAACTAATGCGATTGACAAATATTTTCAAAGCTTTTCTAGTGACATGACATTAATTGACAATCCGAATAATAGTTATAGCGCATTTTTTTAATACATTAAGTAGGAATTTTAATGACATTTTTCAATCCAAGCAATTAAATATTAATAAAAAACCAAAATTCGCCGAATGGGCTACTACGGGACTATTCATAAGTAGAAATAATTTATATAATTTATACAAATTAAGGACATACTGTACTGACATTTTCACTAAAAATCATGTAAGAAAATATTCTATTATATTTAAAAAGGCTTGTGTACAGGCAAAATCATTTTATATCCGAGACAAAATTAAAAAATCTGACAATGTGATAAAAACAGCTTGGGAAATAATCAATCAGGAAACTGGTAAAACTAAAACACGTGACAAATTGAGTAAAATAAAACATAATAATAAAATTATAACAAACACGACAGAAATGGCTAATGCATTCGAGTCATACTTTACAAGCATACCGTTGGAAACTACCAAGCATTTAAGATCCTCCACATCACAAGCAGAAACTTTATTACGAGAAAATGTGGCTCCTCCTTTATCTAGTTTTGTTTTTCATGAAGTTTCTGCATTGACTATTTTAAAGACGTTTAAAGAGATAAAAGTGAAAGGAACCGAAGACTTGTGGGGCCTTTCTACGAAAAGTATTGAAACAGTTTTAATAAAACTTGCTCCTTACCTGGCCACTCTATTTAACTCGTGTATAAGCAATGGAACTTTCCCAAATTTAATGAAGCATAGTAGAGTGTTACCATTGTTTAAATCTGGCGAAGCAGATGATCCCGGTAACTATAGACCAGTCTCAATACTACCATGTATCAGCAAAATATTTGAAAAACTAATTCTAAGTCAACTTTTATCTTATTTCAATTCAAACAATTTATTGCACGATCACCAATTTGGGTTTACAAAAGGACGATCCACGACAGATGCCGGATTAAAACTCAGTAAATACATTTTTGATGCATGGGAGGATCACTGTGATGCAATAGGTGTGTTTTGCGATCTGTCAAAAGCATTTGACTGTGTTCACCATAAGACTTTGTTGACCAAATTGGCTTTTTATGGGGTATCAAAATCTGCTTTGGATCTCATTTCATCCTACCTGAAGGATCGAATTCAGATAGTTGACATTGACGGAGCAAAGTCAAAAGGATCCACTCTAAAAATGGGAGTTCCTCAGGGTTCCATTCTAGGACCTTTCTTGTTCCTGGTTTATATAAACGATTTGCCCTACTTAGTAAAAAAACAAATCGACACCGAAATTGTTATGTTTGCCGACGACACGTCTTTACTCTTTAAGACCAAGAGAGGTACTGCAAACTTTACGACAATTAACAATATTTTAAATATCATATGTCAATGGTTTGATGCGAACAATTTGGTTCTAAATCCAACAAAAACAAAATGTATAAAATTTACTCTCCCTAACGTACCAATAGCGGACATAAAAATAGAAATGAAGGGTAAAATTATAGAACCCATTAAAACAACTACTTTTTTAGGGATCACAATAGATTCTAAACTGCAATGGGGTATGCATATTAAAAGCCTATCTGACAAACTTAGCTCAGCGGCACACGCAGTTCGACAAATTAGGAAAATAGCAGATGTTGCAACCGCTAGACTGGTGTACTTCGGATACTTCCACAGTATTATGTCGTACGGTATATTGTTGTGGGGGTCAGGCGCTGATATTAACTCTGTTTTTGTTTTGCAAAAGAGGGCAGTACGTGCAATTTACAATTTACCCACTAGACAATCATTAAGAGAGATCTTTAAAAATATAAACATATTAACGGTGCCTTGCTTATACATTTATGAATGTATCATGTTTGCAAAGAAAAATGAAAACAACTATGAGAAATTGTCAGACCTGAACCCAAACACTCGCCATACGCATAAATTGACTTTCCCTAGATGTAGATTGCAAAAAAAAACCAATGCTTCCTTTATTGGAAATTGTATACGATTTTACAACGTAATTCCAAAACAGTTGGCAGGTCTCAAAGGAAAAAGTTTAAAAATGCTATAAAGACTCGTCTGTTAAATAAAGCCTATTACTGTTCTACAGACTTTATTCGTGACGAAAGACAATGGAAACGAGATGTAATTAATTTAAATCTAAATAATTGATTGACATTTTAAATAATTATTGTACTAAGTACTCAACCTAATATAATTTAAGACATTGCCTGACGAAGCCCCTTTACAGCTGAAATACTTGACAAGGCACCTTTACAGCCGCTTAAATGGTTATTATTATTGTTATGAATTTTGTATAATGTATAATAATTCTTTTTATTTCAAATTGTAATCATGAAAAGAAAAAAGAAATTGTGAACATATGACGCTACCAAGTGATACTTGTATCCTATGGTCTGAATAAATGAATTGAATTGAATTGAATTGAAATTATTTAAGGGGCTCCTTTCTGACGTGCATCAACACTCACCTTCACTACTCGAGTTTCTCTCCTGCCCAGCCAAATCTGATATGAGCCTACTATTTCAGATACTCGTTCTAGTATAGAACTTACTGCACTTCTGGAGAAGCCAAGGTCTTTCAGCAGGTTATAGAGAGTTTTGCTGGTATACCTCTCGCTCCCACTACAGCGTATAAATTAACTACATAGCCGTGTTTTGTTAATTCTAAAGCTAAAGTTGAACAGGATACGAAAATACTATCTGTTATACAAGGACGGATCCAGAGAGGGTGGGTCAAGGGGTCATTACCACTCTTAGGCTGGTTCCAGAACTTAGGTAGACCACTAATTAAAACACGCACGCACTTATCGTTCTTACTTGGCCCGACTATGTGACCACCACCTGGGTTCACAGCTGGATCCGCTCTTGCTGTTAGGTATATCGTATTTGACATGATGTCTCGTATCTCCAAAGTTTCTTGGTAGTTTCTTGCCTTTTTGCTCAATCATCACATGTTTCATCATTTCATCTCAAAAAATAAACAATAACAAATCAAGTATGGCAATAATCCATTTCTAGCAATTTTTAGAGCACAAGCTTAACTTCAAAACCCAAAATTTCAAAAACTATACACATATTATACACTTAAGTAAACAAAAACTCGTTTAGTGTCCATAATCTTACAAACATATTGAGAAAAACAGAGAAAAATTCAGTAAATACAATAATCTGAAAATCGGATTTAGCTATCCACGATAAAAAAGCTGTCCGAATCTCAACCGAATAGAAACAGCTGGTAGTCGGTTGGAAACGTCAAAACTAATCGGAATCTCCGTTGTGAATCGCAAATTGCTCGTCCCAGTCGGTAGCGGCCAGTTTCCGTGGCTCAGCCCGAACCGAATGGATTGTGAATCGCTACGCTGAGCACGGACTCGCCGGTGCGGTGGATAGTTATTCCAAGGTGGAATACGGCGGGAGTAGCGTTATCACTTCAGTATTGCCGTTATAAGAAAATTAAATAGAAATGACGTTTTAATCATCAGTTTTTCAGTCAATTCATCATACCTTCAAATTTGTTCGTTCTTTTTACTTTATTTTTTTTCTGTGCTGCGTTTTGAGGTTTTATTTATTTTTGTAAGCAACTATAAAACATTTTCTCATCTAAATCACATACCTTAATCCAGAGAACTCATTTAGATATAAAAATGAGCAGAAGAAAGTAATAGGTAAGAAAAACAAAGACAAATTTTAGTTATTAAAATATGGATTTATAATTTATTGTCTATTAGAATGAGCCACTTTGAGTAAATTTGTTTCCTTTGTGTCGGGTATAGGATGCATTCTGGCGCTATTCTGGTTAGAGGACTCCATATTCTCCAATGGACTCTGAAAAAAAAACAGAGAAAATTTAGTATTTTGAAACTGTGTTCTACTAGTGGTGCATGATGTTATATAGTGTTATAGAACTATAAACAATTTCAGAAGACGTCTCCGGATCGTAATGGAGCACTCTGTCTATGCCTAGGCACCTGAATGTCTCTTTTAAATATCCCTTTGCTCTTTCCACACAGTTGCGGGCTTGGCAAGATTCAAGATCAATTAACTACTTATATAATATGCATTAATACGAGTATACATCATTAACAGTTACAGTGTTTCTTCTCTACATAATAAAGGTTTCTTACGAAATTAAATTGTACTTAGGATTAGCTTACTGATTAACTTATTAAGGTTAATTAGCTAATATATTTACTCTATCCGTAGTTCAACGACAAAACGAAAACAAGAACAAAATTAAAATTTTGACTAACCCCCGACTACCTCAGATTTGTTATCTGTACAACATTCTACTAGTCAAGCCCTTTCATTTGATACTTATATTAAGGGAATTGTGAAAAAAGAAATGTATTTCGCCATTTTGTGGAAGCGGCCATCATAATTTGAAATTTGTCATAGTGCAATATATTCTACTAGTCAAGCCCTTTCGTTTGAGACCCATATTGAGGTAGGTTGTGAAGAAATATATTGTCCGCCATTTTGTGGTGGCGGCCATCTTTAATCCATATTAACCAAACATTGCTAAGAACATTTGCATAGATATTAACTTTCAAATAAATAAATCCGCATCGAAATCAGCCGATCCGTTTGAGCTCTACGGTGCCATAGACAGTAGTGTCCGACCGAAAGTTCGGTTTCGGTTTCGTTTTCGGCCGAGATTCGGCCAAAAATCAAGTTTCGGCCACAGTTTCGGTTTCGGCCAAAATCGGCCGAAACTTTTGCCGAAACCGAAACATAACAAGTTCAAGCACGTTCACGATCGCCTAACTTTGTTTTCCGCGGCAACGCTTTGACGGACGCTCTCGGCCCTTTTCGGGAATTATCGTGCGCCATTCGGATAGTTCTGTAGCAACCAGCGATGCCAACCGTACGAGGTTCCTCGTACAAATACGAGATTTGTAGTCTTTCGTACGAGGTACGAGGACACTACTAATTAACCTCGTACAAATAAGTACGAGATTATAATATTGCTATTATAAAATAGTGAAAACTAGAGCCTAGAATCAGAACTTGTAAGGACTAACAAGACTTCTTACTGATTTCTTATCTATCCTATTATGATATATATTGTGTTTCCATTTCATGCCCTAATTAAGGCAAAATAATAGGTAAAATGCACCAAATTTCAGTATTTTAATAAATTATATACTTGACCACGTGAATTTCGGTTTCGGTTTCGGTTTCGGCCGAAACTGAAGCCACGGCCGAACATTCGGTTTCGGTTTCGGTTTCGGCCGGAAAATCAGTTTCGGTCGGACACTAATAGACAGATACACACACAGACAGACAGACATCGACGTCAAACTTATAACACCCCTTTTTTTGGTCGGGGGTTAACAAGCTGGCTTCTTGTATTAAGTATGATATTATAACTTCTTTTCTTGACAATTTTATGAGTTTTCCAAATGCTTTGTAAAGTAGTATCAAGTATCGCAACATGTGTAGCTTGAAATGCCGAGTCGAGATTAGCGCGACATCACTAAGTCGTTTTATACAAGGAATCACATTTATAGAAACAATAAAATGTATGAGCCTGATACGGTTATTGAGTGTTTTATGAGTAAAAACTATAAAAGTTATACCTTTTGTTGTTAAAGGTTTATGATTTCAAAACAAAGAATGGTTCCGTTGACTTCGACAACATCAACATATTATGGCGAAGTAAAAAGTGTTTACGAAGAATGTAAACTATGATTCATTGTGTTTCAGAAGCAAATTTCCAGAGGTTATTGTTTGATGTACTCGTTTATTATGCAGTTTTTAAATATAAGGTAGCTATTCAGCACCATAAAATAAACCCGAAATACAGATAATTGACGATTTTATATTTCTATACCACGAGGTAACTTTTCTACCAATTTGAAAATGTATTCGAAAACTAGATGAAGAAGCTTGTCTGGTCTGGCTAAAAAGACATTCCTACGCCAATCCGATTGGCGTCGAGAATCGCAAATTCTGATCCTTTCGGGTGCGAGACCGCTACCGAATGAGTCGTTTCGAATGCAACCGAAACCTCCTAAAAACAAAACCCATGTACGATAAGTGCCCTGTTTCATTCGTCAAACGAAAAATTCGTATGGATACACTTGACGAGTGGAACAAGAGGTATGCAGCGGGAAAAACAGCTGGAACAACAAAGGCCTTCTTTCCTGATCCGATTGTGGCTTACAAAACAATCAGGCACCTCAAACCGCAAGGCACACTCACTCAATTGATGACGGGGCACGGTGGGTTCTCTCAGTACCTGCACAGGTTTAAGTAAGGGAAAGCCCATCGTGCATCTGTGAACCCGGCAAGGAGGAAACACCGTTGCATGTGATCACCGAATGCCCTGTATACGGAAGGTTACGCCATGATACTGAACAAACGATAGGAGAAAATATATGCTTCGACAATCTGCCCAAATTAGTTAATGATAAAGTTACCAGCGAAAAATTTATAAAATGTTAATGTGAATTAAAATGTGAATGTATGTGAGCAAGTAATAAATAAAAATAAAGTGATAGATAATCAAAGATGAGTACATATATTATCATGTATATATACATCAGCTTATTAAAACATAAGTAAACAAAATTCGAAAAGTACCCTAACATAATATGATGCATAGTAAAAAGGTAAGAAATGATTATTAAAGTAGATATTCTGGTAACACCTTTCCTTCCCTGAGATACTACGGGGAATCAAGACATGAAACTGATATATCGAAAATGGTAATAAACCCCTGACAATCATGATCGTTAGGGATAAAGCGGAAAAAAATGCAACCAAATGGATTTAGAATCGCTACCCTGAACTGAAAACGTCCCTGTATAGAGCTGTGAGAAAACGGTTACTTGTGTCGTGATTAAAAATAAAAAAAAAGTGCGTGTGCTTTAGACCACATGGCAGAAATAAAACTAAAATAAGAAATAACTAAATAATAAATATAAATAAATAAATATTGGTGGAAAATTCACACACAAAACCATCTGACCCCAAACTAAGCAAAGCTTGTGTGATGGCAGCCAGATAGCTGATATAATACTTATATAGTTTTAAATACATACTTATTACACATAGAAACACCCAGACACAGTGCAAACATTTGAATTCATCACACAAATATTTGCACTGGGTGGGGATCGAACCCACGACCCTCGGCTTCGCAGGCAGAGCTACTACCAACTAAGCCACGAGGGCAGTCAAACTAACTATTACACTAACTAACTATTGAATAATTTTAATAAATAAAAATATAAACTATTACATAATTATTATAAATTGAAAATAGTTAACACAGGGACACGCCAGTGACAGATGCGGCTGAAGAACTGTAGGTATATAGCTAAGAGAAAAAAAAAAAAAATTGGCAGTCATAGGAACTGCTGATAGAAGTGAAAACTTACATATAACTCAGAATTTGATAGCTCACTTTGGAAACTACCCGGGTGAAAGCAGAGGACGTAGCTAGTCTGGAATAAATCTTCAAAGCATTGTCGTCTAAATAAGTCTTCTAAGAATGACCATCTAAACTGGCATTTCTACGAGTAGATGGTAATGGTCCGAGTTCACCCAAAGATTTACTTCATTAATGAGTGTGCCGCTTCAGCTCAATTCACACCCCAAAAAACTGTGTGGGTTGCGCCAAAAGAGGTGAGGTGTTTACTATCAAAAGTATGGATAACTTCACTCCAAAAGCCTGTGATTTTTGTGTTTTTAGATCATACATTTTGTGTTTCGTATCGAAAATAAGTAATCGAAAGAGACACCTCGAAAGTTAGAAGTCAGTTGAAAATCCAGCTGCTGATGTCTCTAAAAAGTTGATTATAATGTTTTCTTATACAAAGGAAATGTGTATGCTTGCACATGCATGCCACACGGCAGACGTGAAAATAACGAAGAAATAACTAATCAATAAAAAAAACTTGAGAGGTGTCAAGGGTCACCCGGATGGAACGAAGTTCCTCTCGATTAATTAGTGAAGGAATTATTATTATTAACCGACTCCCAAAAAAAGGAGGAGGTTATCAATTCGACCCCTATGTTTTTTTTTTTTTTTTTTTTTTATGTATGTTACCTGATTTCTCGAGAACCTCTGAACCGATTTTAAAATTTCTTTTTGTGTTCGGATGGGTATGCTTCCCGAATGGTCCCATATAAATCTTTTCGAAATCGGTCAAGTAGTTTTTGAAATATGAACCAAAAACTGAAAAATTGCGTATCTGGATGACGTTGTAGATTTCACAAAAGTTATGAATCTCGACCCTGTCAATACAAAATTGTGTAAATGCTTTAATAAAAACTTGTTTTTAACCCCCGACCAAAAAAAGGGGTGTTATAAGTGACGTCGATGTCTGTCTGTGTGTCTGTCTATCTGCTGTGGCACCGTAGTAGAACTCAAACAGATGGGCCGATTTCGATGCGGTTTCTTTTATTTCAAGGTTAATACCATAGCAGATGTTCTTAGCTATGTCTGGTTAATGTCGATTCAAGATGGCCGCCTCCACAAAATGGCGGCCAAATATTTTCACAACCTACCTCAATTTGGGTATCAAATGAAAGGGCTTGACTAGTAGAGTACTATGTACTATAACAAATTTCAAATCCAAAATGGCCACCACGACAAAATGGCGAATTATATTATATTTTTCATTACTACCTCAATTTGGGTATCAAACGAAAGAGCTTGACTAGTAGAATACTTTTCACTATGAAAAAATTCAAATCCAAGATGGCCGCTTCCACAAAATGCCGAAATACATTTGTATTTTCACAACTCCCTTTATATGGGTATCAAATGAAAGGGCTTGACTAGTAGAATGTTGTACAGATAACAAATCCAAGGTAGTCGGGGTTTAATCAAAATTTTTAATGTTGTTCTTGTACACTAAAAAGAGTAAAATAAACAATTTTCGTACAAAAAATTAAACCGACTTCAAAACCACAAATAGGCACTCAAAAGCGAAAAATAAACTAAAATCATTGTTATAAGCGCTACTCACTCATCTATTTGAAGTCGGTGCCAGTCAGGTCAAAAAGTTAGTAGATTGATGCTATGTAGGCACAGGTAAGTAGTATCTATCCTATACCTGTTAGATTTAGCTGGCACCGACTTCAAATAGATGAGTGAGTAGCTTAACGAAGTTCCTCTCGATTAATTAGTGAAGGAATTATTATTATTTATTATTTACAAAAAACCTGTATACACTCAACAAAAATAATCGTGGCGACACCACACTGTTCAATGCGAAATAGAAATGAAAATATCTGGCTTGCTTTCTATAAGAGAGAGTGACAGACAGAGAAACATGCGACGCCGCACAGCTTACAATAGCAAAAAGTGTCGTGACAACTTTTCGTAAGATTTTTTTCCGTTTAGTCCCTTTCACAACGCGCGATAAAGAACTTCGTTCCAAAAATTATAATGTGTTCCTATATTGACTATTGTAAATCATATACCTAAGTTAATTTAAAATAAAAATTATACGTAAATTAATTAATTTTGATATCTTTTTTTGATTTAGTACTAAACACTCATAACGCCGTCTAGTAGTATAGTAGTAGTATTTATTTTCTTCTGATTTCAGAAGAAAACAAATAGTTTAAACAAATAGCGAAATCATGCATGCTTGACGACTGGTTTGAACGTGAGGAGTGGTCGATATTCGAATATCAAGATACTGTTTATACTCTGTCTACGGATGGCTTCAAACTTCCTTCAAATCTTCAAATCTTCGAGAAATGACAAGTAAGAATGTGTCGTTCGTTCAATTTGAGAGAACCGGATCGCACCTGAACCATAGATAAAAGACCCGGGTCGTTCGACCCGTTCAAACGAACCATTGGTTATTTTTGAGCCAGTGCTACATATGCTAGTCAATAGAACTACTCGTTCAGTTGCTTTTCGCTTCGTTCACCGTTCAATCAAACCATTGGTTTATAAACATAAACTAATAAACAGTTTATGAATTACGTTTCGGGATTCATGACGATCGTTTGACAACCATTTAATACTGATTTTGATCATAGTAAGATTTTTAATACGCAAACTGGTTTTATGTTATGTGGCTATAAGGAATAGAGATAGATTAAAATGAAAAATGAACAGTTCGGACGCCAAAAAAATACACAGCATACAATATACAAGATTACAAGATAAACGATAGTAACAAATAACTATAACAATATAACATATTTGACCGAACCATGGTTCGATCAAATATGGTTCGTGCCGTTCGTCGGCTTATTCGACCTTGACTTCACGCGTAACCTGATCTTGTAATCGAACGAACGAATCATTTTAAGCTTACTGATCCAATGGTTCTTATGGTTCTCGCGACCCGGGTTATTTGATTCGTCCGTTCGTGAACGATTCATATTATAATGAGATAATGACAAGCAACAATGCTTCATGCTTAAAATCTTCAAACATATTAGCTTTGTTAATCTGTTACTTATGTTCATTCTTATCTATGCTGCAGCTTCCTTGATTACGGTCGGTGTTCATTCTCGTTCACTTTGTTTTGACAACTTGGGAAGGCAAAATGGTTTGTGTTTTGTAAAAAATAAAATCTTAAAATATTACAATAATCTTGTTCTATTTAATTGAAATGGAAGTGACAATTTATTGTTGAATGTTTCAGTCGGCCCACAAGACATTTATTATCAAGCGGAAGCTTGCTAAGAAGCTGAAACAAAACAGACCTATTCCTCAATGGGTTAGAATGCGCACTGGGAATACTATCAGGTAAGTCCTATTGATTATTCGAGGATATTAAAATTCATTGTGGGAGTTACCGGTGTAGTGGTCTTTACTACTGACTATTGTATTGGCTGGTGTATTATCCTCTCAAACTAGAAGATATTTTAGTGCCGGGGCCGGCGACTTCGATATGAAAATCTTTGGGTTGGAATCATTATCATGTACCTATATTGTTTTCTGACAGCATGCCTACCTACGCCTGTTCGTTTGATGGATAGTAACGAGTTATTACTTAGCACTGTAGTTATATATACAATATATTCTTAGTATTTTTCGTTATTATTGAAAGGTTGATGGGATTTACAAATGTTTGTTTCCTTGGGCCTTGTTTAGTATAATTTTTAGACGAGATCTTGCAATAAAGACACTTCTGGGAATTGACTAATCTGACTGACCCATCTGATCCATACGTGTCGACCGTACACGGAAACCCTGCACGGGGCTCTGAAACATAGTGGTTGCTAGTGGTGCTGTATGGGCCCAAACGGAGCGGGTCGCGAACGGAGACTGATCTCCGTCAATGTGAAACGATGTTCTAGCTCCACATGTGTGGCTCTGTTCAACCCATAAGGTTGGCCCGTATAGATCTTCCAGACAGCTGTGAAACCAGCCATATTAATAGATTGTGTCCATTTACCATTTTCAATACACCTTTTAACTAATCTTCAATCACTTTGAACACAAAAAATATCTAAAATATTAAAATTATAAAATACAAATATCTTTATTGCTGTTTGCAGGTAAGATAAGGTGATACAAAACATTTTAAAAGTTGACCCATACAAACTGGCCACTTAGAGGCATGCAGTATGTCTGGCAATACAGTTTCTATTGGTCTGAATTTATACAGTGATAATAATAGTCAGCTGATAAAGTCTTCTTTTTTCATTTTTAGCTTTAAATCGGTTGTATCATATTATATGTCATCTGATTCATCTTCTATTAATTTCTGGTTCCTAAATTAAATGAATAGTCCACTGGTTGCAATAAGACCCCTTAATTAACGAAAGCACTGGTAGGACCATTCATAATGGGTACCTATTATGACCTTAAGTGGTGAAATGTGGACAGTGACAGTGTAAATGGTCAATGTCACTGAGCAAGCTATGTAAAGGGCTATTCTTGGGGGTTTCTCCACATGGGGGTGATGACATCCACAATGAAGTAGTTTGGAAACTAGTCATCGACATAACTCGGCACATCCGGAAGTTGTAGTGGCAGTTGATTGGTTGGTGATGATGAGTAACCTGGTATAATTATTATAAATGATTGGAAATATACTGAAACATACACATCAAAAACTATCAAATCAATTTTATAACATGTTTTTGCAGTTTGTTTAGTTGAACTTAGTGCAATTTTAAGTCAACCTTGATTTGAACATCAATCATTTGTTTACTAGAACTAAATGTAGTAAACAACTATACTATGAGCAGTCTACTTTATGTTTCTACTGTTAAGACTCTGGATTGTCTCTCTCAAGGAGAAGGTCGAAGGCATAATCAACTACTCGTGTGTGTGTCCACAAATGGCATATCCTCGAAAGATGTTGTTATTCGAGCATCCCCAGTTCCTTGCAATATTTTCCTTATCTATTCAATCTACTATTGATCGGAAACCTGTGCTTCTGCATCTGAAAAATACTCGAGATATGCAGGTGGGATTTCAATATACCAGGGTTTGCATTTGTGTTAGATGTTTTCACCAGTTAACAATAAGAACAAGTACTGAAAGCGATGATTATAACTTTGAAAACCAGTTATTTCTATGGTACCATATCAAACTGCTTCTAACTTGTAAGTAAGCCTAGCCTTTTCCATCACTTTGAATTATATGATGAGAGCTGGTAGCAAATTTATTTGAGGCAGGCTGAAAACTTGTCACGTAGCTCTCCTATTATACCCCAACACAGAGTTGCAGATCCGTCTGGTGAGTAGCAGGGCAAAATGAATCCCTTGATTTAGATCACATGGCAGGTAGAAAGACCCACCAAAATGATCAGTCTTTTTGAGAATCCCAATTTTTTGTCATAAACATTACCCAATAAAAATTTGAAATTTGCCTCAAATTCAATTTTATATAAATTTTTTGCACATCATTTTACACACAACTGGCAATTTAAAACCCTGACTAAATCATCTACTTATTTTTATTGTTTATAAATTAAACTAGAACATAGAAATTGCATATTGCCTTAACATATTTACTGAACAAAAACAAATTAAAAATGCATAAATCCCATCTGCCCATGACTCACCAGCCAGGTCTGCACCTCCATGTTGGGTTATTATATATGGGTACGGGTTATAACAGGAGAGCACTGGTGCACAAATTTGCAGCTTGCCACTAATACCTACTCAAAATTTGCTGCCATGTCTTGCATTATAATAAAATGATAAATCACAAACGAAAAAACATGCCAGGTCTTGCATTATAATAAAATGATAAAAACACAAAAAAACATGTATTCTCATATAATAATAATCAAAGAAAAATTTCAATTATTTGACGATACTTGTTGTGTATAAATTGACAGAATTGTTGTGTAGTTATTAGAGATGTATTAATTATTTATTTATTTTTCACAGGTACAACGCCAAGAGGCGTCACTGGAGGAGGACAAAGCTCAAGCTGTAAGCTTGACTATGAGTCTTAAATTAATATAAGTCAATAAATTCCCTGAAAACTTTACTTTAGTTTTTGTTCTTAACCTCATTCCTCGTTTCAATAAATATAAAATTGATGTTGTTGGCCTTTTACAAGAGACCTTACCTACACGAGTCAATGTTTTGATGTTTGTTATTCAATCACGTCATAACCAGAGATGTATAAGATACCCTATACAAAGTATCTGAAATACAAGATGCAAGATACTTAAGAAAAAAGTATTTCAGATACCAGATACAAATACTTTTCTAAAAAGGTATCTGAAATACTAGATACAAAATACGTATCTTACAAATACTTTTTTAAGATAAAATACTTTTGTAAGAAATAACGTATAATTGAACTTAAGTTTATTGATCCGAGAAAACAATTTTCAAATAAGTATATCGCGTTGATAACAAGGATCAGGTAAATGAAAATATAGTTAGTGTTTAGTGTATAAATCAAGGAAAAACTAAACTTCTAAACTAATTTTTCAATAGTTATTCGGTCCAGTTTTCCAGATGCATTAACTAACTAAATAAATAACTAACTTTGTAATCCCATGTATAAATGTATAATACTGCAAAGTTATTATTACATATGCAGTTAATTAATAAGCGAACTTGTGTTTGTGTTTTCATGCGATGGCATGTCAATATATCTATTTAAATGTTAAAGATTTTTTGTACTGAAATGACTACTATTAGACCTTTTACAAGAACAAAATTAAAAATTTTGACTAACCCCCGACTACCTCGGATCTCGGATTATTTGTATGACGTTCTACTAGTCAAGCCCTTTCATTTGATACCCATATTAAGGGAGTTGTGACCAAAAAAATGTATTTCGCTATTAGGCGAAATTTGTGGTAGCGGCCATCTTGGATTTAAATTTGTCATAATGCAAAGTACTCTATTAGGGGTTAAAAACAGAAGGTCCCTTATGTAGGGACTGACCAAATTAATAATAATTGACTTGGTATTACATGGATCTCAGAACTTTTTACGTTAGAACTTAGACTTGTTTTTTTTTACGAGGATTGTTGTTTTTAACCCACGACCAAAAAAGGGTGTTATAAGTTTGAAGTCGATGTCTGTCTGTCTGTCTGCCTGTCTATCTGTCTGTGTGTGTGTCTGTCTGTGGCACCGTAGAGCTCAAACGGATGGGCCGACTTCGATGCGGATTTTTTAATTTGAAGGTTAATATCCGTGCGGATGTTCTTAGCTATGTTTGGTTAATATCGATTTAAGATGGCGCCTCCACATAATAGCGGACAAAATATTTCTTCACAACCTACCTCAATGTGGGTATCAAATGAAAGGGCTTGACTAGTAAAATACTATACACTATAACAAATTTCAAATCCAAGATGGCCGCCATCACAAAATGACGAATTACATTCTTTTTTCACTACTACCTCAATATGGGTATTAAACGAAAGGGCTTAACTAGTATAACATATAATATAAAAGTATAATAGAATTTTTTGCACTATGTTAAATTTCAAATCCAAGATGGCCGCCACTACACAATGGCGAAATACATTTCTTTTTTCACAACTACCTCAATATGGTATCAAATGAAAGGGCTTGACTAGTAGAATGTTGTAAATATAACGAATCTGAGGTAGTCGGGGTTATCAAATGTTTTAAATTTGTTCTTGTTTATGAAATTATTTTATGTTTTAACATTAGATATATTGGATGTTTGTTGCTCAATTACGTCGTAGTAATCGACATGGAAATAAAACATCGATGTTTTTTCCGATGTAACATCCGATTGTCACATCGATATATCCTGCTAGTCCTACTAATATTATAAATGTTGTTGTATGGATGTTTGTCGCTCAATCACGTCGTAACTTTGGAACACTTTTAACTCCAGTCTGGAAGACATTTTTATCCCAAAAAATAACGGAAACTACACGGGTAATACCGTGGGGTACAGCTAGTTAATATCATAAAAAGAAAAGATTTTATTCTTTAGTGCGAGAGATTAAATACATTTTTTCTTATTTTGCACACAACATAACTTGGATTAAAACATTTATCATCTGAGTAAATCACTTTTACTGACTCACCTTATTTACTATATTTATTATTTTAAATATCGATGTATAATCGATATTTTAAAATTAACAATACATCGGTTTGATTCGATGCATCGTAAGAAAACATCGAGTGTTTTACCATCCATATATGTATATATGATCCATTCCTACTCCTGTGCCTGTTTAAAATTAAAATAACAGTAAACAAATTTCGTATTTTTTTTATACAGAAAATATCCATGTTTTTATATATCTGTTTTTTTGCACATCGATGTTTTACGTTCGATGTTAACATCGATGTTTTTCTAATATCGATCATCTCTATTCGAAACACCATACGACACGTGCATACGAAAAAAATACGGAATGAGTGACAGTAACAGGAATGAAGATGGGACATCTTAGTCGATGACATTTGTAGAACGATAGTGTCGCCATCTGTCATTTGGTTCCCGACCATATCCGCGATTTTTTTTTAAACGACGCGCTTCGTTCAGTTGCTTTCGGAGAGAAAAACTGCTTTTTAAGTTTATTTTAGTAAAAGTATCTTACGGAAAAAGTATCTTCAAAATACTAAGATAACCGGAAAATGTATCTAAATACAAGATACAAAATAGAAAAATTAAAAAGTATTTGAAATACAAGATGTAAATACGTATTTTGTATCTTGTATCTGTATTTTAGATACTTTTATCTAAGATACGTCACATCTCTGGTCATAACGTATGAATGGATATTAGGCTGAATTTTGGAACACCGATTTAAGTCTAGAACAGGGCTGTCCTGACTGCATAAGTACCTTTGCGGCCTTGCATGGACAGCCCTAGTCTAGAAATAACAGGCTAGTACTTTTATTCCGGGAACTACCTACCTACATGGATAAAACCTTGGGGCGCTGCTAGTAGGAAATAAACTTTTTTTGTAGATCGGTGGTAGTCTGGTGTTCAAATCGCGGAAGTTACAATATTGTTTGAGTTTAGATGAAAATACGTGGATAGTCTGAAAGTTACAGGCTAAGAAGGTACTCTAAAATTGGAGTGTATGCTTACTCGAGGATCACGGGTACAACAAAAATAGAGCAACCCCAGATATGCAAGCATTCGACACCGCTGTTCCGATGTGTTCGTATACTATTGGATTGGGATATGCCGATATAGGTATTATTAGGTACCTACCTAGTATAGCGTCCCACTACTGGCCAAAGGTCTCCCAGTGCCTTCATAATTACAAATAAAAACAGTAGAGTGAAGAAAATACCATAAAGCCCTGATGCGGCCGCCGTGAAACGGCTTCAAGCCCTATCATCTGGCCCCAAACTCCAATGGGCATATGTGCCCATGAGCCCTACCCCGGTAGAGTAGAAAGCGACTTATTTACAGAGAAATGCATTATTAATAAAGTCAATGTCGTTTATAGAACTGTGATAGGTACCTAGGTGGTCTAGATATTTTTGGGTATTTTTCTCAAGCTTGCTCTTAAATATGTGCTTTGGTAGTGGCATAATATGCTTGAAGTTGCCAAATACATTTTTCACGTTGAATGTCCGATTTCAATTGTTTTGAGAATCTGATATTATGCGAATAAGCCAAAGCGACTCCCTAGGCAACGGTCCCCTACCAGCCCTAGTAGAATGAAGGAAGAGCAATTAAAAAGTAATGGGTTTGATATTTTTATATTTCACGGCGATAGATTTTCCTGGTTATCAGGTGTTTTGCTTGCAATTGTTCTGAGCATACTTACATCCGTTTGTGTTGGCTTCTACTGCCTACCGAAATTTGCGCAGAAATCGCAGGACGCTAAGCTACTCTTACACCTGTACGTAAAACATCTGAACATTCTGAAAGTATTCTATATATTTATTATATTTATCACCATACAAAAATTTAAAATCCGCCTGCCATCTCCAAAGAGGGTCCTACAGCATTAACGGAAAGGATCTGACACCAGCCGACATGTACCTAACCGGTGTGTAGAGTTATTATAACTACCAAAGTAACGATGCGGCAGACAATTTATCGAACGCATCGATAACGCGCCAGAGTCTAAAAGGGACAGGGTTAAAATAAAATGAAAGTGTGCTAAAGAAATTATCTAAATTATTTAATTAGGTAATGTCTTTTAAATATATAAGCCTACGTAAATATGTACAATCACCATGATTCACAATACGATTACTGTACTTAGATAATTATGTACAAATTGTACAATATCACAATTTTAATACTGAGATGGCGCGGATATATTCGAAGTAGAATCCCAGGGGAAGATAAAGATACTTCGTCAAGTGGCTTCCTCCTTCGATCCTCCTGTCTCATCCTTCAGCGCGCCAGACTGCATGAGAAGATCTTCTAGCAGAATGTCGTTGTCGATCAGCTCTATGCTCCCAGTTCGCTGAAAATGCAAGTTTTTAATACCATATGAATGGGGCCTACTTTTTGCAGGTACTCCTTTTACCCGACTGAAAGAAGAAAGCCAAGTGGTCTTAGATAGTATTTGGTATTAGGTACATCCTAATGGTGTTTTATCAGTAATTTTTTTGCAGTCGGGTTTTAAATGAAAGTTATTCATCTACCTAATGTCACTGTAACATGACAGGACTAAGGAATAGTAATAGTAACAAAACTATCCTATCACGATCCGTAACATAGACCGATTGGTCATGTCAGTATTTTTTTACTGTTAGTGAGAGTGAGTACCTACATATCTAATTTTCGCTGTATACCAAACATCTAAAAACCGTGAACAACTTTTGAGTATATAGCCACTAACATATGAGTTTCTATCTGTAGAACGGCCAAAAGCGGACTTACTGACAACCATAGAACACGGACCCAGAAGTTGTCTAATTTTGTAATAGGTGGCAGCACTTTCGACCGTGGCGCCATCGCTACATTCTACAGGGTAAGTTAGCCGCATTCTCAAGTGAAATCTGTACAGAAATTTTAGATGGTCGACAAAGGACGCAAAAGGAATTGTATTGTGTTCCGGTATAGTAGTAGTGTTATCACAAAAAGCGACGCGCGTTTTACTTGTGATGACCAAGTGTTAAAAACACGCTAAGTTTGTGTGCGTGAAAATAAATACCTTCGCCTGCATCTCGAGCGACACTGACAGCGGCCGCGGTCACGCACACATTCACAGCGTGTTTGTGATCCTTCCTTCCACTCGACACCACCAAAACGACACCATCCGTGGTGTCGTATGGAATCTCTAGTCCATACGACACCAGTAGGGTTACTGATGTGCTGTCCCGCCATCAGTTTTTATGTATTTTATGTCGTCAGTATTAGTATCCATGTCCATTGTGAAAAATTAAAATATTCGGACGGAAAGACAATAATATGTAAATTGCAATGAACAATGTCAAGATGACCATTTGAGTGACAGATAAATATAAACTTTATCAAATGACATACCTCATTAATGAAACTGCTTGAACTTAATTGGAGTTTTCATATCAACAACTTTGTATGTAGGTAACCTCACTATTAGTCGGTGGTGTCGTATGGACTAGTGATTCCATACGACACCACCGATGGTGTCGTTTTGGTGGTGTCGAGTGGAAGGAAGGTTTGTGATCATCGTTACCACAAGTAAAGCTCGTTTCGCTTCGTGAGATAAAAGTAGGTACTATACAGATATATAATACCTACTTAGACATTAAGGATTTTGAAAGGTTTTATGTTCAAATTCGAGAAATATACATTATTAGGTAAGTGTTGTTGTTACCTGTTGCGCGCTGACAGAGCGTGCCATCAGTTTCTGCTGGTACCTCTCTCGGCGCTCCTTCTCTCGCTTGCTCCGGAGCCGCTCGAAATCGTCTACGTCTTCGTTGTCGCCGTCCACTTCGTCCACTGCACATGTACAAACAACGAATGAGCTTGAGAAAAACAACGACAAGAAAAGCTGAGAGAAAACTGAAGTAAGATTTGGAATACCAGTAGGCCGTCAGTCGCAACAGTTATTGAGAAAGCTAGCATAGAGCAATGTAGCATTTTCATTGTTGATAAAATGTAGCGGTAAACCCTTTGAAAGACTCCGTCTGGGGAACTATCATACCTTTGCCAGTTATCCTACCGCCAAGGAGTAAATGTGCAATCACCAAGCAAATGTGCAAACGTCAATGTTTCAGTTTGAACTGCAATGTTTACAGAGAAATTTCAGCTTGGTATGGCAGAGAGAGAAAACTCGAGTAGATCCCGAGACTTGTGACTCGGGCGTAGGTTTAAGGGGCCCCTTTCTGACGTACATCAACACTCACCTTCACTACTCGTTTTTCTCTCCCTGCCCAGCCAAATCTGATATGAGCCTACTAGTGCAGCTTTAGATACTTCAGCAAGGTCTTTCAGCAGGTTATAGAGAGATTTTATATATGGTATACCTCTCGCTCTCACTTCTACAGCGTATAAACTAACTACATAACCGTTTTTTGTTAATTCGTTTAGGAGGTCGTAATACTTATTTTGTTTCATCGCGTGGTCTTTAGGTATATTAGTTTCCCACGGTATGGTAAGTTCTACAAGGACTATGTGTTTCGAGCTCTAGAAAAAAGGAAAATGTCAGGTCTGGATGCCGAAACACCAACATCCTCTGGGATTTTGTAGTGCTTTTCATACGTGTCCATTAAAATAGTCCAATCAGGTGCTGCACCCAGGATTGAGTAAGGCTTGTTCCTGGAGTTTGAAGTTGAGCCTTCTTTTACAAAGTTAATTTGTCTTTTGTTTGTCGTCAATCCTTTTGGGCTCCAAAGAATTATCTATGTATTTCTTCAAAAGCCTTTCCGAGCGCCGAGCGCTTGGTCGACGCGACGCGTGACCAAAATGCTGGCGTTTATTTGGCCAAACACATAAGCATTGCCATTCAGCGTGGTAATGCCCCCAGTATGCTGGGTACGCTTCCGATTGGTAGTGGGCTTGAACATCTTGATTATCTGTAGACCTACAGTGATTTATGGATAATTCCGGTGTGCTTAGTGTAAGTTAGTTATGTAGGTAGGTGTGTAGTGTAGTGTAGTTCTCTATGTATAGGTACGTGAATTCGACAAAAAGTTTTAGAGTGTAGGCGAGAGGTAGACTCACGTAGCGTCTGACTGCCGGCGGCGCTAAGCGAGGGTCCGACGTCGCTGTCGAGGCGCGGGCGCGGCTCGTCGCCGCCGTCCGCGAGCGTGAACGAGGCCTGCGTGCCCAGCGACTCCGCCGCCGGGCTCTTGTCGCCCGCGTGCACCCGCGCGTGCCCCCACGGGTTCGGCGCCGACGACGACAGACGATCTATAATAATAATGAAACGGCGTGTGTTACAACTAAAATAATAAATTACTATTACAAACTATAACATATTCAATGTTTATTAATACTACTAATATTATAAATGTCAATATCTGGATGTTTGTTGCTCAATCACGTCGTAACATATATACGAACCGGGCTGAAATTTGAAACACAGTCTGGAAGAATACGCAGGCTTTCGGGAAAACGACGGGAAAGGGAACTACGCGGGTAAAACTGCCGGGCGCTGCCAAATAATAATAAAAACGATTGCATTTAAATTGAATGTAGTAAACACAAGGATAGTCATTGTGACGGAGTCGCTGGAGGACCTCGGTGCTACGCTCAGGGACCTCAGTAGAGTATCCCATCAGGTAGGTTTGAGGATGAATATGGACAAGACGAAGGTCATGTCAAATGTTCATGTCTCACCTGTACCGGTTATTGTTGGGAATACCACACTCGAAGTTGTTGACGAATACGTCTACCTGGTTCAAAAGATCAAATTAGGTAGATCCAACTTCGACAAAGAGGTCCAGCGAAGGATCCAACTCGGATGGGCAGCGTTCGGGAAACTTCGGCACATCTTTGAGTTCAAAATACCCCAATGCCTAAAGACGAAAGTCTTTAACCAGTGCGTGTTGCCAGTGATGTCAGTGTTATGGAACTGAGTGGTCCTTCACTGTGGGCCTCATAACGAAGCTCAAAGTCACACGGCGAGCTATGGAGAGGGCTATGCTCGGAGTCTCTTTGCGTGACAGAATCCGTAATGAGGATATTCGCAAAAGAACGAACGTGGCCGACATAGCTCAAAGAGTAAGCAAGCTGAAGTGGCAATGGGCAGGCCACATCGCTCGCAGAACTGACAACCGATGGGGAAGAAAGGTTCTCGAGTGGCGACCACGAACCGGAAGACGCAGTGTTGGACGGCCTCCCACTAGATGGACAGATGACCTCACAAAGGTCGCTGGAAACCGCTGGTTGCAGGTTGCGCAGGACCGTTCGTTGTGGAAATCTAGGGGGGAGGCCTATGTTCAGCAGTGGACGTCTTGAGGCTGATGATGATGATAGTAAACACAGCGACACGACAGTGACAGATGCGGCTAAAGGACCTATATCCTATGTCAAGAATTTAAAAAAAGGAACTCCCGATAGAAGTGTAAACTTATACCTCAGAATTTGATAACTCACTTTGGAGACTACGCGAGTGAAACCGGAGGGCGTGGCCATAGCCATGGTCCCGAGTTTACCCGAAGATTTCTTTCATTCCCGAGATCAATTCATGGCCCACAAAAAATCTGTCTGTAGTGCGCAATCCACCGTCATGATTATCAAAAACAAAAAAGTCTTGACGGTAAAAATCTATCGGGAAAAGCCGGCGAGCAGACGGTCTTGGTGTGTAGCAGCCTGTAGTACACAGTAAGGTACAGTAACTCCTGAAATGAACAATATGTCGTAAAATACTCACTGGAACTATGATCAATATTATTGCTAGTAATGTTGACCGGCTCGCTCGGTTGTGGCGCCTTTTGGAATAGGCTCATCGCAGTCGGTCTGAAAATGAGGCAAAGTTATGGTTCAGTCGATATTAATATAAAAGGTAGCTGAAAGTATCAGTCTGATCTCCATTTCTCAATTCAATTATCAATAATCTTTAAATCTACAAAAATGTTTTTTTTAATTCATACTGTTGAATTGAGGTCAATAGCAATAGTCCTCTTGTCAGCAGCAGTGGGTCGATGCAGGCTGAAAATGATGAACTGTTAAATTTTATATATTTATTGCGCTGGCTGTGAACACTAGGGGCCCGTGGTCGTCCGATTCAAAACATTTTGTAAAAGATCGTTCGAAGCGTTTGGTCCTCGCCTCAGAAAATTCCTGAGTTGGCACCTACTTTACGTCCAAGTTGCGTAAAAGTTGAGTTTAGCGATCCGACGACACAATACTACCAGCTTTCTGGGAACTCCGCGCTGTAGCGATCTCACTGGCGTGGTTGATTTGTATTTTATAGGTATATTTTTTGGCAACAATGTAGCGTTCTATTAGTGAAATAACTGTTATTGAATTAAAATTTTCGTTTTTAAATAAATCCACGGGTAAAACTCACGTTTGATGTAGTCAGTCCAGTCCGACTCAGGTTTCGATCGCGTCCGGCGTTCTTTTTCAAGGAGAGTGCACGCGCATGATCGCAGCTCGTTTAGCACTAGAGCGCTAACCGAGCTGCGCTCTAGTGCTAAACGATGCCGGTAATTTAAAAATAGTGAAGGAAAACATCGTGAAGAAACCGTCATGTTCCAAGAATCTTTCGATGCCATGTGTCACCTACCGACCCGCATTGGGCCAGCGGTAGATTATGGCCTTGAGTCTCTTCTTACGAAGAAGGCCCCGAGTCCCAGTATTGGGAATATTTAGTGGGCTGCTTATGCACGTACAAAGAAAAGGCTTTGGTTGTTCAAGGCACGCACCTGTTTTCTGGTCGCTTGGCCATGCTGGTGATGGTGGCTTGCTCATCCACCTCCTCGATGACCTCGTTGGCAATCTTCATGGAGCCTCCCGTCGCCGCCGGTTTGTTTAACGCCGGGTTGCTCGCCGATATCGTGAACCGGGACGCTGTGGGCACAACACACACGTCACATTAACGCGTCAAATTACGAACGCCTATAGGCTTTGTTCGTAACATCCACCGACTGAAAATCTCGGCAATAGCAGTGTTTGCACGCTCCTATAATCGGGAAACCTTTAAACGAAGAAGAAGTGAATGTATAGCTTCGGGCAAGCGCGTTTTACTCTTACCTTAGAACATCTATACCATGTAATAAATATACCTATATAAAATACTAGCTGTACCCTGCCACGCTTCGCTGTGGCACAAAATAGCTAAAAATAATCCTTGATGGGGATTATATATCATTCTAAAATTTCAGCTCGATCAGTGCAGAACTTTTTGATTTTTTGAAGCGTACACAAACCAACATAACATTTTTATATATAAAGATACGTAAACAAAAATAAAAAATGTATTGATTTCGTTTCCGACTTTTCGTTTCGTTCGTAAGGTCGACAGTTCCATAACAAACTAAAACAGGGAAACTCACAAAACTAAATAAGCTGTAAAAGGCAATTTTATGATCAAACTACTAGAAGCATAACGACCCGCAACGCTTATATAAAAATTTCGCCAAGTTTCACCGGCAACGTGTAATCAAGCCAATATTTACAGCAACGTTAATAATGACGACTACGATGGCTGACGAACTCATAAAATATTAATGAATGTTTGTTAATAAACACTAATTAAGATAGGTGATGCGGTTGTGCAATGTTTTAGTAGCTTTGTGTGGTTGTAATCCAAGGACACGCGCCAAAACTAAACTAATTAAATCACGTATATAAAAATCATTTATTATTGAACGGAACGCAGCTCACAGTTTGAACCCATAAACCATGATTTTATGGTATGGCCTGTGAAAAAACTTGAACAAGTCCCAAGAATGACCCAAGCATAACTACCTCACGTAACGCTACCAAATGATTGGAAAATATTATTCATACATCCGTTGGTCTAATCTAATTTCCCATATATTTGCTAGAATGTGTCGTGAATACTATCTGAATTTTCTTTCTATCGTAAGTCATGGATTGTGTTTATACTGTCTGATAATTTAGACCCAGAGAAATTTAAAACGATGCTCGATTCGGTATGGTTAGTTAAAATATTCCAAAGCATTGGTAATTATAGAAGATGAATCGCAAAGACCATCGTCCCATCCTCATCATTTAACCAATATGAGCTAAGAGTGAGTAATGACAGCGGAACGACTTTTCGACTGGCCCAAACAGTTTAAGCAAGACAGGTTGGTAACATGATTGGCGTTTGTTAATTCAGTTGAATAAGTATGAACTTGCGATGCATCATACATTCAGTCATCTTCGCATCACCGGATATTTGATCTAGTTGGATGACGTCGTTATACGCAAATAGACAAGTTTAGTCAACTGTATTGTTCCTTAATTTGTGTTAGGCTATTGGTACATGTCTATGGTAAAACAAAGTTCACTACAGCTTGCATAATATGTAGGTATTGAAAAGTTCGTCAAACTTTTAAATTTAAGACAAAGTTTAGCCCAGTTTTTTTTCGGTGAGAGCTAAATGCTGCAGCATTACATCTTAAGACGGTTGTCGAATATAGTCAGATGCAATCTCCTCATAAAAACGATTTCTCTAGAATTAAATGTATTTTATGATACTTAGGTAGGTACTCGAGATTTAATGATATCTCGTGACCATTGCAGCGCGCCTGATACGTCGAGATAATTAACGTGTTCAGCAATAATGCAAATAGCGTCAGCTTAAACAGATTCCCCATCCTGTCTCCGCGCATTGTGAAAGAGATGATCCGTAATATTGTGAGGAAGAGATATTAGTAATGAAAATGCAGTTAGTACGCAAAAATAACACGCACTACCGTCAGTCTGCGAGTTTGGAGTCGTTCCGGTCCGCTGCTCCTCTTTCGAGAATAGTCGCTTCAGCATCGACGTGACTGAGTTGTTCCTTGTCATAGGAGTCTGCGTTTGGGCCAATGAGGCCATGGAGTTTGAGGAGCCCAAGTTCATAGAGTTTCGGTCTTCTTTCTTGCCGCGTCGGCTGCCGCGGGACACCATGAAGTGGATGCCTGACACTGCGTCGTCGTTCATCTGCAATTGCTGTTGGCAAGACTTTGTTTAAACAGCTGTATAAGTATGTGTGTACTTGGTTTCTTTAGATAAATTTGATTGATCGAAGAACTGATTGTATAATCACGGTATTGAGGAACATTTTTTCTTTTTAAAAGTTGTGTAGAAAGAAAGAATAAATATCCAATGTAAACGTTCTCTACTTTGGAAGGTCATTTGAAAGTCTTAATGGTAGATAATGACATCCAGTCTTTTTATTTATCTCTCATTATCCAAGATTAACTTAAGGACTTATCTTTTGTCATTTATTTTATTTATGAGCTCTTCAAGGATATAAAAAAAGAAAAAATACTTCAAGAAAACTAGCGGAGGTCATCCAACACAATTGTTATTGTAAATTTACTCGGTTAGTGCCAAATTTAGTATTTTTGCAGGAAGAGATTAAACTGGTTATCAAAGAAAAAATGTGTTAAATGATAAGACAACTAACAAGATTAGATTAAATATTATATGTAGGTATATGACATAAACGCAGCCAAAGCAAAGATTATGTCAAGTGTTATGCAAGATTATTTACAGCATTACAGTTGTACGGACAATGAGTTTAGAGTTAAACATCAACACAAACAAAGAACATCAAATATGAGAAGATTTTCATACGAAAATAACATAGAGTTACAACACAACATAATATTAGGGCAGTAAGTTGAGTTAGTTTGAATACTGTTAGAACAAGTAGTTAGTACAACCTGATTACTGTGTTATAAATATCTATTTTTATTCGTCAACACTTTGTTAAGTTTACTACATTTTAGATATCAATACTAGTACACATAATTGCTTCCTAATCATTGATAACAATAATTATTAGTAGGTACTGCTAAATCGTAAAATATATATTATGTTAGATAAAAGTTTATCATATATTTATAATAATATACATAGTACTATATTATAATATTGTTAGACTCTTACCGATATTAGGCACATTGCGAAGGGCTGCCAAATATTATAATACGTAGAATATTTCGACATCAATAGATACAGAAACCACAGTCGTGATTGCGGTTGCTTCTAGAATTATTATAAGTAAATATAAATATGTCACCGGTCAAATAATGTAGAATCCCAACCACATATAATAAAATAGAGTAAACACAAGATTACCCGGCGTCGTTCACCGTTCAACAATGACATACTGGTTTGAGCAGAAAGAGTATCCTAACTCGGCAGAAAACTCATTTTAAGTACTTACTGTGTATCCATACATGATTTTAAACATAACCACTTTAGTGTTTGCAGGAGAAACCGGATAGTGCGACGGCCAAGCGCCTTCGGCCTTCATTATTACTTTGCTCTAACCGGATGACCACAGATTTCTAAAACAAAAAGGCAGATGGAACGTGCGGAACACAGATCCTTAGGTCCGGAAAGCAAATATCAAACGCCAAAGCAAATACAAACTCCAGTCAGTACAAAACTGACTTCCGTCTCGTACGGGAGTCCGGTTGTGATTTTATGTTTTGTTTAAGATTATGCCGTCTTGTGTCATCAAACATTGCAAACATTGTTCCCAAAAATAAAAAAGGAAATTTCATAGGAAAGTTAGAATATTTTTACTGGTATTTATTTAATTTAGACGATTTTATTTTGATTGATGAATAGAAACACAACACCTCAACGAAAATAGGTCAGTGTTGCTATACTAAATTGAAATTATTTTCCCTGAAGTTAAGGTAAAATATAGATTCTAATTTTGTTTTGACTCGTAGACCAAATTATTGATGAACATTGTATAATTCAATTTTAAGCCCTATTTTTATATTCGTTATTTTTTTAATTTAATGTGAATCGGTGCCAAGAACAAATCCTCGCCGTTACTAGGGCTAATAAAAATACTAATAGTGTTGATGAAAACTGTAGTTATGAAGCGAGTTTTTAATACTTGTATGTTCTGTGGAGTTTTCAAAAATACATAATGCTCACATTTTAATAATATTATACGAGTAGAATAGAATGTTATATAATGCCAGCAGTAGGTCTCAGAATATTATCATTTGATAGTAGCAGTTTTTGAATATTATACGATTACTTGGTTTAAAAGTGAGGTATTGTTTAAACGATTATTTGTTTTTTTTTGGTTTGTTGTTTGGCCCCTATAAAGGTAGCCCATATGCATTTTATCAAAACTAGTTTTGGTGGTAAAGATGATTCTTTTGGTTTTTGTTTAAACTATCTAAGCGAGCAAATCATACTATAGTCCGTACCACGAAGATGTGTAGAAAATGTAAACAAAGGCGCTAACATAACATAAAAATCGTTTAACCTTAGTATTTTTCTAAAACTGTCTTAAAATATTTTTCACAAACATGATTCGAATTTACTGTGATCTTAAATACAACATACTTGGATTTATATTCATCAAATAATGATGTATTAACTTATCTTGAAAGTTATGAATAGTAATAGTAGAATGTGGTGGTTACGGGTTTAACCAGTGGCAATTTGATCTGTGTTTCTCAAACTGCGAATCCCATCAAAACATAAATGTAAAGTGAAAGACAAGTTCAATATTATGATATTAAAACCAGCCAAGTCAGACTGATTTTAATAATCATCATAAATTATAAAACAAATCATATTTTAAGTGTTTAAAACTAGTCTATGTTACTATTAATAGATTTTAGAACTGACCACTTAATACCATTTAGATCTCTATTCTTTATTCGTTGAAGTCAACAAACAAGGCATATAATATCATAATCCTGAACTTTGATCTCACTTCACTTAAGTACACGCACATTAACATCTACGGATACGGATCTGAATGTGGATATATATACAAGTATCTAAAGCTGCGCTAGTAGGCTCATATCAGATTTGGCTGGGCAGGGAGAGAAAAACGAGTAGTGAAGGTGAGTTTTGATGTACGTCAGAAAGGGGCCCTTAAACCTACGCCCGAGTCACAAGTCTCGGGATCTACTCAGGATTTCTCTCTCTGCCACACGATGGACCCGGCACGCGTGGATTCCATGAATTCACACGCACGGTGAATCCATGGAATGCTAAGAAAATCGTCTAATATATACTATATATAGCTCATTAAATTTATGTTTACTAAAAAGTCAGTAATTTCACATACATAATGAAAAAGAAATTTCAGTGCTACATAACAAAACAAAGCTTTACTTAGTAATTAATATTAATAAAAACTGTTTATATGTTACTATTGTGTTCCATGAACCAACCACCCAAGTTATTTTTGTATTAATGTTTTAAACTTATGCGCACCACATATTTAATAAACGTATAATTATAAAATAATAGAAATAAGACAAAAGGTTGGAAACGAACTGATTGGAATATATTTAACCTTGTTATGTGACGAAAATCTAAATAGACAAACAGAGACGCTTACAACGAACTATCTTCTAAAACAAAGGTTGAGAAATGCTGGACTGTCAAATTGAGAGTGACATTGATTTGTTTACATTTTCTACACCTCTTCGTGGAACGGACTATAATTAATATTTGCGATTCAAGTTGATTTTTGGTTGCATGTAAAATCAAAATTCTTAACTTCATAAAATGGAAATAAGATTTCTTGTTATTAACAAGAAATCCTTGCATTATATATTATCGGTGTAAAAATAATTTATTTAAAAAAAATGTTTTATGTGTTTATTAAACGTGAAAATTTCCAAAGCTTAAGACAACAATAGTGGGACTTTTTTCTTAAGACTGGGAACATTACACGCACACCAACGTGAGTAATTTGACAACGTCGGTGAGAGCTGTCACGCATACATAACTAATGACTGGCCTCACAGTGTCGTTCACGAAGGTTTCATCTGTTTAGAAATCTGTGCGGATGACTAACAAATTCAATTTCGGATTTTCAAATTGTGTGGAGGTCTAGTTGACCACATCATTACATTTCAAATTTAAAAAAGATAAACGTTATTCAAGTTATATTAACAGATTCTACTTAAAGTCTTGAAACAAAAAACAAGTTGTTGTTTTTATTAATAGAGTCGATCTCACTTTATTACAGGTCGTATATGTGAGAGACCACATGAATAATGTGTAACGAGTTCCCATTAGCCCAGGATACCCAATCTGCGCACCAAAGTATAAGGAAATAACAAGGAAATTAGTGACATTGGCAACCCCTCGAACAGCGAGGCACACTGCGAAGCTCCTCCGTGCAGCATGCTAATAAAACGGGCGAGTCTAACCTCTGGCGGGTCGAACTTGTAACTCACGGTGTTGGATGGTACCATCTCGTCGATCTTGATTTGGGAGGGCGCTGCGAGCACCATGCTCTTTTGGCGCGTGGGTACGTTAATCCGCGCAGTCGAATGTTCTGGATGTTCTTCCCGCTGGTTTTCTGTTGCGATGGTGTATGGTAGCTCGGATGGGAAAACTTCGTCCCAGTACTGGTCTCTGATTAGCTCTGGGTGCTCGTGGTGCATTTCGTCCACTATCATGTATGATACCTGCGTTGTTATATTTAATTAGCAGTCAGTGACGTTTTTTATTAATATCGTTAATACTAATAACGATAAAATGCAGTAGTCACTAATTTAACGAACGAACGTAAATTGTTCTATTGTTTTACTTATACTATTAATAGAGTCATGACTTTAGTAGTGTCAACCACATAATGGTTGTCAGCTGATATTGTTTGCAATAGGAGTGTTTGTTCCGTTCGTCAGTATACTCGGCCTCGGGAAACATGATTACGTTTTCAGATTACTGCTGCAAATACAGCACTGTCATTATAGATTCTATTATGCCCAGTCTCCACAAGGAGTAAAATCTTGAAAATATATAATTTACTCCATAACATCTAATATAGTGATAGCTATATTATTAGATACTACAAGCTTAATGTAGCCTCAGATAGCCTCTAATTCGTAGCATCGTACCAAACTTTGAGGCACCGCAGAAGGAGAAGGAAAAGTTTTATCAATTAATTCCTTAGGATAACTTAGTATGTTATAGGTACTTATAGCTTTTCTATGATTGAGCGTAATATAAATCTATTACTCTCTAATTACAACTTAACTTGAACAGACTCATCAAGATAAACTCTGAGTAGTCGTTTTTTTATACTGTATTATTTAATATAATTTATTTTTCATTTATACTGACCGACTATAATAGGTACCTACTCGTACACTGAAATAAAAGCGAACATCACTCCAGTAGATACAATATCTTATCAGAGAGAGAAAAAGTACGCACCTGTAAATCTCTGTCGATCAACCAATTTACTTCAAAATCGTCGTCGTCTTCTCCAAAAGGGTTGATCAGTGACTCGGCTACTTTCAGCCAGCCCATGTAGAAAAAGAACTCTAGCGTGTTGAATACAGGGAAGTAGAGATCTATATTACTAATTTTCGAGTAATTTGAACTCTCTATCTTATTATCTACCCACTGGCCTCCCAGTGCTGACGTTATAAAGTATGAGTATACAGCTATTGTGACTACCTGAAAGGGAAATAAATATATTTAAAAGTTTAGTGTAATTTTTGTATCATCCTATATATGTATTGTCCCATTGAAGAGCAAAGCCATCCCCTCACTTCACTGAAGTGGTAATATCGCAGATAAATTATTTCAAATACACAAAACGAAAGATATTGCATGTTGACTAAAAGAAACGATTTGGAAATACCTAACAAGCGAAGTCATCAGAAGGAAAACATATCGTTAATAGGTCACGAACGTTTGTAATATATACTCGTATCACTGCAATTTCAAGATGTCTGTTCAAGGGAAATACCACTATTCTGTTATTTTTTTAACTTTTGTTTTCTCAAACTGTACGCGGTTTTTACTTCCAAGTCAATATTTATATTTTGCAGTCACAAGGGCGAAATACGGCCGTTTCCTACGAATATTTTGTGTTCGTAAAAATTGATGTTGGATTGAATGAATAAAATTAAAACTGCAAGGCGTAACTAAGCCTACATAAAAAAATATAACTATTCAAAACAAAATATTAACAGTTTAGCAGTGTGTAAACAAATAATATAAGATCAAACAGTCTACATTGATAGCCCAATATATTAGAGATCAGAGAAAGAATTGTGGAAGTGGGCATGCGAGCCGCTTATCACACGGCGTGCATTTTTTCGTTTCGCCACTTAGCTACATAAAAAAGACGATGATGTCAGATATAATGACCGAAACCCAACCAGCGGAGCAAATCGAATCGTATGTTATAGAGACATTTTATTATGTACCTATCTTAGTCTGGTTTTGTATCTCAGATAAGTCATTGCTCTTTTCGAGACTGGCTTTTTTTAAAACGACAAAAACATAACGTTCTTTTTTGTTTAGTAAGTGAACTATTTTAATTGGATCATAGATCATGATTTTTTCACAACTGGAACTTAAATTTTTGGAAAATAATTTTATTATAATCATGGTGGAATTAGAAATCTCCTTTTAAGAAAGAAAATACAGAAGTGCAGCTTTAAGGAACATATTTTAGAGATGTTAACATAAATATCAATAGGTAAATAAGGTAACTAGTAACTACTTTTTAAATAAATACACGGGTGACTCTCGTTTTATATAGGGCTAAACGAGATACGAACACGAGCGCGCACTCTCCTTGAAAGAAAAGATCGCCGTACGCAATCGAAACTTGAGTCGGACTGGACTGACTATATCAAATTTGTAATAACCACGTTAGTTTTCATACTAAAGTATAACAACATTTGTATGGGCAAGTTAGTCTTACTTATTGTCGAAGCTCTTGATAGGTTTTGTGTAACCCTAAAATGGCTGTAGATAAGCAATTTAACATATTCACGATATATCTCAGGCTAGCCTCCCATTTTTGTTCCGTGATCTATCAATATACAGTTCATGATCGACATTATGACTCGGTTAATCCGGCGTCTCACTCTTCTTCAAGGGGCTTTGGATGAGAGACCTATATCTCACGAGCAATTTTTTTTATAACGTAGAGTGACGAGACGAGCAGGACATGTGCCTAATGGTAAGCAACATACCTGCCACATAACAGCACAGTGACACGCAGCTATTGGAAAATGAAAAGTTCAAATCATTACCTAGCACTGCACTGCGCTCGTCACCCAAAGATCTAAGGTATTATATCTCTAAGCGCAGAAATTTCTCTGGAAACATTGCCCTTCAAACCGGAACAATGTCATGTTTGCACATTATTGTTCGGCGGTAGAATAACTGGCAAAGGCGTGATACTTCCCCAGGCGGACTCTGCCTAGAGTCCTACCACTACAAAACATTTATCAATAGTGTATCATTTAGTATCATTTTACCTGAGTATATACTAAAGGCACGCTTATAGTATCGTAGCTGAGCAACAACCCCGCCTGTCCTCTGAATTTGTTCAACTCATCGATGATTGTCTTCACCGCAAAATCGTCTCTTATCCGACCTTCCTTGCGAGCTCTGGTCACTATGCTGGTTGCCCACACAATTGGTAACCTTCGAATTACAATAAATGTATTATTCGCCACACTTAGGTATGAATAATCGGTAATATAGAACGATAAAATATTATGAGTGGATATAATAGTCTAATCTATTCATTATTATTATAGGGTAGGAAAAAATTATGGGCACAAATTTGACAATATGTTAGTTAAATAGTTACATTTCGAAGTGCCCGTAAGATTTACTTCAAAATATCTTGCACCTATAATGTTATGATTATGTTATGACGTTTTGAAAAAGGTATATTATTATGACAATTGTCCTCAGATGGTCTCTACTACTGCTGTTGCCTACGGATTATGAAATACCGTTTTCTACAATATCCTAATATTTAAAAAAATCAAGTCGAAAAGATAGGACATAAATTACGTCGCGACATTTATCTAAAATACGTTTGTATTTTTGATAGTCGCACGCACGCACTTTTAACCTGAAATGTATAAAATGAAATAACTTCTTATCCACTTAATACAACGTTTAAATTTTACTTTCATTCTATAAAACTATTCGAAAACAATTTAAACTACAATTATTCATAATTAATGTACTTTGCTGTTCTGACTACTTTGTTACGTAATACTTAACGTCGTTCTAATCACTCTAAATTCTAATATGTATGTCGGATTGTGAATAATACTGAGGAATAATGCTAATACTATTTTAATTAATACCATAATAAATTAATGTGTTATCGAACTATTATAAAAGTATTACATAGTTCTACATTTTCCTGTAAGTCGGGATTCTCCTATACCAGACAACAAACTTTCAGGGTCACTAAATCAGCATATTCCAACAAAACACACAATGGACATTATTTATTAGTTAATTTGGCAAATTACCAAAATAAAAAGTATGAATGATGCAGAGTCAACACAAAGAAAGCATTTCGTTTATTTACAGTGAGACTACATAAATGCAACAATGCAATACAATTAAACACGTTTACTGGTTTTGTTATGGACGTTCATTTAACTCTATACCACAGATTAGTATCGATAAATAAATATTATGCAAATAAAAATGAATACGACATCCATATCATAATCATTGAGAGCGCGTATCGACATACAACTAGGTATAACCGTCCTCTACACTACACAATGATAAGTATATTTAAGATGCAAAAAAATATTTTACATTATAAATACAACTGATATTTTTAGTCAATCAATAAAAAAAACACAGACCACATTAAATCATCATCATCAGGTGTTAAGTCAGCATCCTCATAAATATGTATTGCGTTTGTATTTACTCGTCATTAGTTATGAGATCATGAGTCATGTGATCCGGCAACCGACGATAGAGTTTGCAGAAATGAAGTGAATCAACAATTAATGCTAAAATAGTTTTTTGGGGATCATTAATGTATGCGGCTTGCCTTGTTTGAGATATTATGTTGATTCAAATTAGGATCGTACTGCAGTCGCCGACAATAATGTTTAATATTATCATTTTGAGCCCGTATAGTGGTTTAGTAATGTTTGTGTTTATTGGAAATTTTAATGACGCAGTGACCATATTAAGTAAACGATAAATAACAGTCAATAACTGTAAATAGATGAGTTCATTAATATGTAGTATTAATATTGTGTACAAAAATCCAAAAGGTAAAAGTGCACCCCGTTATGTATGTATTGTATAGTACATTTATATATTTAGGTACGTATTAGAATTAAAAAACAGATAAACAATTTTCGTACAAAAAATTAAACCGACTTCAAAACCACAAATAGGCACTAAAAGCGAAAAATAAACTAAAATCATTATTATAAGCGCTACTCACTCATCTATTTTTGAAGTCGGTGCCAGCCAAATCTAACAGGTATAGGATAGATACTGCTTACCTGTGCCTACATAGCATCAATCTACCAACTTTTTGACCTGACTGGCACCGACTTCAAATAGATGAGTGAGTAGCGCTTATAATAATGATTTTAGTTTATTTTTCGCTTTTGAGTGCCTATTTGTGGTTTTGAAGTCGGTTTAATTTTTTGTACGAAAATTGTTTATTTTACTCTTTTTAGTGTACAAGAACAAAATTAAAAATTTTGATTAACCCCCGACTACCTTGGATTTGTTATCTGTACAAAATTCTACTAGTCAAGGCATTTCATTTGATACCCATATAAAGGGAGTTGTGAAAAAAGAAATGTATTTCGGCATTTTGTGGAAGCGGCCATCTTGGATTTGAATTTTTTCATAGTGCAAAGTATTCTACTCGTCAAGCTCTTTCGTTTGATACCAAAATTGAGGTCGTGGCGGCCATTTTGGATTTGAAATTTGTTATAATATATAGTATTCTACTAGTCAAGCCCTTTCATTTGATACCCAAATTGAGGTAGGTTGTGAAGAAACATTTTGTCCGCCATTTTGTAGAGGCGGCCATCTTGAATCGACATTAACCAGACATAGCTAAGAACATTTGTTATGGTATTAACCTTGAAATAAAAAAAACCGCATCGAAATCGGCCCATCTGTTTGAGCTCTACTACGGTGCCACAGCAGACAGACACACAGACAGACATCGACGTCACTTATAGCACCCCTTTTTTTGGTCGGGGGTTAAAAACAAGTTTTTATTAAAGCATTTACACAATTTTGTATTGACAGGGTCGAGATTCATAACTTTTGTGAAATCTACAACTGCGTCATCCAGATAAATTGTACGCAAATTTTCAGTTTTTGGTTCATATTTCAAAAACCACTTGACCGATTTCGATAAGATTCATAGCGGACCATTCGGGAAGCATACCCATCCGAACACAAAAAGAAATTTTAAAATCGGTGTAGAGGTTCTCGAGAAATCAGGTAACATACATAAAAAAAAATTAAAAAAAACATAGGGTTCGAATTGATAACCTCCTCCTTTTTTGGAAGTCGGTTAAAAATAAGGAAAGACAGGTCTACATAAAACAGGGTTTCTGAGTAACAGGGTTTCCATAGAATGTGTTATTTGTGTGAGCTCTACTAATAAAGGACGGTAACGAAATAGATTTATTTTACAAATGTTTTGATATTTGGTTTTGGATGTTTGTTGCTTAATCACGTCCTAAGATACAAACGGATAAGGCTGAAATTTGTAACTCATATAGATTGTCTGGAATGGCACATAGATTATTTCTTATTAAAATACAGTTAACCTAGGGAAATAGTCTATTATTACATAAAGTTGTACGCGAACCATACATGAGTATCTCAGTATATACTAGCACTATATTAAGGATGTACTATGCAGATGGTTTTCGTAGAGAAGACTAGTGATATGAAATTAAAGGTACATTGATTAACTAAGTACTAGTAACATCAAAAGAGACAAATGAAAGTTTCTAAACAAACTACATTGACTATGTTTTAAAAGTAACAAAGATTCAAATGTAGCGAAACACTTACTACTCAGCAGCAAGCTGCAACCCCAGCATAAATAAGCGTGTCCGAATACTGTATATATCTATAAGCAAACACGATGTCCAAGCCTAAGTAAGGTACTACTCGCCATTATGATATTTTGTTTTTCGGGAGCTTAACCTGAACTTAAAAAAGAGGATTCATAGAATTATCACATTAAGTTTCGATATTAGGTATAGGTTATTATTATTCCATAGAAATACTTATTCAAAATAGTGAGTTTCTGTTACTAGTACCTATCTATCTCACCTCACAAGTTATTTATAAATAGGAATTAGCTGCCTACAAGGATCCACTGGGGACTAGAGTATTGCGTAGGGAATAATTGATATATTTTACCTACGTACAAACTCGCAGCGAGAAAGTATTTCCCACTATGCTTTAGAAAAGGAGATCACTAGAAGCTTGTCCCGAGCAAAGAATAAGAGACGTACACAATCCGTTAGCAGTGAAGGACAAGGAAAATCAAAGTATAAAACTTACCAATGCTTCGAGGGCTTAGGGAACTTCACGTTGAGATTGTCGAGGATGACTTTTTCGTTGTCTAGCAAGAGACCGGCTTCGATGAGATTGTTTAGGTCCGGGAACCTTTTCTTGACGCGTGGTGAGATCATAGTGAGGACCATGGTGAGGCAAAGGCACACGTAGCGGACTATCGTACGTCGCATCAGTCGGCCGCGCTCGTCCTGTTGAAAAATCACTCCAATAGTGAATGAACTCGTTACAGAACATCAGTAATTAGTTTCTAAAATAAAACTACCTTATAGGTGTTTTAATCCATACTTTATGCCATGATCGTTAAACACATAAACATTAAGCCGTTTTTGCGCAGTGGAGTAACAAACATCCATACATCCTCAGACACTATGTCATTTATAACATTAATAGGAATTATGTACTTGGGGATTAACCATCGGTAGGAAATATTCTATATTCCAACTCTCTCTTTTTTCCTTAATTCAAGCTTTGCTTAGTTTGGTACTAGATAGTGTTTTGTGAGGCAAGTCCAAATTTGTATGTAGGTGCGTTTACGAAATTATAATGTAAACCGTCATTGTATACAATTCCTAGGAAATGTATGTAATTCCTAAAATCGTCCGGAAATGTGTGACATACATTTTATATTAGACACATTTCCTAGTAAATCTTTACATTTTAAATAGAAATCGGAAAACATTAGTAGAAAAACATTCAAGATAGCTCGACTCGGAGCACCTCGACCTAGTCTTGTCGCTACTACTTCTAGATTGTATTAAACAAGAACAAAATTAAAAATTTTGACTAACCCCCGACTACCTATGATTTGTTATCTGCACAACATTCTACTAGTCAAGCCCTTTCATTTGATACCCATATTAAGGGAGCTGTGAAAAAAGAAATGTAATTCGCCATTTTGTGATATCGGCCATCTTGGATTTGTAATTTGTCATAGTGAAAAGTATTCTACTAATCAAGCCCTTTCGTTTGATACCCATATTGAGGTAGTAGTGAAAAAAATATATAATTCGCCATTTTGTGGTGGCGGCCATCTTGTATGTGAAATTTGTTATAGTGTATAGTACTCTACTAGTTAAGCCCTTTCATTTGATACCCATATTGAGGTAGGTTGTGAAGAAATATTTTATCCGCCATTTTGTGGAGGCGGCCATTTTGAATCGATATTAACCAAACATAGCTAAGAACACCCGCATGGTAATTAACTTTCAAATAAAAAAAACCGCATCGAAATCGGCAAATCCGTTTCGAGCTCTACGGTGCCACAGACAGACACACACACAGACAGACAGACAGACAGACAGACAGACAGACATCGACGTCAAACTTATAACACCCCTTTTTTTGGTCGGGGGTTAAAAATGCGGGAGCCAGAAGCTCATGGAAGGTCCTGAGTGGAGAAGCGACACTCAGGGCTGAACGCAGAGCTTCTGACGGGAGCCCACCCGGAGTCAAATCTCAGTGACAGACCCTAATTGGACATTCTAACAACGTGTTTTTAACCCCCGACCAAAAAAAGGGGTGTTATAAGTTTGACGTCTCTGTCTGTCTGTGTGTGTGTGTCTGTCTGTGGCACCGTAGAGCTCAAACGGATGGGCCGATTTCGATGCGGTTTTTTTATTTGAAAGTTAATATCCGTGCGGGTGTTCTTAGCTATGTTTGGTTAATATCGATTCAAGATGGCCGCCTCCATAAAATGGCGGACATAATATTTCTTCACAACTTACCTCAATATGGGTATCAAATGAAAGGTCTTGACTAGTAAAACACTGTACACTTTAAAAAAAATCAAATCCAAGATGGCCGCCACCACAAAATGGCGAATTATATTATTTTTTTCACTACTACCTCAATATGGGTATCAAATGAAAGGGCTTCACTAGTAGAATACTTTGCACTATGACAAATTTCAAATCCAAGATGGCCGCTACCAAAAAATATACATTTATTTTTTCACAACTCCCTTAATATGGGTATTTTTTTATTTATTTAAATTTGCCACTCCACAGACTCCGGGGTCCGTGATCTTTGTCATTACAATTATATATTTATTTTTTTACACATTTCTTGGATAAGGAGAAGAAGAGGAAAATAGGAGGGAGTTGGGTACATTTAAAATCTAATTCTAGTGCTCGTCTGTAGAGCCGATCACCACCGGTTGGGATTCCGCTAGTAATCGACTGGACAACGACTGTTTGCCCAATTGCCTTTTGCCATTTGCCTAAGCTGCCTCCTCCCGGCCCAGAGCCTCCACAACGGCCGCATTTCTGTCCCTGATGGCCATCTGTAGGTTGAAATCTCGGATGGTCTTCAGTGATGCAGCCCACGCTCGCCGCACGAACCGACCGATGGCGTCGTCGGTGTCGTCAACGTAGTATGTGAAGGTCCCCGTGTGCCGTGAGATTGCAACAACCGCATGGGGCACGCTCTCGTGCAGCTTCATGTTTGCTTTGGTTTTGATTGCGATTACCGACTCGTATGTCAGTCCCTGAGCTTCATGGATGGTAAGGATGCGTGAACCGGCGCCTGACCCATAACCCTGGTTTGTCAGGGTCTCCTTCTCCTCTTGAGTGTGAACTAAAACGAGGGTGTTTGGTTGGGTGTTGGGTATTTGCGCTCCCTTATATCTTCTCTGTCCTTCACTGTTGGTCTCATAACGAAGCTCAAAGTCACACAGCGAGCTATGGAGAGAGCTATGCTCGGAGTCTCTTTGCGCGACAGAATCCGTAATGAGGATATTCGCAAAAGAACGAAAGTGGCCGACATAGCTCAAAGAGTAAGCAAGCTGAAGTGGCAATGGGCAGGCCACATCGCTCGCAGAACTGACAACCGATGGGGAAAAAAGGTTCTTGAGTGGCGACCACGAACCGGGAGACGCAGTGTTGGACGGCCTCCCACTAGATGGACAGATGACCTCACAAAGGTCGCTGGAAACCGCTGGTTGCAGGTTGCGCAGGACCGTTCGTTATGGAAATCTAGGGGGGAGGCCTATGTTCAGCAGTGGACGTCTTGTGGCTGATGATGATGATGATGATGATATCTTCTCTGCTCTAGGGACTTTATACGGGACGCTGAGGAGTACATACCGGAGTATATTTCCCTTAATATGGGTATCAAATGAAAGGGCTTTACTAGTAGAATGTTGTACAGATTACAAAACCGAGGTAGTCGGGGGTTAGTCAAAATTTTTAATTTTGTTCTTGTATTACAAAAAGCATTAATTTTTATACATTTCCTAATGCGATATTGGAATTATATGCAATTTTTAGGAAATGTTTACATTCCCCAGGATATGTGCGACTTGAATAAGTTTAGAACTATATTTTTAACTTTTCCTAAATAGTTTCGGAGTTTTATACTTTTCCTAGGAGTTGAATACAATTCCATACATTTCCGGTAACATAATATATTACCGTATGTATATTTTCATTAATCTCTACAAAAGCGCTGTGGGGAAATAAGTGTGTTTGTTTGATAGATAAAAAGATAAAATGAGAATAAAATAATAATTTTAACAAGAACCGACTTTCAACAGAAAACTTATAAAGTAAATAAGTTTTCCTCGAGGTCTCAAGGATGTCAACATCAGATCCTGGTTTCCTTATCATGGTACTACCCTTGGAATATCTTCTTTACAACAAAAAAAGAATCATCAAAATCGGTTCATAAATGACGAAGTTATCCGCGAACACACATAAAATATATATATATATATATACGGTCGAATAGAGAAACCTCCTTTTTTGAAGTCGGTTAATAAAGGATAGCCGCTACCTCTTGCCCTCCTATAGGTGTGCCTACGTTCGTCAATCGTTCTTGTCTATTTCCATACTCTATGTGTAAACCATCCATTCTTAGTCACTATAAACGATCCTACTCATAATTTACACTTTAATTAGTTTTTGTGGTATCTCACGCAATTGCGATGATTATCCGGCGGATGTTAAGGCAATAAGTGGTACATGGACTCATTTCCGGAAATTTGAATAACGGATCTTCCTAACAATACCTAGTTAATAACAATGTTATCGAAATTATACAAGTGATGAACAAAAAACAATGACTCAATATACAACTAGGTATTTACTGTTTAACCGACCCGCAGGAAAACATAATTTAGTGTTAAAACTCTACATGCGCGCTCTATCCCTGATACAAAAGTCTAATACTTAGCTTAAGGTCCGTTGGTAGTTGTTTCTTGTATTTGTATTATTTATTAGCTTGACTTAGTCTACTACATTTTTGTTTGTGGTGAAGTGACGAGACGAGCTTTACATGTAACTGGTGGTAAGCAAGCTGCCTGGCTATTGGAACATACACACACACATACACACTTTTACCGCGGGAACACAATTGTCGAGTACCCGCGTAGTTGACGTTCCAATTGGAACGTCAACTACGCGGGTACTCGACAAACTCGTATTGTACTGTCAATGGTGACCCCCAGCAAAATATGTGGCTACGACCGCTTCTAATAATTTATAATGGATCAGACAGGATTATGATACTGAGGTATGTTAGTACCTATCTATACGGGAAGAGAATCATATGGTAATTTACTGTTTAATACTTTGCCTAGAACTAAGCATAAAAATGAAATCATTCAATTTCAATTATTTATTAAAACACACGCGGAAGTAAATTTGTTTTAATAATATTACAACTGATAAACCATGCTAGTCACGTAGATTTGATATCATTTACTACTAACGGGTATTGTCACCGCAACAAATCATTTTTTGCGCCAGTAGGGCACAATTGTATGATTTATTTCTCGATATCCACGAATCAATTAACTTAACGTACAATTACTAAGAAATAAATACGACTACTTCATCAATCCTGTTAGCGTAATCATTCACAATATTCACTAGAAGTTGACGTTATCATTTCTTTATACGAGTATAACGTACACAATGTAGGAAATGATAAGATACTGATAGAGATTGTCTTGTGAGCTGTGCCCTTGCAAAAAATGCCTTGCAATTAACGTAATGTAGTAGGAGGTGATATTGATGATCTTACTAAATAAAAAAGACTGACTAGGTTCACTTACATAGTCATAGGTTCATAACTGGAAGTGGTGCGTGGCTCGGGAACCTCCACGTGATGCACCCTGGGCATTACACAACAATTTGCTTCGGTGGCATATTGCTGTGTGATGGCGAATCCCGGCCGGGGCTGGGAACTTCTACTCGCGCTGCTCACCCCCCTGAGCAGTGAGGTTGGGGAAAGGGACCGGAAAACTTGGGAAGGTTACTCGGCTGACATATAGGCAAAGTAAAATACCTAAGTCTTCCAGATGAGGGTCCTCCACGAGCATTCTGATTAGCAGAGTGCTCAGTAGAAGGACAAGGGCCGCGGTGCGGCCATAAAGGCGCAACCGCGGCTATCCTTAGTCGCGGTGGTGAGGGTGTACCTCTCGCTGTCGACCATCTTCGCCGTGATGCTTGACAGTGAGAGGTCGTGTGAGTTAGAGGAGCGAGAGTTGGAAGCCTCTCGCTCCTCTACTGAGGCGGAAGCGGACACGGGAGCGAGCCTAGAGATTGCGACTCCGGACTCGTATCTCGTCTCCACTGGAGGGCCTGGGGCGTCGGACGTTTAGGGCCGTCCGGAACCCCACCTACGGATAGGTCTTAGAAGGTGACGCGCCATCGATTTCCGGCGCGTCACCACAGCTAAATGCGGCAGATTTATCATACGTAGTCGGCTTTCACTGAGAAATAATTTTTCGAAAATCTACCACTTAAGGGGCAGAAAAAATATATTTACTCAAGTAAATTTGTCTATGCACTAAAATGCACTCTGGAAGTATCAGTAGCGAAATAAATTATAAAATCAGCAATCTTACTTTACGGCCCGTTCCGGCTTCGCTCCGATAATAGCCTAGGTATCGCCTTTAGCGCCATCTTCCGGGCTGATTTGTGAATCTAAACCATCCAGGGCGCCAGCGAAACGCATAAAAAAATCATTCTAATCGATCCAGTCGTTTAAGAGGAGTTCACTGTCAACACACGTACTCTTAAGCCATCTTATAAAGACGTTGTCAACTTTTTTTATCCAATTACATCCAGTGTTATGCACGCGCAAAACATTACGCGTGATGGTAAGAAACACGCACCTCCCCATTTCGGCACAGCATCACACAACTAGGTATTCGAACCAAAAAAATCCAAAATAATGCCTAGCACTTCACTGCACTCGTCAACTATATGTATATGTAAGATAACAAGATACAATAAGAAATTATTTTCCAAAAGCCATAAAACAAAACTAAAAACAAACTTTAGAACATTATAATGATGATTTTTCTCTTTGCCCTGTAATATCTCCAGAAACATTTCCCTTCAGACAGGAACACAGTATAATGTTTACACTGGTATAATGGTACTGTTTGCCGGTAGAATAACTGACAAAGGTATGATACTTCTCCAAGAAAAGAGTAATTTCAAAGAGATTTTCCTACAACTACAAAAAACTAAGAAAAATACATAGTGAAAACATATAAGTAAAGATTATTATTACTAATTTTAGACAAAATGATAAATGAAAACTCTCAAATCGCTAAAACTTACATAACAGTGATCGAATCGAGGAAACCAGATCTTCAACGCCATTAAGATAATGATATATAATCAGATTAACCTTACAGGAACGTCAGTGTTGCTTTATTCAATACATCGCGATAGTCGATCCTTGACCCTCGACTATGATAATGAGTTAGTTAAGTTCATTAAAATTATGCCATACAGCTTATGACATAAAATCTACATCGACGTTAAAAATGATTACCTAACAATTTGCATATTTCCTGTTTACGAACAATAATAATCTTATTATAAGTATTTGTTAACTAATTTTAAATAACAATCAGATTTCGATATATCTTGTTCAGGATTTCATATTTACAAAGAGAAATGTCAATACTGCTTTTAAAAACTATTTTCGTACAAAAAATTAAACTGACTTCAAAACCCCAAATAGGCACTCAAAAGCGAAAAATAAATTAATATCATTATTACAAGTGCTCTACTCACTCATCTATTTGAAGTCGGTGCCAGTCAGGCCAAAAATACTATGTAGGCACTTGTTAGGTAGGCATGTCCACTAGGGGTGCGTGGCTCGGGAACCTCCAAGTGGTGCACCCTGGGCATAACACAACAACTTGCCTCGGTGGCATCTTGTTGTGCAATGGCGAATCCCGGCCGGCGCTGGGAACTTCTTCACGCGCTCCTCACTCTCTTGAGCAGTGCGTGTAGAGGTTGGGGAAGGGGACTGGAAGACTTGGGAAGGTAACTCGGCTGATATATCGACCAAGTAAAATTCCTAAGTCTTCCATATGAGGGTCTTCCACGACCACTCTTATTAGCAGAGTGCTCAGTGGAAGGAGAAGGGCCGCGATGCGGCCATAGAGGCGGAACCGCGGCTATCCCTAGCCGCGGTGGTGAGGGCGGACTTTTCGCTGCCGATACTTATTTTATTAACAGATACAAATTTAGGTTTTTAAGACAAACAACATAAATATGTCAATGTTACGACTTTGCTCATGGAAAACATGTTATTTTCTTATCCTGACCGACGCGATGGCGATCAAATGTAGGATGTAGGCCTACATTTGACCTTACCTATCTAAGATAAGTGTCAAAATGAATAGACAAGATCCAAGGTAAAACACTATAAGAGATGACTATAAAGGCACTTTAGTGTGAAGGTCTGCATGTTGTAGTGACGGAAAAATAGCACATAGTCTGTAGAATGTCTCACATTTTCGGAGTAAGTTTTTGGATAGAAGTTTGTTAAGAAGCAATGTGTTTAGGTGGTTGGTGCTTACCTGTCCGTGAATAGTGGCAGAGACGAAAACGGCGATGGAGTCGGGCCAGGGTATGGTGGTGTACTGGTTCCACCAGCGGTTCATCACCACTGTCACGTAGAAACCAAGCACGAACGACAGCGGTATCACATTCCCGTGATAGGCGCAGTAATTCACTACGCCCTCGAACGTCCTGTGGACGAGTTAAGTGCCTCGTTGATAATCACGCGCAACTGGAATTACACTTCGTGGTAAACTAAGTAAATTGGAGAATACATTTTTAAGATTACTGAATCTATTGTAATATTCTGAACTACAAACATATGCGCTGTTTGTGGTTGTAAGTTGCAACGCTGAAATTTATAACACCTTTTTTTTTTTTTTTTTATTAAATTTAGCAACTCCACAGACTCCGGGGTCCGTGACCTTTGCCATTTGTTTTCTTTTTTTTACATGAATCTTGGATTAGGAAGAAAAGGAAATAGGGGGGAGTAGGGAACACCTCTTGTTATATATAACTTAAAGCCAGATAAAATTCAATGCAAATGTATGTAGGTTTATTCCAAAGATCTTCTAATTCGTATTGGAGATATATTGTATGTACATTCGATACCAGTAAGGGGTGGGATGCCGGAGACTAATATGTACCATTTTAATTTGTTTCATATTGATTTTCTAACTCATAATCATTACGACATCTTTAATTACGGTCAGGTACCTACCTAAAGGACGTTTTTTTTTTTTTTAAATAAAGAGTGACGAGACGATCAGGACATGTGCCTGATGGTAAGCAACATGCCTGACACATAACAGCACAGTGACACGCAGCTATTGGAACATGAAGAGTCCAAATCATTACCTAGCACTGCACTGCGCTCGTCACCCAGAGATCTAAGATCTTATATCTCTAAGCCCTGTAATTTCTCTGGAAACATTGCCCTTCAAACCGGAACACAGTAATGTTTGCACATTACTGCTTGGCGGTAGAATAACTGGCAAAGGTGTGGTACTTCCCCAGGCGGACTCTGCCAAGAGTCCTACCACTACAAAAAGTCCTACCACCTAAAGGACGTATGTTGTCATAAATGTACAATTGTATTTATGAATGGTAGGTTTATAGGTTTTTCCACGGTAAATATTTACTCTTAGATACAATGCATTTATAATCGTACTACATCGATAGCGAAGTTTGACTGTTTAAAATATTATTGTAAGTACTTAATTGTTAGATATTAAATAGGCTTCCTGTCCTCTGGCCTCTGGGAACTATTCCCAGAGTAAAGTTTATTCACATCCACACGTGGCCCGAGTCCAACATCGATGGATCAAAGTAGCTTCTCTATTTGAAATCAATTTCCTAAAGTAAGCCATATTTTATATATAGGGTTCCGTAGCCAAATGGCAAAATACGGGATCCTTATAGATTCGTAATTTCTGTCTGTCTGTCCGTCCTTATTGACATAAGCCACTTTTCTCCGAAACTATAAGAGGTATACTATTGAAACTTGGTAAGTAGATGTAATCTGTGAACCGCATTGAGATTTTGATACAAAAAATATATAATTAATATAGATACTTTGAACTGAAAGTCAAGTTTTTTTTTTTATCAAAACCATACTTGTGGGTTGTCTATGGATAGGTTTCTTGAATAGTTTGCGCGAAAGACTCCTCTCCAAAGTGGTAAAAAGTGTGTCCTACTCCCCCCTGTGACTTCTAAAATAAGAGAATGACATAAATAAAAATACATTACCATGTAAACTATCAACGAAAATTGGTTTGAATGAGATCTAGTAAGTAGTTTTATTTTAATACGTCATAAATTGACTATTGTTAAAACACTGATTAAAGTAACAACGAACTACAAGAACTTTTATATAATGTTCCTTGCTGCTACGGAAGCTTTCATGGGCGAGTCCGACTCGCCCTTGACCACTTTTATTATGAAATAGAGGGAAAGGACGAGGATGCTCATAATAGCAGCTATTTGAACACAAAAATTCCAAAACAATATTTAGCACCCAGAGATATATGTAAGATAATTTATCTCATTGTCCAGTAATTTCTTTAGTTAGTTAAATTGTCCTTCAAACCGGAACATAGTAATATTTGCACATTACTGCTTGGCGGTAGAGCAACACAGTATTAATATTTGCCGATAAACCTGAACTCTATCTATAGCTACTTTGTTACTTGATCTGTCTACATATGTTTTGATACACTTAATGTTGGTGACCAAAACAAATGAAATATATAAAGTTAGAATTGTATTTTAATTTGATACAAAATTTCAACTAGTTTCACAGAATCATAAACATATAAGAGTATAAATATAAAAATACAAACTTTCGCCTTTATAAAATCAGTGAGACACTTTTATTTATGAGGTTGGCGTGCGGCGTCACAATAAAATTGAATTGTTCTACCTGAATATTTCTATTCCTATTATTATTATTCCTTACGTCACTACATACTGTGAATTACAAATTACAGTAGTTTTTCCCGCCGGCACATATTTTATCGACTACAATGGAGGTAATCACTTGTATGATCATGACCGTGTAACCATTACTACTGGTATAGTAGACATTTAAACAATAAAGCCCGTGCCTATCGCCTTTCGTGACGCTATACTCGCTTGTCCGAGAATTAATCTAGGTAATGAAACTCGTTACAGTTTACGTACCACAAATTGATTTTAATTAAAAAAGATATTTGATCCAATTACTTAGTAATTTAAAGTGTTTCATAAGAATAATAATGATGAAATTAGGTAATTTCGCAGTAATAATCGTACTAATATAATAAATCCGAAAATTTGTTGCTCAAGCACGTCGGAACGGTTGCGGGTTGAAATTGGGTACACAGAATACAGGTTGCATGTTACACATACATAAATAGCACATTTTCTTATCCCGGGACAATAACGGCAACGGGAACTATGCGGGTAAAACCGCGGGGTGTTCGTAATAATTATTTACATCTTGTCATTCGTAACCAACTTTAGGTGACATGTATTTAGCTGTCGATAGAAGCGATGACTCGCACAATGGCAGGAAGGATGTAAATAGTCTTATCTTTTAGATCACTTTGCCAGCCATGTACTTACTAATGTTACAGTCAAATTTATTAGCTCATATCCTTTAATGTTTCATGCGACATTCGCTTAAAGTTCTTTTGCATTTAGTACATTATCTTTAAAACTTGCGTAACTTTCATACGAGCACCTTTCTTTAGAAAAAAATGTTTCGTATCAACTGTTGTCGGTTGTTGGTGACTTCACAGAATCTTATGCTTTTACTGAATTTTGCAGTTCGGTTGGGAAAAAGGCTGATTATTAAATACTAGCAGCGCCCCGCGGTTTTACCCGCGTAGTTCCCGTTCTTCCGTTACTTTCCCGTTTTTTTGGGATAAAAAGTAGCCTATGTGTTAATCCAGGGTGTCAGCTGACTCTATACCAAGTTTAGACAAACAGTAACAAACAAACATACACACTCACAAACTTTCGCCTTTATTATATTAGTAAGATTATTTTATTTACTCCGTTAGAACAGGGAAAATTAAAGAGAGCGGACGGGAATAAACCAAAATTACGGGGATCAGTTATTTAGAAATTATTGTAAGCTACGAGTATTTACATAAACACTTACTTTTTAGCAGTTTCATCTAAGAGCAACCGATATGTCAAACTGAGCGTGTAATACAGCAGCAAGAACACGAGGAGATCCAGCCACACCAACTTGTAAATGCTCCCCCGCCATCTGAAAAAAAAACACATTACATGCACCATCTATCAGAGATAAAACATCTTATATTTCTGTGAGACGAGCGCAGTACAGAGCTAGGTAATTATTTGGACTCTTCATGTTCCAATAGTTGTTTGTTACTGTACTGTTATGGGGACAGGCATGCTGCTTTGCATCAAAGGCAAAAGTCATGCTCGTCTCGTCACTCTTTAAAAAAACACTTCACGTAGTTACGTTTGGCACGTAGGTATAAATTATAGAGTGCAGTTTGCAAGCTCAATGAACATTTTACAAGGACAGCCAGAAGAATGCAAACAAGAATCAGTATGAATTGTTCAGTAACGACCCGTAAAGTGGTAATCTGAATACTAATTTTATGGCAGGGTTGTATTTGCTTAGTATGCGAATGGCCGTCCGCCGCCACATCCGAGTGAAGATATTACGTCATTCAAATACTTATCCATCAAGATGAGATTTCAGTCGTCAACTGGTCTGTTCATGGCTCACATTTAAATTATTTATGAGTAAAATGAATTTACCAAGGCGATTGTATTCATGTGCCATAGGCATTGATAGTATAAAAGTGAAAATAAAAAAACTTTTATACTATAAAAAAATTGCCGTAGACGACTGGTTTGTAACAGGTAACTTAGAATGTGACTGAGTAACCCTTTATATAGAAAATTATTTATTGACATACGAAAACAATACGAGCCATAAATACAGGCTGCATAGCAACACAGTTTCACGCGGCTATTTGAATATGAAGAGATCAAATCAAAATTTACAAAATTGACGTGTAAATTGTACATTTATCAATAAAGAACTTTGACTTTGACTTCACTGCCTAGCACTGCACTGTGTTCGTCATCCGGAGATATATGATGATGATTAATCTCATTGTCCTGTAATTTATCTAGAAACATAACACTTTAAACCGGAACACAGTAATGTTTGCACATTACTGTTGGGCGATACTATAAGTATAAATGACAAATGGTACTACACCATGTGAACTCTGAGAATAACTTGATATGTGGATACACAGATTTCTAAAACAAAAGGCAGATGGAACTTTCAGAACACAGATCCTTAGGTCCGGAAAGCAAATATTAAACGCCAAAGCAAATACAAACTCCAGTCAGTACGAAACTGACTTCCGTCTCGTACGGGAGTCCCGTGTGATTTTATGTTTTGTTTAAGATTATGCCGTCTTGTGTCATCAAACATTGCAAACATTGTTCCCAAAAATAAAAAAAGGAAATTTCATAGGAAAGTTTGAATATTTTTTACTGGTATTTATATAATTTAGACGATTTTATTTCGATTGATGAATAGAAACACAACACCTCAATGAAAATAGGTCAGTGTTGCTATACTAAATTGAAATTATTTTCCCTGAAGTTAAGGTAAAATATAGATTCTAATTTTGTTTTGAAGATACTCGTAGACCAAATTGTTGATGAACATTGTATAATTAAATTTTAAGCCCTACTTTTTTGATCGTAATTCTAATAGTGTTGATGAAAACTATAGTTATGAAACGAATAGATAAGAACAAATCCTCGCCGTTATAAAACGTCTCGTCTATGACCTGTGGATTCTAACTTGATCTGTGCAGTGCTGTTAGCATATATATTTTTTATAATACGAACATATTTCTTTCTTACTCCTTGTTGAATTAGAGCCTCCCAGAGCAGATTGTGTTTGATTGAGTCGAAAGCTTTATTGTAGTCGACAAATGCAATGTACAGGTCTTTCCCATACTCTTGAGACTTTTCTATTAACTGTTTTAATACATGCATATGATCAATAGTTGAAAACCCTGCTCTAAAACCAGCTTATTCAATAGGCTGTTCTTAATCTATAGTCCTTGATATTTTATTTAGGATCAGCTTTGAAAAAAAAATTGTAAATGTTTGACATGAGGCTAATAGGTCTATAATTTTCAATTACGTTTCTGTCTCTTTTTGTGGAGCAAGTTATTAACAAGAAATCCTTGCACTATATATTATCGGTGTAATAATAAATTATTTAAAAATAATGTTTTATGCGTTTATTATACGTGAAAATTTCCAAAGCTTAACAACACATATTAAGGCACATATTGGTGGGATGCAAGGTGCTCCTTAATGGGGTCATTACTCACGGCGCTATGACGGAGTACTTGAAATCATACGTGAAGCCATGAGCCTTTCAGTAGCTAGAGCCCAAAAGGGATTGACGACAATCAAAAGACAAATTAACTTTGTAAAGAAGGCTCAACATCAAACTCCAGGAACAAGCCTTACTCAATCCTGGGTACAGCACCTGATTGGACTATTTTAATGGACACGTATGAAAAGCACTACAAAATCCCAGAGGATGTGGGTGTTTCGTCATCCAGACCGGACATTTTCCTTTTTTCTAGAGCTACAAAACGCATAGTCCTTGTAGAACTTACCGTACCGTGGGAAACTAATATACCTAAAGACCACGCGATGAAACAAAATAAGTATTACGACCTCCTAAACGAATTAACAAAAACGGCTATGTAGTTAGTTTATACGCTGTAGAAGTGGGAGCGAGAGGTATACCAGCAAAATCTCTCTATAACCTGCTGAAAAACCTTGGCTTATCCAGAAGTGCAGTAAGTTCTATACTAGAACAAGTATCTAAAGCTGCACTAGTAGGCTCATATCAGATTTGGCTGGGCAGGGAAAGAAAGACGAGTAGTGAAGGTGAGTGTTGATGTACGTCAGAAAGGGGCCCCTTAAACCTACGCCCGAGTCACAAGTCTCGGGGTCTACTCGGGTTTTCTCTCTCTGCCACACGATGGACCCGGCACCCGCACGGTGAATCCATGGAATGCTAAGAAAATCGTCTCAACAATAGTGGGACTTTTTTCTTAAGACTGGGAACATTACACGCACACCAACGTGAGTAATTTGACAACGTCTGTGAGAGCTGTCACGCATACATAACTAATGACTGGCCTCACAGTGTTGTTCACGAAGGTTTCATCTGTTTAGAAATCTGTGTGTGGATAATTATTTTTTATTCTTTCTACAAATTTACATAGTTTATATTCGTACATATGTAATATTATAGGAACAATAATTATTTATTATAGGCATATTATGAAGACAATTTAGATATTTTTTTTGAAGTCAATCGTGATTAACACTAATGTTATCTAAGGAAATTAATTTTGCGAAAAAAAGAATAAAGATTAAAAAAAAGATTCATGATTCATTTGAACTAGTTTTAATAGGGAGTATCAACCTTGAATTCAAAGTTCACTACAGCTGTCGTCGTGTCGATGTAGTAGGTACTTTAGTTAGTAGTGATTAGCACGCGATCTGAAACTGTGTTCTGTACGATTTTATGAATAAACCCTTCAAAATGGCAAAATCGTATAAAAGGCAGGTGTTGCTCAAATGCTGCTAAGCAATTTAAATCAAATGTACTTTGATGATAACAAGATAACGCGTTATCATTACTTACCTGCATCACGATTCACTGCCAATTTGTCAAAACTGGAATGCCTCTAGCAGTCTAGCGTCAATGACGTTACGGGGAAAATTATATTTAACAAGTTAGTATGTGTAAAATAAATGTCTTTATTCAAGGTGTGTGTATAATAAAAGTTAAATCTAAGAATAACTACAAATAATGGACACCTCTGCATTGTTTGCAGACGTAACGAAACGAGCACCGATTACGTCAAGCTTCCTTGATTATTCATTCAATCTTTATGACGTCACTTATGTTTGAAGGCATGTCTAGCAAACGCACTGCCATTTGCACACTAATCATTTACCAAATAGGGTGTGTAACGATGACAGTGGGAGTGAAATATTTTTAAGTGTCTTGTGAAATTCTCGTAACGTAATAGCCTTTGCGTTTCCTTTAAGGTACTCGAATGATCGAATTAACTTAATAATAACGCTATAATAAATATGTAGGTATTTACTATGTAGGTCACCGTAATATTGTAACCACCGTCCACCGTCAGATTATAAACTGAATTGATCACAATGAAATTCTAAATCAAAATCAGGTGTGTAGTATCAGAAATTCAAATACACAAGCATTTGAATCAGACGAAAAAAGATTTCAAAGAGGTTCAACAAAATAGATACCTTGGTAGGTACTTGGTAATAACAAATTTGTTCAAGATCGAGCGCACACTGAGAATGATGTTCCTAAAACTGTGTCCCGAGTTTGCGAGATACAATTTTATTTTCAACTTTTACCAGTCTATATTTATATTAGTAGCAGAAACAACAACAGTAGTACAATATTCGTATATTCCTTCACCACTCTGTAGCAATGATTGAGCGTATCTGTAGGAGATATTTAGAAAGAAATACGAAAGAACTTTTGCTGTAAGGACTAAGCCCTCACATTATTGCTTTGCATAGCGTGACAGAATTAAAGACATCACGAGGAAAACCCCAGTACAAATATTGATTCGCTGAATGTTCATGTCTCTGTTGGCGTTAAAATTGAGAATCACGATTCATTATAAAAAGTACACGGGTACGTGAATGTACTACACAGTAATCGAGTAGGTAATTTGGGGCCTAGGCAGGTAATATGAATCCAAGTGAAATGTCGCGACGAAAATACTTGACCGTGTAGGTGAAAGACCCAAAACTCGACAATTTTATCGTTCATTCACTGGCGCTAGTTATGTGATTATATTGGATACTGAAAATTTGAGTAGGTACTTTGTACGTAATGTATGTTTGGGTGTTCTAAAAGTTCGGATTTCATTTTGCTTACACATTGTGTCAAGCTGTAAAAACAATACGTATAAGTGTCTAGTTCTAGTATTGGGAAATGAATGAACCTTAGATAAAAAGCGAGTAAATAGATCAGGTTTTTCCGCACGGTTCCTTTGTAGCAATCGTAAGCAGATGAGGTGTAAGCTGTTAGCTATGGTAACAAAGTGAGCTGACGCGACAAAAATATGACACTTTCACAAGAGCGACAAGACAAGAGCGATCAGACCCGTGCTTTCGTGTAAAGCTTTTGTTCTAACTCTCGTAGTATATGTTAACTCTTTGCAATAAACGTACTTACTACAAATTTATTCGATGTAGTTGTGCTATCAAATAAATACTGGTAAAGGTGCTTGTGTTTTCAATTTGTGCTTTTATTTCTAAATATCCACCTTGCTAATTTGCAACCGCTAAGTTAATATTGAAACTACAATAGTGATTGTTTTTCCAACATAATTTATGTTAGAGTGGACAGTTGAGGATATTAAGGACACAATTAAGGACATTTACATGTAATATTTTTACTTATTTATGATATACCTACCTCTAATAACACAATAAGAGCTTATTTGCTTTTAAAATATACTAAGCAAATATCTATTCCTAATACATATAGGTGGGCTGTGAAGCGGATTGGATGAGATTATTAAAGCAAACTATCAGAGAAAGTGACTTACTTTCATCAGCTCAAGCTGAGTGGATTTGGATATTACTACGAGTAATTACTACCCTCGCAACTGTCACTTTCCCTATTGAGAATCGATTTTAAAATTGAGTGCATTGACCGGTGGAAATAGGGCAAGGAAAATGCTGCAATATCAGTGAATAATATATGTCCCTTGCCTGGTAATGACTAGGTAAGACATGGGGAGTGTGGACACGTCGGTAGCCCGTGGCACTATGGTGAAGACTGACAAGAAACACCAAAGAGAAGTTTCTACTTGTTATTGACTAAGCCCGAAGATGATGTATTAAATTTAACTTAATATGTAATAATAATATGTAAGCACATGTAAAAAAAACATGATACACATACCTACTGTTACAACTACCGCCTGGTAACCAGAACTACTCGTACCAACTGAGTTAAAATACCAGTTGGCAACATTTTAAGGTAAAACATGATAGCAGAAAATTGTTTAAACTGGGACGAAACAGAAAACGTCAACTAGTAATCTAGATATTCCTGTATAAGCAGCATAAAACTTTATGTTCCCACAGCGCGGGCATTCGGGGCCTGCTCTCGCAAGGAGAGAGTCAAGGTTGTGGCGTACGTAATAAGTGTCAAAGGTATAATCCACGCTGATCAAGTGCGAATTAGCACACCCATGTCTTCGAAAGACATTTTTCTTGGAACACGCGAGTTTCCTCATAATGTTTTCCTTTATCATTAAAATGTGGTGATTTTTTTAACTATTATAAGGTTCGCACTTGACCACCATCTCGCCTGATGTTAAGCGACGATGCGATCTACGATGGAGCGTGCTTACCTAGAAGAAACCGATGCACTCTCGATTTGATGACACCAAAATTGTAACTATCGGGGAAAACCAAACAATGCATTCCACAACCTAGACGTTCTTATCACAAACGTGGAGTCATATCTCTTCGTTCGTGTCTTTGGTGATGACATACTGCACTTGTAAAAATACTTAGAAGCACAGGATTCGAACCTACGACTTCACAATTGCAAAATCGGTCAGACGTTGTAGCCACTAGGCCACCACGGCGTAAAGCTATTCCTAAACATCTGCAAAATTTCAAAGAAACCGCAAAACACAGTTGCTTTTAGATATAAAAATAAACACGTGTGATTCAACGAAACAAAAACCCAGCGCACTTATTCAATTAGAAACTTTAATGATTACATTATAATTAAAGTAGTATGCAATATAGTGCTACTATGTCCTGGATGGTATTTTTTTCACGAAATGAAAAACAAAAACCTAATGTATAACATTCAAGTAACAAATCAAGCTACTGGAAACATTATCATAATACATGCGTATTAGAGCGTTGAACCTTAAAAGGTATGACTATCATACATTTCATATCATACCTTTATTTAAAAAGGCTCAGATTACCTTGAGAGATGTTATTTTTGTAGTGGTAGGACTCTTGGCAGAGTCCGCTTGGGGAAGTACCACACCTTTGCCAGTTATTCTACCGCCAAGCAGCAATGTGCAAACATTACTGTGTTCCGATTTGAAGGGCAATGTTTCCAAAGAATTTACAGAGCTTAGAGATATAACATCTTAGATCTCTGGGTGACGAGCGCAGTATAGGGCAAGGTAATGATTTGGACTCTTCATGTTACAATAGCTGCGTGTCACTGTGCTGCTATGTGGCAGGCATGTTGCTTACCATCAGGCACATGTCCAGATCGTCACGTCGCTCTTTATTAAAAAAAAAATTGGTTGCCTGTAAAGTCGGTATACGGGCGAAAGTTTTACGTGACAACGACTTTGAGTGGTAAAATAATTTTACGGAAGGGACGCGTGCCTTTCACTTTTTATGTCTGTCTATCTCGCTCTTAGGCGGGCTAACCATGCCCGAGTGGAAGGGACGCGTGCCTCTCACTCGCTCTCGTTGTGAGCGCATAACGTGAGCGGAGCGTAACGCAGTTTCTTGAAGTGTCACCCGGCAAACCAATTTATAAGACGTTGTCACGTCAAAAAAAAAAAAAATTTCGAATGACATTAATAATTTCAGCAGTCTGTGTTATAATATATTCTGTACGCTCATGCTAGTACCTATTGATCGTACGGGGTGTAGACGGGAGCCATACAAAGATTTGTACAATGAACAGGCAGATGTAGTAGATTATTTATGATTCAAACTCCATCCTGACCAGCAATTCTGGTTGGAGTCAAACAAATCGACTATAGAAAATGTACACTATCTGGTACGAAATGTGTTAAGTAAATAACTAGTATTAGTATTTATTAAACAATCCCTATTGCTTAATAAACACTAACAATAAGGACATATAATTGGAACATGCAGAGTCTAAATCATTACCTAGCACTGCACTGCGCTCGTCACCCAGAGATCCAATATGTTTTATCTCTAAGCCCTGTAATTTCTCTGGAAACATTGCCCTTCAAACCGGAACACAGTAATGTTTGCACATTGCTGCTTGGCGGTAGAATAACTTACAAATGTGTAGTACTTCCCCATGTTAGGTTAGTTCGTAATCTGCGTCGTTAGAATATAATATGACGTTTTTTACAAATTTTACGCTGACATAGGTATACCTATTTGCTAGATAGGTACTTTTACAGAATTATCGAATCTGAAAATTATATAGCCAGCTGTATTTCTAAGATCATCAGCTATGAATCAGTCTAAAAATAAGTAAAATAAAACTCTGCGCACCTGTTCGTTTTGGCGTGATCGTGATCTTCGCTGATCCAGTCAAAGACGTGTTTCTTTTGAGTAGAACAGTAAATCAATCTCAATATATGACTATAAAAATTACCACTTTTCATCGTAAAATAGAATAATGATCAGTCGGAAATACTATAACTTGATGAAATGAGAAACAGTATGCGAGCAAACGTGTAACGAGTAGTATGACAGACAATGCAATTGCCTTGTTGACTGTGACATATAGACATTTAGAATGTAGCGTACCTACCAACTTTATTTGATACTTAATTCAATTTCTGCGTTAGGTTTATAAGTATGAAAGGGAGACAAAGCAGACAGCCCTATGAATCTAGCCAGATAGAAGCAGATAGGTAGATACTGCGGCTATCGATCCTTTTGCCGTTGGAGCGATGAGTTCTCATATTTTTCTCAGAAAAACGTGGAAATAATTTTGAATTTCTGATACAGTAATTGGATACACAACATTTTTAAAATAACCCTATGTATATTCTATTTCATAAAAGAGTTAGTTTCTTTACATGTGACGTCTGGTATGTTACTTTATGTTATGATCCTTATGATTGTCGAATTTCGTTAAAACAATTTACAAGTAACTAACTACATAAATACGAGGTCAAACTGAAAGTTCTTAGAAAATCAAAAACTGATTACATTAGCCAGTTATTAGTTTTATTATATCTTTTCAAAATATTGTCCATTCACGTCAATACACCGCTGCATGCGATGGAACCACTGGGAAAAGCACTTTGCCCACTCGTCCTTAGGGGTCTCTTCAATCGCATCGCGATACGCAGCCACCGCTTCTTCAGCATTCATAAACCGCTTTCCTTTAAGTTTTTCTTTAATTTTTTGAAAATAAATAAAAATCACAAGGCGCGAGGTCGGGGCTATACGGCGGGTGACCCAGTAATTCAACGTTTGATGTCGCCAAATAGTCGATCGTTCGCTTGGCGGTGTGCGATGAGGCGTTGTCGTGGTGAAGGAGGATCCTACTGCGAGGTCGTTTCTCTCGAACTTTTCCAAGACAAGTGGCAAACAATTGGTAGTGTACCATTCTGCAGAAACTGTTTTTGATCCTCTAACACAATTGTTGCCAAATGACCTATCCTTCCAAAGAACGAGGCCACCATTTTTTCCCCGCACTTCGATCTCTCTTCACTTTAGTTGGCAACTCCTCGAAAGGAAACACCCACTGAGCAGATTGTCTTTTGGTTTCAGGATCATAACAGTAAATCCAGCTTTCGTCACCTGTTAGTATGTCGAACACAGCATTTGAGTCACCTCCGTTAAATCTTTCAATCATTTTACGGCACCAATCCACACGATGGAGTTTTTGAGCCTCAGTCAAATTATGAGGTATCCACCGGGCGCAAAGCTTCCTGACCGCTAAATGTTCGTGTAGGATTTTGTGCACTTGACTCATACCGATGCCTAAGCTTGTCCGAATCTGCTGATAGGTCACTCTTTTGTCAGTCTCTATCATACGCCGCACAACACAGATGTTATCTTCAGTCGTCGCCGTAGAAGGCCGTCCTCACGTAAATCATCAGTGAGATTAGTGCGACCACGTTTAAACTCATTAAACCAGTTGTAAACAGTCGCACGAGATGGGGCTTCATCGTGAAAGGCCAATCGTAGTCTATCATAACTTTCTTGTTGACTTAAATGACATCGAAAGTCATAAAAAATCATTGCACGAAAATTTTCTCGTGTTAAATTCATGTTGACGTGACACAGACAATTTTCAATTTGCCGCCAAATCGTAAAACAAATGACATATGAATGAAGTATATACTCAGTAATATTGGCAAAGAGTTCTATTTTCAAATTATAGAATTATTTTTTTAATATATTGTTTATAAGTGGCCAGTTCTAAGAACTTTCAGTTTGACCCTCGTAGTTTAAAGCTAGCCAACCAAACCAAAACAACCAAAGTATAGACAACCCCTAGCCTAAACCGCTGGGTTAGACACTATTCAATGACATTTGATATTTTGACAGGCAATCTCTCTTGATAGGTACATTTGATTTGTCATTTCTCTTTATACTAGATATATAAATCCAAAAGAAGCTCACGTGTATTTAAAGAGTGTAAGCTGAATCTTAAATACGAAACCGATCGCATAAACTTCAAGGTTCGATGTACGAGGGCGTTATTTGCATAATGCGGACATCACCTCTATTTTAGCAAGGATATTTTGACTCCTTCTAATGGACTTACATTTATAATTGTGTATACTTTTATATTTTTTTAGAACTATGATCCACGCAGATAAGTAATCTTTAAATAAACGTTTAAACAGCATTTTTGTAAACAGGTACTCGTATTTGGTATGGCTATAATCGGCTCAACATCACACGCGGCCGCTCCCCTTAGAAAAAACCCGCCGAATGCGGTTGAAACTTAAATCGGGTTTTCAGCTGACCATTCAAATTGAAATGCGTAACCACTATGTATAAGTAGTAAAGGGTATTTTTCCTTTCTAGAAAGTTCGCACGAAAGGGGTGGCTAATAAAGTTTGAGTCGTATATTCCACCAAAATATAAATAACGGTATTAGAATTGCAATACAAATTTATAATGAGTCGCAGTTCATCTATGCAAATAGAAATTAATGAATTGCAATGTCAGTGTGTAATTTACGAATAGCTTGGTAATTTTAAAGTAAAGTCAAAGTACTTTATTCATAAATGTACAATTTACACGTCAATTAATAAAAAATAAAAACAAAAGAAAGAGCATACAAATTGTATACATTTTCAAAGTTTGAAACTATCACTTTACTGTATTACAATAATGATTGTACAGAAAACTGTCAAGCATTATACGAGTATAATGTCTTTATTGCAATTGTAGGTACTAACCTATGTCAAATTTATTTATTTACATTTTTATGGGAACTTTGCCATCACTCTCTAAAAATTCGCTGTAACTATAAAAAGTTTGATCGATAAGCCAGCACTTTAATCTGTTTTTGAAGCTGCCGAAACTTGGGGCCGATATAACTATTTTGGGAAGAGTGTTATAAACTTCCGGTCCCATAATGTGAGTTAACTTCTGTGACCTCGTGAGAGAGTGTGGTATAACATCCAGCTTGTCGGCGTTGCGTATGTTGCGAGAATGTCTCTCCTCGCGTGTTGTACGATTCTAGATTATTTTGACATACACAGCCACTTGATAGATCAAGATAGCGGGTAAAGTAAGTATACCAAGCTCCTTGAAATATGGTCTGACGGATGTACATTGCGATACGCCAACAATGGCACGTACGGCACGTTTTTGGGCGCGGAACGCACGCTTCCAGTCGGCAGCGCGCGCGTATAGCTCGGCGCCGTATTGTAACCGTGAATGCACCGTGGCGAAGTAACATGCACGTGACACTTCCGTAGACACCACTCGGGATACTCGTCTTAGCGCAAAGCACGCACTGCTAACTTTAGCACACATCTTGTCGATGTGATGTTCCCACGTCATGCTGCGATCAATCTCGAACCCCAAAAATGCAGTGTTCTGTACCTGCTCAATCCTAACACAATTTAGCGAGACTTTTAGCGGTTTTGTATGGTGTCCCGACAGACAAAAGTGAATATAGTGAGTCTTTTTTGAATTTAGCATAAAACCGTTAGCACTAAACCATGAATTTAAGCCGTTTATTACAATATTTAATTTCTCTTCTAATTCCTCTATTGAAAGAGCTGTGACTACGGCAGCCACGTCATCCGCATACATGAATATAGCTGCACCCTTCACGGCTACGGGTAGATCGTTTAGTAGGAGAGAAAACATAATATTAGAGACTGACGAACCCTGCGGTACTCCCACAGACGAAGGCAACGGGTCTGATTTATTGTCGCCATCGCCAGCATCCTACTTGAGAGCGGCCTCGTAACATGTCAGTCAATATCGTATGATTTCCCAGCTATGCCATAGTGTTTCAGTTTTAAAGCTAAGGTCTCATGGTCTGCAACATCGAAGGCCTTCGATAAGTCACAGCATAAGACGGCTACTTGCTCTTTACGTTCACGGGCAGCCAACACGCTACGAATCACTTCACGCGTTAGAGAAGTCGTAGACCTCCCTTCGCGGTATGCGTATTGTTGTTCACACAGCGCCTCGGTTTCCGATAGGTAGGCCACTAATCGCGAACTCGAGCCATTTTCGAATACTTTGGCTATTGCTGGTATAATCGATACTGGTATATATCCATCAATATCGTCCCGTTTGCCTTTGCTTTAAATATCGGGGACACTTTCGATATCTTCAGCGGCGACGGGTACGACCCCTCTCTAAGACACTTATTAAACAGTGTGGCGAGAACCGGAGCTAGAGGCAAAATTGCTAGTTTAATTAGCTCCATCGACACACCGTATATGTCTTTTGACTTTTTTGGAGGTATTCTGGAGGAGACTATGCGAAATACCTCATCAGCGGAAAAACTTGTTAGTCTGAGGGTACGGTCAGACTCCTGACGAGCAGATACTAAAATTTTACATACAGTAGCAGCATTAGCTTTAGGCGCCCCACAGGCAGCAGCTGCATTTAAAAACCGAACACCGAACGTTCATAGCATTTACGGCATTTTTTGGCGAACTAAACTTACTGCCGTTACAATATTTTACGATCTCGGAAAAGTTCAACCTAGGCGAATTGTTTTTCCCCCTCTCCGTGTTCACGATTCCCCACATAGCTTTAGATGGATTCGTGCTTCCATCTATTATGCTATTGTAATGATTTGTTTTAGACACATTCAAAGTAGAATTGTATTTCCTGTTGAGATCCTCAAACATAGCTATTAAGTTCTCTTCTTCAGGAAATTGGTCAACTAATTTCGAAATATCAAACAACAACGATTTTAGATTTAGAATATCAGGCGTAACCCACGAAGCATCACGTTTGTTATTTGGTGTTCGTTTTATCGGGAAACAAGTGTCATACTTATTTGCTAAAATATTGATCAGTGCCACTACAAATGTTTGAGCGGTTTATCATTATCATTAAAATATAAAGATTAATACATATTAAAGATTAATAATAACTCGATAACTGTGTAAACGTGGACGTTTGCCTGTCCCTGTTTCCACTAACAGAGTTATGGCCGATTCAATAGGACATTCATTCACTGTAGGTGTTTACAGGGCCTGATTAACCCTTAGATTAATTAGGCTGCAGCCTAGGGCGCGAGGATCTGGAGGGGCGCGCAGAAATCATGTGGGCTGTGGACTTGCCAAAGACAGACAGTTCTGGTTTCAGAGGTCGCTCCACGACCAACGCCATCCGTCAGAAGATCCGAAGAAAGGTGTGCTCCAGCGGAAGCGCATTGTTTGCGTTGTCTCCTAACATAGTAAACACGTTCAACATCCTAATCAGGACAACCACAACAAATGTGCTGGGGCATCCCAATATCTACAGCGCCTCAATAAGGACTACCTCTCTCACAGAGAGGTAGCTTCCCCAACAAAAGAAAGGGAAGGAGATTGTTATCCTCATGTCACGCGGCGATTCATAGAAGTTTGCTCTTACGCCACTCCTGCGGAACTTCGGTTACAAATGCGTGTTAATGTTACAAATGGGTGCGAACTGCGTTGCATCGGCGTCGCTTATTACGTCATTGGCTCGCTGGTTACTGTGATAGGGCGGAGGTTTCGCGGCAGTGGTAGCCAGGATTAGGAGCTTCGGCTTGGAGGTGGTTCTCCACAAGTTGGAGTCCATCTGTTTCCGTGGTTTCTGGAGGACACTACCTGTAGGCTCTAGCCTCTAACATTGTGGTGTGTGGCGTGTCTATCGCTGGCAAGCTTACACTTTAACATCTCGATATTGTTTTGGCCAGCAGGTCAGCAAGGAAGGATGGAAGTTTAGGGGGTATTTGCATCAACTTGAAGAGCGACCTGTCTCAGGACCCTTTTTTATGAGGGGGAAATACATTTACGTATACCCACACACATGGTGGGGTATGTCGGGCTGGTGAGAGATGATTTTTGACCATGGCCATGAGACATTTTTCCTGTATGGGTCAGGATCGCGAGGTCACTTTTCACACTCCCGTCAACGACCTGACCCACTTGCCACTGTCCTTGCGGACCCACCTCGCGGGGGGTGTTAGTATTCCCCGCATTTGGATCTAGTGACGCGCTGGAAATCAGCAGCACGTCACCTCCTCGAAGGCTTATTCCTAGGTGGGGCGTCAGACGGCCCTAAACATCCAAATACCCAGTCCTTCCTGTGGAGACGGAACTCGAGCCGAGTGTAGCGACTCTCTAGGCTCACTTCCGTGTCCGCTTCCCCGTCGACCACCGCTACGAGTCTCACTGTCGAGAGACTTTTATCTTACCTCTTACGGTGAAGATGATCGGCAGCGAGAGGTCCACCCCCACCACCGCGGCTAGGGATAGCCGCGGTTCCGTCTCTGTGGCCGCATCGCGCCCCTTGTCCTTCCACTGAGCACTCTGCTAATCAGAGAGCTCGTGAAAGCTCATCTGGAAGACTTAAGAATGAAATGAAAGACTTACTTGGTCGATATATCAGCCTTGTAACCTTCCCAAGTCTTCCAATATCCCTCCCTAACCTCTATACGCATTGCTCAAGAGGGTGAGGAGCGCGTTTAGACGTTCCCAGCCCCATAAAACATCTGCTAGGAGCAAGAGGGAGGTGAGCTCTCGCTCATCCGCGAAAGGAGGAAGCAACTACGGGGGGCGAGCCACTCTACCTCGCACACCATCTCCACTTAGAGAACCTGAGGTGTCGGACGTTCCATGCCGCCCGGCATCTTATTTCAGGAGGTGAGGCCCTTCCGAGGAGGTGACGCACTGTTGGTTTCCGTTGCATAGTTGGTGAGCAAGGGTTCTGTCCCCTTTGACAGGGTCAGTGACAGCTCTGCGGTAGAGTCAGCCATAGGGTCGCTGTCGAGTACGAGAGCGCTCTCGTAATCAGTCGCTAAGTCACGGCTGGAGAAACCCGAGGTAGAATTTCCTTTGGGGATACTGTATGCTCTCGCTTGCCTCCTCAAAAAGCCCTCCCAAAAAGAGAAAACAATATCAAAGGAAAGAAAATTTTCGTTAGGCAGTATACCGACCTCGGGGGGCGCGTCCTCATATTAGCCTAGGGCGGCCAGAACTCTTAATCAGTCGCTGGGTGTATATGTAGGTATGTTAGCTTAAAATTTACAGATAATTTTATTTTGAAATTAAGTAGCATTTCAAGAGGATTAATATTACCAAAAATCTTCAGGGTTCAAGAATATTACAGAAACATAGGTTTAAAAGGCAGAATATAAAAAATCAGTAGATCAATCAAATTGAGCTGTGCGGGTACTGCAGAAACTTACACTCAGAATCAAACTCAATCGAGTCTTCTCGCTCGTGCTCATGTGAATGAATTAGACTTACATAAAAGCGAGACGACAGTATTGTCATTGCGATCAAATTATTGCAATAGAACACCTGGTGGAGTGAGGTAGGAAATAAGATCGGAAGGGGATTAATTTCACAAATCACAATAAATTACTCCTAGCACAAATGGAGTCGCGGGCATGAGCCAGTAGGTAATAGGCATGACGACAGGTCCAATTACATATATATTAAATTTGCAATATTAAATTAAAGGTGCAATTATATTAAATTACTTGATATAATGACAGTATTTAAATAGAATAAAATATGTAGGTACCAACTTTAATTTTGATATCTTTTTTGTTTAACTTTATGATCATTCAAAGTTGGATAGGCAAGTCCATTTAAAAGGTAGGTACGAAATTATTAGAAAATGTATTTACTATTGGATAACCCATTCCATTTAAAATGACTTTTGTTATGAATCCAGTTTCTTAAACGCAATATTTGATATAGCTAACATATAAACTTTACGCGCGACACATAGAAAATACTCGACAGTGACGTCACGCTTTAGTAGTGTTTTTGTATGAAGCGTTTTTGGGAAAGTCCAAAATTTTGATTTTAAAATCGTGATATCACGGGAAGTTTTTAAGATAACAAAGTAATTCTTTCACCTATGTTTCAGTTATTGAGGTAGTCTTTTGATGGCACGTTAAATAAATAAGAGTGGTCAAGTGCGAGTCGGGCTCGCCCATGAAGGCTTCCGTAGCAGCAAGTAACATATAACAAAACGTCGTAGTTACTTTAGTCAGTGTTTTAACAATAGTCAATGTATGACGTATTAAAATAAAACTACTAACTAGATCTCATTCAAACCAATTTTCGCTGTTAGTTTACATAGTAATGTACATCATACACTTTTTTTATTTTTGTCATTCTCTTATTTTAGAAGTTACAGGGGGGGACACTTTTTTACCACTTTGGAAGAGTACCTCGCGCAAACTATTCAGTTTAGAAAAAAAAAAATTGAAACCTCAATATAATTTTTGATGACCTATCCATAGATAACCCACACGCATGGTATTGATTAAAAACATTTTTGAGTTTCAGTTCTATGTATGGTACATACCTAAAAATTTTTGTTTTTTTACATCAGACAGATTACATCTACTTACCAAGTTTCAATAGTATAAATATAAATAATAGTATAGGTCTTTTAGTTTTGGAGAAAATGGCTGTGACATACGGACGGACAGACAGACATGACGAATGTATAAGGGTCCCGTATTTTGCCATTTGGCTACGGAACCCTAAAAATGAGTCGTCATGCCTATTATGATAAAACAGATACTTTATATTTCGACTGGCTTCGTGGCTTAGTTGGTAGTAAGCCTACCTGCGAAGCGAAGGGCCGTGAGTTCGATTCCTACCCAGTGCGAATATTTGTGTGATGAATACAAATATTTTTCTGTGTCTGGGTGTTTCTATGTACTTATAATAAGTATGTATTTACATGTTTACAACTAAATAAGTAGGTATTATATCAGTTATCTGGCTGCCACAGCACCAGCTTTGCTTAGTTTGGGGATAGATGGTACTGTGTGTGAAATGTCCACCAATATTTATTTATTATTTATTTTATGCAGTGAAAACAGTAACTGAGCGTTTTCCAGTTCATGAAATTGTTTGGTTCGTAAAGGTGGCGACGCCGTATTTAGTCGCCTGAAGCTATATTTATGAAGTACGTAAACATTTCGAGAGTCCGTTATAATGAGCAAACATGGTGGCAGTTTCCATTGACGAAGCAAACATGTGCTCCTTGGCTGTGAAGGTCATTGTTCTCACTGAGACGAGGTAAAAACATTACAATAACATAACAATACATATATTGCACCTAAAAATACAATAAAATTTAAACTTAATAATAAATAAGAACATTACATATCTACGAACTGAATTCTTTCTTTGTCATAGTTATAATTCAGTAAAAAAATTACTCAGTGGGGTCCGAGGTTTAGGAACTTCCGCGTGGTGCACCCTGGGCATCACACAACGTATTGCCTCGGCGGCATCTTGTTGTATTATGAGGTTAATCAACCTCCTGACGAACTCCTGCACGCATCCTCTAACAAAACGACGTTTTTTCTCCAGTTTTCAGAGCTATCTACTCATTAGCTAAAACAAATAATATCAACTGCTAAAAAATACATTAAGTTTCTACAACTCCTTGGCTTCAAAATGGTAGTTTCTTTTTTTGATAATGAATTTATTGTTTAAATAATCTCCTAACAACGAAAACATAAAAATAGACATAATCGAAAACCCGCCATTATTTGGATTACGGATACGGATAGGCAATTCCATTACGAACATGATAGAAATATTTTTTCAAAAGACCAAAATCTGGTTTTATTATGAGTTTATTCTAAAATTTGAGCATAAAAGAGCGACAAATCCTACTCTTTCTCTCTTGCTCTTTCTTGCGGTGTGCAATGAGGTAAGAAATACTCAAGGTCATTTGTACGGGGTAACACTTTAAGGGAGAACAACCAGGGCATATGCCCCGGGGCCTCCACAAACAGGGGGCCTCCACAATAGAGACTTAACCCTTGGTGTATTTCAACGTACGAGGTTAAAGACAAGTTTAAGCGTTCCTTCCACTCGACACCACCAAAACAACACCATCCGTGGTGTCGTATGGAATCTCTAGTCCATACGACACCACCCTAGTGATGTGCTGTTCCGCCATTATAGTTTATATCATCGATATAATTAAGGAAACGAAGATGAGGTATGCCATAATCTAAAGACAACATAACGTGGCGAGAATTTGTTTAAAAAAATTGAAAGTTGAATTGTCAGCGAAAGTACACAATTGTCAGCGAACGTACACAACTCCTTGTTGCGACTGAGACTAAATCAGGAGACGTCACCTGATTTTGCATCGCCATAGTAGAAGCGCGTTTGCCGCTTCTGCGTTTTTAAGAGTTCGATGGTTTATATGTATTTTATGTCGTCAGTATAAGTATATAATGATTCTATACGACACCACCGATGGTGTCGTTTTGGTGGTGTCGAGTGGAAGGAAGGAGATTATTAGCCTTCGGCCCCGGGGCCTCCACACTTCTAAATCCGGCTCTACCTGCACGTGAACTTCGTGCTTCGTTTCCTTAGAAGTTCGATGGGGAGATACTGGAATGACGTGAAACGTTACTCGATTGATAATTATATCTGGTCGAGTAACGGTCCAAAATCATTCCTGAAGAGCGTTCTTTGAACGCGGGAGATGAAGCTGCTCGCCAGGGCCTTAGACTCCAAGTCGACGACGACACGGTCAAGTGGTCGCGTCACTGGAGCCAAATGCGGGGGTCCGTCCCCTCCCAAGGCAGGCCTGCAAGAGCGGTGCTAGTGATGGCGGTTGAATGCGAGAGCGGTATCGCGACTCTGTTCCCAAGCCACGCAGGAGATACCTGTGAGGATATTAGTCGGTAAAGGGCACCACTTGTACTGGTGTCGAGCCCGACATACAAGGGCGGATTCAGAGGGAGAGTCATGGGGGTCATGCCCCCCTGGGCTGGCTCCAGAATCCAGATGGAACACTAATAAATACACAAGAACGCAAGTGTCGCATGGTCTACTAACTTGACCACAACTATTTAACCCGAACCGGTGCCAAACCTAGATCTGCCCTTGCCGATATACCCTGTTCCTGTCCGGGAGATGAACCATAGATGCATTTCCCCCACAGAAAAAAAGTAACAATTCAGTAATTGAATATATTTTATTCTTCACTTATCAGTCACTCATTTTTGTCATTATGAAAATTCCTAATTGATACTAAAAAAACTGTCTACCCTATTGGGATGTATAGCAAATAAAGGCAATATTTTAGACACCAACATTGATGACACAAGGAATGTTTTTTGCACCCTACATCTTGATATCTTATCTTCTGTCATAAGACCATCTAGGCTGTGGAATGAGTTGTCTGAGTGGGTTTTCCCCGATAGTTATAATCTTGGTGTCTTCAAATCAAGTGTGAATCAGTTTCTTTTAGGTAAACACTAAATACGATCCATCATATACCGCATCGTCTCTTAACATCAGGGGAGATGGCGGTCAAGTGTGAACCAATAAAAGTTTTGAAAAACATCTTGAAATATTTCTTTGGTGAACATTCTGTAAAATCTACAAAAGTATTGCAGGATCTTAGGTCACAGGATGCCCCAGTACACACTACAATATGTATAGTATGTTTATTTATATTCCTAAAATTTGTTTTTGCATAGGTACCTCTTTTATGTTTTTGTTTCATGAATGTTTTTCTTATCTAACTTTTTCTTTATTTTCATTAATTTTCTTCAATTATATACACATATGCATTGCAAATGCAGATATCGGTGAATCTTCATTTGTTCAAATACTACTAGTATAATTATACCACATTGTAAATCCCAGCTGTTGCAAAGACTTAAAAGACATGGATATGACATGAAATTGTGAGCAGATTGTTAGAACATCTGGGAGTGGAAAATGATCCTTAAAAACTTATAAATCTTAAAATCATTAAAACCGAGCAACACAGCTAAGCAGTTGTGGCCCAGTAATAAGAATCTCTAACTTTTGAGATAACCTCACGGGGGTGATTTACAGATTGGTTCTCAAGATATTTGTAAGTGATTTGCAGTATCCAAATCAAATATGAACTTTGCTAACTTTTCTAATACTTCCTCCATGCAGTTTTGCATGCTTAAACTTATTCATTCAATTGTTTTGGTTAGTGCATGTTTCTAATGGTAAAATAATAATTATCAAAACCGATTCAATCTGAGTCAAAACCAGATCGGTTTGTTGTCTATTCCCAATTCTATATTTAAAGGTTGCCAAACAATTCAGATTCAGAGGATTCATTCAAATTCATTCATTCAAATTCAGACAATCAATTCTATTATTTCATTAATTAACATAAGCGTATCCAGTTGATATTATTAGTCAAAAACCAGTACAAATACTGTTAGTCAACACCAAAAACACAAAAAGAGATAAATGCAAAACAAACTGTGTATGGGTAGATGAATGTTATTATCTTTGGAATAGCAAAAGGGATCTTCCCTTTTCTGAAAAAAATTACATCTTAGTACCTATTGATAAAAAACATAAAAATAAATTGTATGTTTGTGTATCTGTGTTTATGTAAGAATGTGTGGATATTGGTATGGGTGTTTATATTTGAGTGTGTAGCAGAGGTAATTAATGATAATGAGTTTTTGTTGTTGTCCGCAGGTTGTTATTAAATACTACGTAAAAAAATACTATGTTTGTGTATTAATATGTGAACATGTACTTCATAATACTATTGCTTAATTTACACTGCAAAATAAATTTTAAAATGTGATCTGACTAGAACATCCCTAACCTAAATCATAAATAAATAGCTCTGCTGTTAAGATGTAAAAATTATTAACTTTGACAATAAATTCGTTTTTTTTTCATTTTCATAGCCGGTTAAATTTCGAACTTCAAATGGTTTTTAAACATAAACACATTAATTTTAGACCTAGGTATATACCATTTTCGATTACATTAAAAAAATTCATGTAATATGTACCGTTAAGTGTAAGATAATTCGTTTAAGAAGTTCATAATTATTTACTAAGCCGATTTTTTTAATTTTTAAAACAAATATAACTTACCGATACAAAACTTTTAAAAATGTTCCAAAACCGCGACAAGTTGCTACTTCTCCAGTGTATGTTACAGTCATTTTATAAATTTATTTAACTTAAGCAATTTTAAGCAATAGGAATAATTACTTAAGTATTATATAATCACAGGCACTAAACCAGAATCACTTCTTTGTAGTTAAAAAATTGAGAAAATTACAGCACTAAATAAGTTCGTTAAGTATTCAGTTTTTACCTAGCGGAAGTCCTGTAAAACTAATTCGACTAAACGCATATTAGAATGTAAAACACACTACAAGTGTAAATTACACTTTTATGAAGAACATCACGACAAAAATCGGTAATAGATCAAAATATTAAAATGAAAACATAATCACGCGCGTCCTCTCTTCGGAAAAAGATATTTTTTACTAATATTTAGTGATGGTTAACTCGAGTACCAAACTCGAGTCAACTCGAGTTGGGAGTAACTCGAATCCACTCGAGTTCGAAAACCGACATGGAGCGAAGTTTGCCGATCATTTGAACGAGACTATATTCATTTCGTTCACTGATATTCATTCATTCATTCATAACAAACAAACAAGTGTCATTACTTAAGATTTGAGGTTATCTTTAAAGTGCCGGTTATTATTTTAGTTTTTGCGTGTTATACGTTGTTGTGTTTTAAAAATGCCGGGTCCTAAAAGAAAATCTTTGGTTTGGGATGTATTTGAAACGCCGTCAGAGAGTGGACGTGTTAGGTGTAAACAGTGTTCAGAATCATTCAAATATAGTGGAAATACGACCACATTATTAAACCACATTAAAAGAAGCATCCTGCCACTGTAGCCATCGAGGAATGTCAGAGTTCATCATCAACAAATGAAAGTAATACGAGTACTTCGGGCGATTCATCTTCATCGCAGTCACTGGTATCAACAACCACATTGAATGTTGAGCCTGAGCCTCCAAAGAAAAGGTCAAGGCACATCTACCAAACCCGTCTTACTGTACCAAAAAATTATGCAAAGTTCTGGTGATAATGCTTTAATTAATCTGATTGTTAAAGATTTGCAGCCATTTCAGATAGTGGAAAACAAAAACAAACAAATATTAGTAATATTTGTTGAGAATTGAGATTATCATGACATACCGAATAGCATTCGACAAACGATTAAATCGATTACTAGTTTCGATTAGTTCGATTGTCGTTTCGCTATCTGTCACAGATATTACAATCACTCTGGTCTCGTCAGTGGTTTGGCGGTCTCTTGGTAATCCGTGGATTCTTAGTACATCTAGGCCTGCGGTAACCACAACCGATGCCTTGGTCAGTAGTAATAGGGCGACCGAAAATGTGATAAAGTTGGCCTAAAATTTTTGACATGTCATTTATGGACGGTTTTTCCCGTAGTCACGTTGGGCATGACGGGTGGCGATCATCGTGCATCAGTGTATTTAATCATGACCACCATGCACAGGATGACACAACGGGTTATGTCCCTCTGACTTCTTTTGACTTGTTTCCCTTCTAGCTCCCCTAACTTCACATGAGGCACAAAGAATTCACGATGATAACACGCTCAATTTGGCGCCACCTGAGGCGTGCCGGGGTTTGGTGCCCCCCCCCCCCTCTCCTAGATCCAGGGCTGGTTGTATCCGTGATCAATAAAAACAATTTTGCACTTGTTATCTCGTTTCCAAACAGTTTTAAAAGTTTATAGGCTTATCTAAAGACAAAACTCATCACATACAAATTTTGATACTATATAGTATCAATACATATACTATATAGTATAAGTATAATGGTGTATTTTAAATTCTGAGTTGTCCACATATTGTTGCCATCCTAAGGTTGTCTGGAAGAGATTGCTTTCAGCGATAAGGTCACTCACTGTCACTTTATTTTGCAATGTATTGTTTATTTTTCCCGTGTATCCTTTTTTTGGTTTACACCCCGTTTTTTGTCGGGGGTTAAAAATTAGCACTTTTAAATGTGATGGGACTTAAAATTATAGAGAAAATAAAGAACAAAACAGGCACATGAAAAAATATGTTTTAGGTGTGTAATTTGTTTAAATATACGTTATGCAGAAGAACGAGCCGTTTTCAAGTGGAAAAAAAAAGTTCTTACGATGTCAATTGGATTGAAACACAAAAATGTAAAAGTTTATTTTTGTCTGTATAATAATAATAAAAACATACGAAAGTCATAAGTGGAATACTATGTTCACATATTTATACACTTTCGTATACTTACAATTAAATAACTAAACATTGATAATGATAATGCAATATTACGATTAGTTTATTTGACGCAATAGAGTTTTTGTAACTAGTTTTTGTTATATATTGTATTTTTAAATTTAGACAACATAAGTTGTGTCATGTTAGACATATGACTAGCACCATCCATTCGTATTAATTAACAATGTTTTCTTGCTAGATTTTTTAAAATAAGACTTATCATAAGTTCATAATGACTCTGCTATGCTTCGTATAAAAATCGATTTTTTTACATTTTAAAGTCCTTTCCCATGCCTAATCTGTATATTCCTACGGGTTTGTTGATTTCTTGTCATTGTCATTTCAAAATGACAATTGCAAATGATGCCACAGTCCAGTCCAGGATTAAACCCTGAAAGATCGTACCAGCAACAACACTGAAGACATTGGCGAAGTTGCGGTCAAGCCGCATACAGAAGCCACAGATAAAAGAAGTTGAAGTCCAGTCCAGAGTGTGGCCAGATGTAGATCAGTATTTTGCTCAGAAAATTATTATGTTGTAGCTTCAATTCATACTATGAATATTAATCTAATTAATTATTATTCAGACAAGTTATAATATTTATTAGCATATATAAAATAAATAAAACTATGCGAGTGAGATATAATATGAAGTCGATTAAAAAAAGGAGCATTGGTCGGCGAATGCAATAATAATAAGTTATGTTGCAATTGGCCAAATGACTAAATTATGAAGATTCATATGTTTGATGATAGGAAATAGTTATAATTCAACAATATTAATTCAAGTTTTAACATAAAAGTATGCAATAATTTCAACAATGTTTTGTTATGACATTGTCACGTTAAACTATAGTCCGAAAAAAGACTTACCTACAGCAACCATTTTTGAAGTGAAAACTCCTTTTGGCGCAACAGACTTTTGCTGTTGGGCTGGGCTGGGAATGGAATTCTAACGTCACGCTCGGGAATGATATGAAATATTCAGGTAAATTCGGGACCATAGTCGTTAGCCATTTAGAAATGCGTAGGTAAGGATTTCCCATTGGTTATCTATGAGCAATACGTCAGCATTTCTAGATGGCCTTGCTCATGGCCACGCCCTTCGGTTTCACCCGCATAGTTTTCAAGATACAATAATTCTGAGTTATAACTTCAACTTCAACTTTTGGTTTATGGCTTTTATTGTGGTTTAGCCTCACAATTTCGCCAATGTCACGTAGAAAGATAGACCGCCAAACGAGGAGATTGGTGTACGGTAACTTTTGTTCAATGTTTCTGAATTATAAGTTTTCATTTCTATTGGCAGTTCCTATGACTGCCAATTTTTTTAAAGTCCCCACTTTCCAATGTTGCTTGCGAGTTGCGAGAAACAATTAACGCATGAAGTTGTTCTAAGATATTCTATTTTTTTTAAATAAGAAACACAGCGTCAATAAAACAATCCTAATGACGTAATATTTGCACTATTTGCTTTCACCTGCCATAATAAAGAACACAGGCACTAAAAATACAAGAAGCACCTCTGAAATTGCCATCTAAAAAGTACTTATCTAAACCACAAGGCTCAAAAAAAATAACTTCCGCGAAGTTAGGATCCCTTCATGTTATGTCAATCTATCAAATAGTATAACAAAGCAAGTAATAGTATAATTTCATTTTCAACTTCTTTGTGTATAATAATAGTTTAACAAAGCCAGAGCTATTTATCGTGTGTATTATGTCACTGTAGTGAATTCAACAATACATTTTTTGATCAATTCGCCTGAAATAGTTGGCATCACTGGTTTGCTGGCAATAAAAAAAAATAGCTTACCAAGCAAGAATCAAAATGGCCGATTTGTGGCTTTCTTCTTTGATTTGATTTTGTAAACGTGCGAAGTACCTACTCAGATTGCTTCTGTATAGTCAGTTTATTGTTATCCCAATACGTCATTGCCTATCTTTACAACAAACAATTTACTATAGTCTGCATACAAATGCTCGTTTGATTCCTTCATAATGAGCGACATTGGAGTCAGTGAGGGAGCCTCTGGCGAGGTTGAGAAGCCGGTTCCAGACATTGAGGACGTAAAGTTCCCGCCGTTCCCTGGTACGTGTGAAGTGTTTTACGGTCGGTTATTCGAATTCATATTTTCGACTGAAGCTTATGAGCAATTTCAAAATGTTTTCTTGCAGACCCGTCCGATAAGGATTTCGATGAAGATTTGTCTGTAGAAGAGAAAGCATATTACAAAATCAGATTTCCTGGTAAGAAAATAATCATTTGAAAGATTTCTCATCAATGTAGGAAAGATTACTGTTGAAACATAATTTTCTGTTTCAGATATAAATACTGTAGTTAATGTTAAACTACACTGTACCGCTTGTGATCGTCATTTAGGATGTTCGGCCCGAAATGAGAGTCGCATGCGTCCCCATCCAATGCTCAGAACTCTTATTTGCCATACTTGTCATTCATTTTACAATAGTGGAGAATTTGATAGGGGGGAAGATGGATCTGAACTGTACTGTAGGTGGTGTGGTCAAGGGGGCCAAGTCTACTGTTGCTCTGATTGTATTCATGTGTTTTGTGCGGTAAGTTGTGTATTATTAATCAAGAACATAATATCAACAATTAATCACTTAGTCCTTACAAGTATTATATTATTTTTGCTAAAGTAGTTTTCTGAGTACCTAATTTACTTTTTACTTATCTACTTATAAAAAAAAAAAAAACCATTGATGTTTGGGACCATTGATCTGTAAGATTAAGTTATTTTGAATGCATTTTTAGCATATTGAGTTAGAATAAATGAATTCATTATTATTCTATCATTATAATCTTAGGTTCAAGGTCTCAAAGTGATACAAATTGAAACCAGTGATGTCTGTTTGTTATTTATCTGTCTGTCTGTTTCTTATTACTATCAATTGGCTGTTAAATAATAACACAACTTTTGATCTAAGAAGTAACAATTTGAGAATTGTTAATATTTTTTTTCAGAAATGCATCAAGCGTAACCTTGGCGTTTCAAAGATTAAAGAGATTGAAAACACAGATGATTGGAAGTGTTTTAAATGTAACCCGAAGTGCCTGTGGGAGTTGCGTGCAGTGTGCTGGGCCTTGCTACGCTTTTGTGATATCAGAAACAAGTATGTTTGCAACCTATTCATAAAGCTGCCCTAGCGGCGAGAATTTAAAATATAACAGTCCTGAGGTTCTAAGTTTGAAACCCCTGGAGTATTTTTAAGTGTAGATATGCAAGTTTATTGTTAACATTAGTTTTATCCTTCAAGTGGTCGCGCGTCGGAGAATCGACCGCTTTCAATTGAATCCATATTATGCTCTAAGTAGCTTGCCATAGTTAGATAAACTATGACTATAACCTACCAAATACAGTTTAGGTACTCTAAAACAATTGCGCTCCCCCTTTACCACAAGGAGCGCAATTGTTTTAGTCGCGACGCAGGCGTCGAAACGAACCCCGCGCCTGTCGTCTAAAATTTTACGGGCGACGCTTAACGCGAATTTTTTGCCAGGTTCGTAATATTTTCATGAAAGATTCAGGTACTTGAATGGCATTGGAATGACGTCACTTCAAGCTTGGTAATTGTTTATTTCTGATAATATTGTTGAAAACATTGTTATACAGACCAATCAATTTATATAAAAAAGGCATCCATATGCTTTATTGCAAATATTATAGAATAATAAATTATTATACACATGAGTAATAAAATAATATTAGTATAAGATTTTTTTTTATTACTTTGCAGAATACTTCATCACACTGAAGATCGTGAGTTGAAAGAAAAATATCAAAGAGCTATAGCTACAGACATGTCTGATTGCTGTAGAAATAAGGGTAAAAGAAAGGAAAAAATAGATTCTGCTAAAAAGAAAGAAAAAGAGGTGGTGGATGTCAAGAAGACCATTCTACCTAAATTGCCTCCAACAATACAAGTGGGTATAACATACTGTTTCTTTTATTGATTTATTGCAACTAACAACTTTTTTCATATGGAATTCAGATAATATTGGAAATAATTTTCATAAAATGTGTATGTCAGACTAAATTTATCTGTATTCCAAATTTCAACCTAATTTATTTATCACAGTAAACCTGTAAACATGGTGCATGAAAAAATGTTTTGTGTGATTTGATGTGATGTTTGTTTAAAAAAAAACGTTTTGTGTTTTATAACTAGTACAACATTACTGAGCCAATGTAGGGCACATTTTTTATGTCACATTACACTAAAAATAAAATTGAAATTTGTTGAAATTAATATAACCCCTTATTATTGCATATAAAAAATAACTAAATAGTATAGCTTTTCCTAAAATAATATATTCCAAATCTTTGTGTGCCATTGTCTTTTTCGGGAAATATTACCTGTTAAAACTAGCACAACTGCATTCATGTGTGCATCTACAACAATCATAAACGATTTTAGCACGAATAGTGGATGCTAAAATTAAAGACATTAGTCAGTTGGCCTCAAAAGGCTTCTATTGCCCACCAAACTTTGAGCTAGTGCACAATTTTGACCATATTGAACTCTGCCATCAACAAAAATTTTATTTTTGTTGTTTCTTCCAGGTTAAGAAGTTTGCATCTATTAATATGGAAGAAGCAAAGAAGGCGCAAAAGCGTCCAGCAAGTCCTAAAGTTAAAATTCCAACAGGATACATTCAAAAACCCATTGCAATAGCACCTTGCACAATATCTACACCACCCATAAAGAAAGTTCGAGTAAGTGATTTAAAACTTAAAACCAGTGTTTTTAATAACACTCATCCCATTGCTTTATTTACTTATTTCAAAAATACACTTAACATATTTATTTTCAATTTCCTTATTTTTATTCGTTTTTTTGCAGATGTCGTCCAGTCCGTTGCTGAATCCACTGAGAATGACTATGGAAAGAAAAATAGGCAACACATACTCACGTGCTCCTATGAAACCCAGGCAAAGTTTTCCAATGTCTGTTTCAAACAATCCCTTTAATGGATTACAGAATCCATTCTCAGTAAACATGCCAAGCCTGATTGGGGACAATATAAACTTGTCCTTGGAAACTTTAACCCAGGCGAGTATGAAAAATGATTAAATACATTCCGTCCATTGCTGGCGTCCTATTTCAGTCAAAATTTGAACCATAACAGGTTGTTTAAAAAAAAAACACAGTTAATTCACTCTTAGTGTTCAGCCAGACTGCATACGAGGGTGCGCGGACGCGTACGTTTTTATTTGTCCCTAGTTGTGCGTGTGGCACACGCGTTTCTCCTTCGAGTAGTGTCGTGTTTGTCTAATAAGATACGCATGAAAAAGACTTACTTACAAGAACAAAATTAAAATTTTGATTAACCCCCGACTACCTCAGATTTGTTATCTGTACAACATTCTACTAGTCAAGCCCATTCATTTGATACCTACATTAAGGGAGTTGTGAAAATATAAATGTATTTCGCCATTTTGTGAAAGCGGCCATCTTGGTTTTGAAATGTATTCTACTAGTCAAGCCCTTTTGTTTGATACCCATATTGAGGTAGTAGTGAACAAGAACAAAATTAAAAATTTTGATTAACCCCCGACTACCTTAGATTTGTTATCTGTACAACATTCTACTAGTCAAGCCCTTTCATTTGATACCCATATTAAGGAATTGTGAAAAAAATATAATTCGCCATTTTGTGGTAGCGGCCATCTTGGATTTGAAATTTGTCATAGTGCAAAGTATTCTACTAATCAAGCCCTTTCATTTGATACCCATATTGAGGTAGTAGTGAAAAATATTATATAATTCGCCATTTTGTGGTGGCGGCCATCTTGAATTTGAAATTTGTTATAGCGTTTAGTACTCTGCTAGTCAAGCCCTTTCATTTGATACCCATATTGAGGTAGGTTGTGAAGAAATATTTTGTCCGCCATTTTGTGGAGGCGGCCATTTTGAATCGATATTAACCAAACATAGCTAAGAACACCCGCACGGATATTAACTTTCAAATAAAAAAAAACCGCATCGAAATCGGCCCATCCGTTTGAGCTCTACGGTGCCACAGACAGACACACACACAGACAGACAGACAGACATCGACGTCAAACTTATAACACCCTTTTTTGTCGGGGTTAAAAAAATAAAATAATTCGCCATTTTGTGGTAGTGGCCATCTTGGATTTGATTTTTTTATAGTGTGTAGTATTCTACTAGTCAAGCCCTTTCATTTGATACCCATATTGAGGTAGGTTGTGAAGAAGTATTTTGTCCGCCATTTTGTGGCGGCGGCCATCTTGAATCGATATTAACCAAACATAGCTAAGAACATCCGCACGGATATTAACTTTCAAATATAAAAAACGCATCGAAATCAACCCATCCGTTTAAGCTCTACGGTGCCACAGACAGACACACACACACACAGACAGACAGACATCGATGTCAAACTTATAACACTCCTTTTTTGGTCTGGGGTTAAAAATAACAAGTGCTACAAGATAAAAACGGAATTAATTTAACTTGAGAAAATGAAAGAAAACGCTGTATGTACAAGTGTTAAAGCAACCACGAAAGTTTTTTGAATATTTAAGAAAGGTAATACATACCTTTACCTATATATTACACTAGCGGCCCGCTCCGGTTTAGCTTGGATATCTCAGTACCTCGTGTAATCGTTCGGATATCTTAATATAGATGTATAATAATATTATAGATAAATCATAGATCCAACGCGTTAGCGTCGGAATGCTTCGAATGTGAAATGCGCGCCGCACCGCCCGCACACGTGTCCACTACCGACACTAATAAGATTTCATGTCTTTGAGTATGTCGCACCACACCCGCGTTTGCTGTTTGGCTGAGCTTTTACTGTTTATTTTTAAATGACTTAATAAATATTTTAGGGTTAATTAAATATTAGTATATCTTCCAACAGGGCCTAGATATGGCGGCTGTCGCTGCATTCAATAATAATGCTGCATCCAATACCAATGACAATGACGTTGTTTGCACACCTGACTTCCCATTAGAACCTTTGTGTGAGGTAAGTAAATTTCTGGATATAAAAATTTTAAACTAATATCGACCCAAATTAGCGACCCGCCCCGGCTTCGCACGGGTGCAATACTGCTACTAAATATAAGTACCTAGGTACCTACTAATAAAATTCCGGTCCGGCGGCAAGACGTTTCGTTTTACGAAGTCAAATAAGTCACAGTTAATTGTGATGGATACTTCTTTGGCGCGACGGACGCACGCAATGTGATTGATGGAACGAAACGTGCTTCACACCAAAGATGGCGACAGCGGTTTGTTTGGCAGTGCCATCAGAATTTAACGAAATTCTCCATAATCCGAATTTTGTGGACAAATAATTATGTTGTCGACGCAAAATCAATTTTTTTTTAAATGTTTTGTTATTCATATAAGGTTTCGATCAAGTCTACCGTACCCCTTGACGAAAGTATTAATATAGATTATTTTTAACCAACTTCAAAAAAGGAAGTGGTTCTCGATTCGGTTGTATGTTTTTTATGTGTGTTAAGCTATAGCTCCGCCAATTGTGAATCAATTTTGATGGTTCCCTTTTTTGTTGATACACTATAGTTCAGAGGTGGACCCATATACTTTTTTTGAAATAAAATAGAAAACAAACAGGACTTCAGTTTTCACATTCTTTACTTGTTCGTCTTTGCCATAAACTATATGACTCTGAGATCTTGCTCGTGTTTATTTCTGTGATTATTGTAATTGACGTGAGGCACCCCGCGATTTTACCCGCATAGTTCCCGATCGTGTTGTTTTCACGGGATAACAAGTAGCCAGTCTTATTCCAGACCATCATGAATATACCAAATTTCATCCAAATCCCTTCAGTAGTTTTTGGGTGATTGAGTAACGAACATCCATTCATCCAAACTTACAAACTTTCGCATTTATAATAAAGAAACTCTTTATTAAAAGCCACAATACAAAAGAGACCAATAACTATTACACAAGCGTGACATTTTAATTGGCGGCCTTATTGCTTAGAGCAATCTCTTGCAGGCAAACATGCATTTGTTTTATAAAAAAAAGTGACTAGGCATGCAGGACATGTGCCTGATGGTAAGCAACATGCCTGCCACATAACAGCACAGTGACACGCAGCTATTGGAACATAAAGAGTCCCAAATCATTACCTAACACTGCACTGCGCTCGTCACCCAGAGATCTAAGATATTATATCTCTAAGCCCTGTAATTTCTCTGGAAACATTTCCCTTCAAATCGGAACACAGTTATGTTTGCACATTACTGCTTGGCGATAGAATAACCGGCAAAGGTGTGGTACTTCCCCAGGCGGACTCTGCCAAGAGTCCTACCACTACAAAAGATGTGGATAGGATGGACGCATGGATAGGATGTTAAAATATTAGTAGAATTATGCTAATTGGTAAATCACTAATTACAGGTAACGGAAGATGCTGATGATGACGTTGAGTGTATCACGCCAGGTCCAGTGGTACCACCTAAATTGAGTAACAATCCACCCCCACTTATTCCTCGGACGTTACCAGACTTTTCTAATGAGAACATAGTCCAGATGACTGAAAACGATGTTACCGTCAATTCTCTTACTGGTGGGTTGAAATTCCGTGTTGATCCTCAGACTTTATCTTCGAAGAAGATGTATCGCTTGCCAGATGGGCGAATATTCGCTATAAATCCCAACCCAAACATGCCTGGTGGCTATTCAGCTACAATTGTATCAGTTTCCGAGACCGGTGGCAAGACAGCAGCGAAAGGAGGCGAGACGTTTGCTGCTAAATTAAGTGCAGTTACTTCGACACCCACTCCATCTGGTTCCAGTGCAAAGACACGTAGCTCTACTCGCAAGCAAAAGCTACAAAAAACAACAACGCCAGGAACAACAACGCCAGGGACACCAACGCCTAAAGGAATTAAAAAGAAAATGGCGACGAATGATGACGAGAAAAAAAGGCATTGTGATTTAAAAGTACCTGTTGAGTGGTACAGATACAACTTGATTGATGCTGTTGATGCTTTAGATTATTCCTTGTCGCGTCTCAACAAGTTAAAGAAGGAAGCGACTACCGGATATTTACGAACCCGAACTATTGATGAAATTAAATACTTGCACCGTACTTTAGAGCAGCTGTTGACTACATCTTCTAAAAGATTCATTGAAATTCGTGATAACTTGAACAGGGAACTAAAACAATATATGACAAAGAAAACACAATTGAACCCTGAAGATGTATCTGAAGATGATGATGATGTTGAATTTTTACCAAATGCTGGTAACGAAGATCCAATATTTATCGATGAAAATTCCATTGACTCAGTCAATGCTAATGAGAACCAAGAAGTCGATTTGACAGGTGTTGGCAGTAGCGAACATAATGATAGTGCTGAAAATAAAAACGAATCTGATCTTCTTTGCAATGAGGACTCAATAGTTGATGACAAAGAAGAGGAGAGTGCAGAAGTTTTGGGTAATAAGAAAACTGACGATAGAGATGTCGATAAAACTGACGATAGAGATGTTGATAAAACTAATGATAGAGATGTTGATAGAACTGATTCTAGAGATGGTGATAAAACTGATTCTCGAGATGGTGATAAAACTGATTCTCGAGATGGTGATAAAACTGATTCTCGAGATGGTGAGAAAACTGACTCACCTACCTCAAACTCTGAGCAAACAGACAATGCGTCATCTGGCGATAAACCGAACGGTAAATCAGAGGATAACACAGAAGCTGATGTGGAGGATTTACAAGAAATAAATAAAGAAAAAGACTCTGAAAGGGGGGATGGAACATTAAACTACAAAGATGATGATGACACTAAAGAAGATGGGAACGAAACAACCAGTGATTTAGATGATAATCTTGATTCTCGCGATGAATCAATTTCTGACCAAAAATCTGGTGAAACCAATGGAGATGTTACAAAAGAAGATATGGATGTTGACCAGTGTGAACAAAATGGGTCTAAAGTTAAGTCTGAAGAAAGTGACAAGCAAACAGAAGATTCTGAAATGAGTGAAGATATGATTGAAACATTGTTAAAGAATAATGATACTTTAGAGGGTGACAACATCTCGAATACAAATAGTATGGATATTCTAGAAGACCCTGGAAAGAATCAATAGATTTGCTACTTTCATAGTGATTTATATCTAGAAAAGCATATACATATTATGGCATAGGTAACTAAAATTATTATACTTCTAGAGGTAAGTTAGCATAAGAGTATCTGTTGTAAGCTTGTTTGATAAGATGATAATGTTAAACCAACCATATTCTGTCATTATATTTTCTATAAACAGAGAAACGAAAAATAATAATAAGAGATTTGGGAGCTATCTCAGACGAATTTATTTGGCTATACCTAACATTAGGGGTTTATAAGGGCGCATTCCACATAGTAACTTTTGCTTTATTTGTTAATGTGTTTCTGCTTCAGTTTATGACAAATACTGGCTGATAAAATTTTGAGGTTGCACTCTACTACTAGGGTCTACTTTTTCGTATTAATTGCATTTAAGTTCGATATAACTTTATATTTGAGCAATATAACTTAGAATGTTTCGAATAATGTTCTGACATTTGCCTTTTATTGAATCATACTCTAGCCAACCTGACAACAGAAGGTTTTAGACCTCTTGCAAATATTATAATTATACAGCCGGCCTGTTTATTTTATACAGCTTGTCAGTTGTTACAACATACAAAAGCGATCACAAAACATTCCTTCTAAAAAGGATGTTTTCGGTGCAATTAATACGTGTACCGAATTTAAAATCATTAAAAAAATACATCTGTTAATAGCCGACTGCCACGACTCAAAATGTGCATTATGCCACAATAGTAGGTATATTACGTGAATACTCGAAAAACTTATAAAACTAGTATAGCTTCGGTTTGTCGTCAAATGTGATGAAATGGTGCGGATTCTGTGCATTTCAGGTTATATATGAACACTGTTACGCGTTACGCGGAACTGCTTGTGCTATATTAATATCTCTTTATCCAAAGTGTAACCTGTGGGCGTCCTTTTAGTACAAAATACAGACGAAAATTACGTCTGTTATAAGCCTAAACTCGTCATTATGCGCAAATTATACTGTGAGAACCAAGTTTGAAATCGCAAATAAAGCTGTTCCCAAACTAAGCCTTAATTTTTGACCCAACAAAATAGCATAGAATAGCTTTTCTTTTTTCGCAAGTTACCCCGTTATGTGGACCTGTGGTACTTGTGGTCACCACATGCATCCAGGAATGTTGCTCAAATGAGGGCAAGTATCTCTGAACAAGAGATAGTCAGAAATAAACTCCTTATTACCTTTATTTTGCCATTTTAAAACTTGTCTCAAAATCGACTTAAGGTGTAAACATAGTTGAAATCAGGGATGTTATGGAACTCCGTAACCGAAACCATCGGATATCGGAAATAAAAATATATCAGTAACCGTATCCGTTTAAAAAGTTTCGGATAGAATCGACTTTTAGGTAAATAAGGCAGCAAAATTTTATTTTGTTAAATATAGTCTGCTCAGTTTTGACTATTAGAAGTAGGTATATTCAAACCTACTATCCGTAACCGGATCTAACGGATAGTCCGAAATAATTACATATCCGAAACCGATTTAATTTTATTCCTGTATCCGCATTCGAAATGTCATATCCATAGCATCCCTAGTTGAAATGTTGACAATAGGCGCACGCTCTGTCCTCATAACTCGACAAGAACAAAATTAAACATTTAAATTTACCCCGACTGCCTTGGATTTGAAATTTGTACAGTATTCTACTAGTCCAGCCCTTTCATTTGATACCTATATTGAGTGAGTAGTAAAAAAATTAGTGATTCGCCATTTTGTGGTGCCGGCCACCTTCCTTTCCATCCTTTGCGATATTTATAGTAAATGCATAATATAGCATAAACCCCATAGGAAACAAGATATTTTCAATAAAATCGAAAAAAACGTTTTTTTATCCGCCATTTTGTGGAGTGGCGGCCTCTTGAATCAATAATAACCAAAAATAGCTAAGAACCACCGCTAGCTTTTAAATAAAAAAACCCGCATTAAAATCGGGTCCATCCATTTGAGCTCTACGGTGGCACAGACAGACATCGACGTCGAAACTTTTGTAACAACAAGGTATAAACAAGAACAAAATTAAAAATTTTGACTAACCCCCGACTACCTCGGGTCATCTGTGTAACGTTGTAGTAGTCAAGCCCTTTCATTTGATATCCATATTAAGAGAGTTGTGAAAAAAGAAATGTATTTCGCCATTTTATGGTAGCGGCCATCTTGGATTTAAATTTGTCATAGTGTAAAGTACTCTACTAGTCAAGCCCTTTCATTTGATACCCATATTGAGGTAGTAGTGAAAAAAATAATACAATTCGGCATTTTGTGGTGGCGGCCATCTTGGATTTGAATTTTGTTATATTGTATAGTATTCTAATAGTCAAGCCCTTTCATTTGATACCCATATTGAGGTAGGTTGTGAAGAAATATTTTTTCCGCCATTTTGTGGAGGCGGCCATTTTGAATCGATATTAACCAAACATAGCTAAGAACATCCGCACGGATATTACACGGAAATAAAAAAACCGCATTGAAATCGGCCCATCCGTTTGAGCTCCACGGTGCCACAGACAGACACACACACAGACAGACAGACAGACATCGACGTCAAACTTATAACACCCCTTTTTTTGGTCGGGGGTTAAAAATATGTTGGAACAAAAGTTGTAGAGAATTTAATCCTTTGCGATATTTATAGTATGTAAATACATGATATAGCATAAAACCCATAGGAAACGAGATATTTGAAATAAGTTGGAAAAAAGGAAACGTTTTTTTTTTATCTTTGACTTTGGAATATCTGTAGTCGCGGACGCCCTGGGATAAGTAGTTTTTAAGACAAGTTTGTGGGTACAAAAATAAACGTTAGAAGCCGACTATCTCTAATTCCGAGCTGTCTCATTCCAGCCCCTAATATTCCTGGATAATACACGCGAAATCTAAATGGTTGACAAAGTACGTAATTATGCCATATTATTTTGTAAAATACTAAAGCATTGTGATGTGTAAAGTGAAATGCCCAAATCTATGGTTGCTTTCTTGTAATATCTACTATCAGTTCTGAAAAAGACTTAAAGTTGCACGCCAAACTTGTTTTTTTTTTTAATTTCCATCAATATTCGCTCGAAATAAAGTAAAAATGAAAATTGTTTGAATTATTATACTATGTACTTACTAACTTCACACAAAAGTGGCGATTGGCTAAAAACTGCAAATACATATAATAAAAAAAATACGTTTTTCTATTTATTTCTGTTTTTGGTGCTTTGACTTTGTAAATTGACGGCATGAAGCGAATAGCATCAAAATTCAGCCTAAATGTTGTAAATATGTATCAAGAAAATGTCAAAATTCGAGAAAATGCGCGAGAGGAGAGACGTTGGGCCTTCTGAAGTCCTGGGATTGAAATCACCAAGTTCTTCACTTGTGTATTTTGGGAAGTTTTTAATGATTTGTTTTTTTTTTTGTAAAATATTGACCATTATATGAGTACACTTAATTCTGGCGAATTATTTTTACATGAACAGCACAAAAACAAATGGTCTCCACAAACGTACCAGTTACGTTCTCACTTTAAACATGGGTTATATAAAACACTTTTTGATTACGAATACTGATACTTTAGAACAAAAATTCCATAGAAAAACAACATATAATCTAAACTATGAAAGTTTTAGATAACGAAAAATAAATATTTCCACTAGAAAGTTTATTCTTTACGTAAGGTCTATTTTCATGTGCCGGTATTGATCTTGTAGAATTATTATTAAATTTTTTTTTTAAAATAAATAGTGTCGAGATTGACACATAACAGCACAGTGACATGCAGCTATTGGAACATGAAGAGTCCAAATCACATTATAGGTAATGTGATTTTTGGAGTGCTAGGGCACTGCACTGCCCTCGTCACCCAGAGATCTAAGATGTTATATCTCTAAGCCCTGTAATTTCTCTGGAAACGTTACCCTTCAAACCGGAACACAGTAATGTTTGCACATTATTGCTTGGCGGTAGAATAACTGGCAAAGGTGTGATACTTTCCCAGGCGGACTCTGCCAAGAGTCCTACCACTACACAAAAAAATTATATATATACATATAAACAATAACTTAACGCTTCAAACGAAAATAGACCTCACTAAGCGTAACTACCTAATCTTTAAGCAATATTTTTTACGTTCTTGATATAGATACAACCTTTGGATCGTTATTTTTTACGTGCTGTTACAATAAGTGTTGAGTTCGAAAGTATCGTGTTTCGTAAGTTTACATATTAACTTCAATAAAAATGTATTTACGGTTAATGAGTGTTTTGTTGTAACTCAACCTGCATGTGTATTATCTGAGTTTTTATGTGGTTGATATATTTTACCTTTCTGTTACTTCTGTTTTTATATTTAAATGTGTGCAATTTCTAGAGATTCCAGTGTCGTTTTACATGCCACGTAAAGATAATGAAATAGTTATAGACGTGAAAGGCAAGATATATGTTTCTTTCATTTCATTATAATTGTAACTATTTAATGGTATCCTTTTTTAAAATAAAAAAGATCAGGTTTGATATTTCTTTCTATGTAATTTGGCTGGCAACCGTATGTTGCCAAAGTTTTAGTACAAAAGTTACTAAATTATACAGTATTCAGATCAGTACCAAACTGTCAAGATCGCGTTCTGCTTATCATTATGAAGTATTTTTACATTAGCTATTCCAAAGAATGTGTTTGTATTGAACAGCATATTTTTTCTTTCGTTATTTTGGAAGCAATCATGAGTTTGCTTCCAATTTTCCATAGTAAAAGTTCTTGATAACGATAAGAACTACTCGGTCTTTTCGACTAATAACAAAGCTTTAGAGTAACTCTGTATTGTTCACTGATATTAGGTACACTAAGTACCGACTATGTGACCGAGTGGATAACCAATTTATTTTTCTCGTGAAAAATAAGTAATTATATCTTTACTTGTCTTTGATTTCCCTGCATTGCAATTCGATAGAAAAGTTGTTATGAAGATGAATTAATTGTACATGCGAACTCGGAAAATCTAACAAAAATACGTATTTTAAGTACAATTCTTGCACAACTGAAATTGTACCGCTCTTTGTAGTTTTACTGCGATGTGGCATACGATAAAATGAAATTTGAATAAACCGTATACCAATATTGACGTCTGTATAATTCCTGGCTGGGGCAACATCATAACTTTTTCTCAACATAGAGTAAGAAAACCTTCACCCTATTTCTATACTATATATTACTAATTTGTTTGCGTAAGGACCATACTTCAGTGTAATTAAAATTGTCAGTTTTGTACATACAAATTTGACTCACAATAACCCTAGAGAATGTATACCAGCTGCAATAAATAATCAAAATCAGTTTTTCTGACCATTTTTTTAATTCTTTTGACGGCAATAGATTATTATCAGTAGACGATAATGAAGTTTATTTTAATTTTACTTTGTTATTTACTGCAGCTGCTAACCAGCATGAGTATTGTTAGTGTGAATTGTAATTTTATTTCTGTTGATTTCGAATTCGTAAAGTCTCAGTCATAACCTATAACACTTAGTTTTCAAGCCTGTCATAATACATAAACGAGTACACACGTATATATATATATCGCCTAAGGTCCCATTCTGACGCTAGAAGCGAAAGCAATACAGCTTCGAGTCTTATTCAAGCGGGAGTGTGAATCGACCTTATCTACGACTCGCAACAATTTATTGACGAAATAAGCGTTCTCGTTGGTCTAACATCTGCCATTGTTAAGTTTTATGCCAGATTCGGAACAATAAATTAAGGCTGCTTCCTCTTTATCATGTTCGGTACTTCCAAACTCGCGATTTACTGTATTGTTTACACTTGGTTGTTACACAATAGACTTACTAAGTTACAATGTTTGTATAATGTTAACTGAATGATGTGATGTCAAATTGATCTGGTATTAAAGCAATCACTACAAAAATATATATCTTTATATTTATGACTCTTCATGGATATTTAACCCAACTAAACAGTTATTTCACGCACTTTAACGATGAAGAAATGTACATAGTTCCTCACACCGTTGATTCACGAAACATTTAGTAACGTCACAGTACAAAGAAATACAACCAGTAGTTCATCGCCTTTGATCTTGGGAGAAACGCCGATAATGTCTAGACACTGGTAACATATTTTATTATTAATTTATGATCAACATTTTATAGACTCAAAATTGTTATTAATTAACAAATATTATGATGACATGGAGCTGATCTGATGATGAAGCTGGAAGATGACCATAGGAACTCAGTAATTAAACGACAATACCCTTCATTCGCTCTACTTTCACCTAGCTACCCTGACACAAACATACATACATCATACCACATACACACATACATCATACCACATACACGCACGCGCGCTCTTACAGCTCTCTTACGTCTGGGTGTAGATTAAGCTGTATAGGTTGTAAGTATTCAAACGAAGTCTATAAATAGTAGTAACAACAATAAGAAATATAAGAACAAAGAATATAAGTAACTTGTAAATTTTAATAGATAAGAGAATAATTTCCAGAGATTTTAATAGTGTAAGTTCAAGTGGATTTACACAACCATCAAACCGCGGAGCAACGAATAGGAAGAAAGTAACATTGACATCAGTTTCATTAACTGTGCCCAAAATATCGTTTATTTCCTTTGACACTACCGCTTAGCTCACGTTTGAATAATATCTTGCTATATAACAGCAACTTAGAAAGAGAAGGCATGATCTTTCATATCCATTATCGTATAGTCTGATTCGCCTACCATTTTTAGCATTGTTCTCTGGTTCTCTGTTAAGAGGTTACATACTCGGCGGACTCAGTCGACGTGTACATATTCAATTATTTAAATATCTGAATATATCTTACCGCGACTTCTTGATTAACGCTCTGGAAATAATTCTCCTCGATCCTTGAGTTCTCACAGGCATTATTGATATTTCCGCGTACACCTAATAATGTGAAAATGTTCCGTGGCCAGTGCTGGTCACCTGAAGTGACAAAATGGCGCTTTGTTGGTTCGATTTCACAGGCAGTAAATATCAGGGTGTCGTCGGTGCAGAAATAACTTAGAGACAAGATAAATGCAAAATACACGTTCACATTTTATAAGGCAAACCACTTTTTTAATTGAGGTTAGTTGTAACCAGACGAGCCATATTTCTGAACCGACGAATCCCACGCGGACAGTCATCACCGACGTAATGCTCCCAATTGAGTCTGAATAGTAAGTGCAATTGATCGTCATGAATTCACGGATTTAAATAATAAACTCTTGAACCCAATCGATATGGAATAAAAGACCTTATCGCTGGTAAACGTTTCTTTGAGATTTACCTTGAAATGCTGTATAGTTATCTCAAGAGAGACCACCGACTTTAAAAGAAAGTGAAAAATCTGAAAGTCGCCATATTAGGGGTGGCTACGGCATAGAATAGATAATATGCTACTGTATTGCGAGGGTGAATAAGCGACGGTCACTATTATAAGTAGGCTGCTTTTTACCCGACTGCGCGATGCAAAGGAGTAGTAATGTGCTTATCAGTCGATATAAGTATGTATGACCATTATGCACTATGCAGACCAAACGCCTGGGCCGATTTTTATGATTCACACGTCAATCGATTCCTCTTAGTCTGGCGAGTGACACTAAAGACATGCCATTAGTGTAAATTCAATATAGCGGCAACTGGACGCCATATTGCAAATTAAAAACAAGAACAAAATTTAAAAGATTAACCCTCGACTACCTTGGATTTGTTATCTGTACAATATTCTACTAGTTAAGCCCTTTCATTTGATACCCATATTAATGGAGTCGTGCAAAAAAGGTTTGAAATTTGTCATAGTGCTAAGTATTCTACTAGTCAGCCCTTTCGTTTGATACCCATATTGAGGTAGTAGTGAAAAAAAAAATTCACCATTTGTGGTGGCGGTCATCTTGGATTTGAGTTTTTTATAGTGTATAGTATTTTACTAGTAAAGCCGTTTCATTTGATACCCATGTTGAGGTAGGTTGTAAAGAAATATTTTGTCCGCCATTTTGTGGAGGCGGCCATCTTGAATCGATATTAACCAAACATAGCTAAGAACACCTGCACGGATACCAACCTTCAAATCAAAAAAACCGCATTGAAATCGGCCCACCCGTTTGAGCTCTACGGTGCCACAGATAGACACACACACAGACAGACAGACATCGACGTCAAACTTATAACACCCTTTTTTTGGTCGGGGGTTAAAAATGCAAGTCAACAAACTATGTTAAGAGTAGGGTATCGTTGAATAGGTAGGTACTTATATTTTTTAGCTTTCATTCAACGTTTTTCGATTTGGCTGACCGTTTAGGATGTGTATCGATTTAAAGATGCGTAGTTAACAACTATTATAACATTTTTACATAGGTTTTTAGGTAGCAGAAAACATCGTATAACTAACTGTACGTGTGAATGTGGATGGACATATATACTAAAGTATCTAAGTAGTAGGTATATTGGACTACCTTTTTTTCCTACGCGGAGGAAATGCATTTACGCATACCCTATCCCCGTTTATCTTATATAGGAACACTAGCTTTAACCCGCGGCTTCGCTCGCGATAATAACATAACTAATGCTCGTCTATAATAATAGGCCTAAGGGTAGTTTATGCGTTATTATGTATTTTAATTCCCTATTTTACCATTTCAGGGGTTGAATTTTGGAAAACTAATACGCTCATTATTTTTAATGTTCATGCAAATAAATGTTTTAACTGCTATAATAGGTTTACTCTTGACCGCAATGTCGCCTAAAGTTAAGTGATTATGTGGTCTACGGTAGAGCTTGCTATCCTAGAAGAAACCGATTCAGTCTCAATTTGGATACACCAGCTTTGTAATCATCATGAAAAATCCATTCAGGCAACGTCTTAGAGTATCTCTCCACTTAGTCTGTGAACGCCTTTCACAGCCTAGGCGTTATTGTAACAAAAGTCAAAGTCAAGTCAAAGTTTTTCGTTATAGTCTTTAGAACATGTCCAAGGGGTTAAAAGTCCGTACAAAATTTTATCCACTATTACGTACCTAGTATGAATTTGAAAAATATCCTTCTTTCTTGTATGCTTCATAATATATATATATACTTACATTTTCACACATGTAAATACAATGTCTCCTGTGCGTAATATTATTTATAACATATAAAATTTTCATACCCACTTTTCATACACTTTCTTTGGGATTAAATTTAGGAAAACTCTGTTTACATAGCTCATTATTTTTCCGTACTCATATCCTACAAAGTTTAAAGCAAATATGTCACAAGAAATAAAAATGTTCACACAAACTTTTTTCCCTTATTTTACTACATTAGACAATGTATTTTGAAAAAAAAAAAACACTGAAAGACATAACTCATTACACAAATTAGCCGTACTCAATTTATACGAAATTTCATTCAAATATCCCCAAGGAATAAAAGTTTCTATACAAACTTTCATCCCTTATTTCACCCCTTTGAGGGTTGAATTTCGATAAAAGCTGTATTACGTACCCCATGATTTTAGCCGAACTCAATTTATATGAAAGTTCATGCAAAAAAGCGAGCAATAAGAGCGATCGCACAGGTGTCGCGCCGAACGTCAGCGAAACCTTATTTCAAGTCCCTCGGTATAATGACGCTGCCAGCCCTAGTGATACTGCAGGTAGCTCTCTACATGAGACAAAACCTGGACTCGTTTGAGAAGCGAGGCGCTAGCCACTCGTACAGATATAACCTTCGCAATGTGAACAGTCTCGCGCCCGTTCACACGAGGCTTACGCGATCGAGGAAGTTGACAGGCGTTATAGGTGTCGAAGTCTATAACAGATTGCCGTCAGATATTACTAATGCATGTAGTGATCACACATTTAAAAACAAATTAAAAAACTGGCTCGTTCAAGAAACGTTTTACTCAATTGATGAGTTTTTGTGTAGAAAAAACTGAAACCTTGTTATGCTCCACATGAGCCCAATGTAAGCTGACATTTTGTTTTTACTTATGAAAACATTTTATTATTATTTTTATATTATTTCATAATATTAATTGACGTGTAAATTTTGTGTTTACTAATAAATAACTTTGAACTTTGAACTTTCAAATATGCCAAAGGAATAAAAAGTTTCATACAATCTTTCATCCCCTATTTCACCCCTTTGGGGATAGAATTTATCAAAATCCTTTCTTAGCGGATGCCTACGTCATAACATCTACTTGTGTGCCAAATTTCAGCCTGATCCCTCCAGTGGTTTGGGCTGTATGTTGATAGATCACTATGTCAGTCAGTCAGTCAGTTAGTCAGTCACCTTTGAGTTTTATATATATAGATTCATTCAAATATCCCCAAGGAATAAAAAGTTTCTATACAAACTTTCATCCCTTATTTCACCACTTTGAGGGTTGAATTTCGATAAAAGCTGTATTACGTCCTCATGATTTTAGCCAAACTCAATTTATATGAAATTTCATGCAAATATGCCCAAGGAATAAAACGTTTCGATACAAAATTTCATTCCTTATTTCACCCTTTGAGGGTTGAATTTCGATAAACGCTGTAATACGTACCCCATGATTTTAGCTATATATATAGATAGCAACTGAACAGTCGAGATCCATTATTATGTTCAGTTGTTATGTTACTTTACTAGACTATATTTTATTTTCTGCAATAGTATTAATTCAATAAATAGTATAGAATTCTAGACCACCAGAAATCTAAGAGCTTGTTTTATTATATTCAGTTTTTTTAGTAAGTATGTAGGTACGTAGTTTGGTTCACTTTTAATGCAGTCGGGTTTTTTGAGTTTTTTTTTTATTACCTACTTTAATCTGAAAAATTTGCAGTTCTTTGTAGTGGTAGGTAGGACTTTTTGCTTACCCCACCTGGAGAAGTACCATACCTTTGCCAGACATTCTATTACCAAACAATAATGTACAAACATTACCGTGTTCATGTTTAAAGGGCAATGTTTCCAGAGAAATTACTGGACATAGAGACAAGTCATCTTGTATCTCTGTCTGACGAGCGTAGTGCAGTGCTAGGTAATAATTTGTACTCTTCATTTTCCAATAGCTGCATGACACTGGTGTTATGGACAGGCGTGTTGCTTATCATCAGGCAAATTTCCTGCTCGTCCTGTCACTCTTTACAAAAAAAAAGTTATGGGAAGCTGCGAAGTATTAAATTTCTCATCGCAGCAATCGTACTCGTATATTAGGTATAACAAGCGGACAGCGGTCCGCCTTGGCTTCGCCCGTGGTACCTACACGTATGTAGGTAATAGGTATAGCAGTCGGGACCACGTGCGTACATATCCAACGGTGACATAGGTACTTTTTGAAAATTGATCCAGTAGTTCCTGACAATCTGACATTAGCGCGTTCAAACAAATACTCTTTCAGCTTTATAATATTAGTATTGAGGTAGAATTATAGTTTTCGATAATGTTTCATTCACGCTAGTGTGCGTAATGTTGTATAATAAAGGAGAATGTTTTAAAAGAATGAAAATATGTATACAATACCTATTAAGGCCAGGTAGTTCTGTCAAATTCGGCATTTAACGCTGTCTTTTTCTCGCGACCGTCACCGACCGCGGAATCGGTGCCACAGTGCAGAAATAACATTAAAATATTGGACTATGTAATTTAAACTCATATTTTGTTCAAGATTTGTTTATACTGTTTATACTAGTGATAACAATTTTGTGAATTGTGAAGTGAAACGAAGAAATATTAAATTTATCTATACTCGTAGATATACAAAACTCAACCTTTTCTTTTTGGTCACACTATAAGTTGAGAACGGCGTTTCCAATTTCATGCATCTTTTTAAAATATTTCCTAATAATTCACAAGTTCGTCAAAAAATAAAAAAAATGTGCTGAAACGCAATGAAAGGCCTATAAAATAGAAGGTTTTTGGTCAACTTTGCAGTAAATTTCTAATCCAATTTTTTCTATGAGGTAAAAGATCACTTACTGAGCATAAAATTACAAAATGCTCACAGATGCAGGTAGAGCTTTAAACGCCAATTGAAAAAAAAACTGTTTTAGCCGATATTTTGGAAACTATATATTTTGACAATAATTGTAGAAAATAAAATTTTGCATCTTTTGTTGCTCGTAAACTTTTTTGTAAAACTTACCGTTTACGATTTATAACCCATTTAATGATACGATCGCGATGATGCCGATAATAGTGGATGTAAATGATGTGGTCTACGATGGAACTTGTTTCTCTAATAGAAACAAGCACAGTGTACCTCGTAACCCCAAGGTTCGAACCTTCGACAAAAACCCACTCTGGCAATGCGTTTCACAGCTTAGTTGTTCTTATTACAAAAGTGGAGACCAAACTCTTCGTTCAACTCTTCAATCATGATGATGAACGGTGCTGTTTATTCGAGCAACGAGCAATTTGATAGAATAACTTTAATTTAAAAACCCCGACTACAAAAAAATCTACACGTTAAAAAATATTACCTACTATCTAAGGACACTTTGGCACAGATTAATAAACTTTGGCGAGTCAGACTAGTCTTAGAATATCTTTGTTACCAAAATCCATCCAGCCATTTGGAAGATATGTGGAAATAAAAGATTTACAAACATAAAAGATACGCGCGAAAAACATAACCCTTCTTCCATTCCGGTAAAAAGGAACATGTTTATGCTACTGGGAACAGAATTCAAATCTTATTATTTTTACATTGTTATCATCAAATTTGACATAAAAATCGTAATCCATAAGTTCGAAAAAAAAGTTTACTGGCAACAAAAGATGGGAAATTTTATTTTCTACAATAATAATAGGCTTTATAACTTTTTCAGAATATCAGCCAAAAACGTTTTTTCGAGCTGGCGCTTGAAGCTCCACCTGGATTTGTTATTATTTTGTGATTTTATGCTCAGGAAATGATTCTAAACCTTACCTATATAAAAAAATACGAATCGGAAATTTAGTGCAGAGTTAAATTCTACGAGTAATTTTACTGCCTTAGGCTTCCTATCAAATTTAGTCGAGTGTTTAAATTTCTATGAACAATATTAACATTTTCATACAAAAAAATAGAAAAAACAATAAATTTTGGTGGTGTCACAAACTTGGAAAAGAAATAAAAAAATTAAAATTCTAACAAAACCATACGTGTATCTATGGAAAGTGTTCAAAATTGTATTGAAGTTCCTAACATTTTTTTTCTAAACTGAATAGTTTGCGCGAAAGTTTCTAATTTTGCTAATAAAGTTGATTATTTCCAAATAAAATAATATTTTATTGTTTTTCTTTACAGCATTTGAACGCCTTAACACATTTTAGCTGATATTTAACATACAACCTGGGGATTTTTTTATTTTATCCTGCTAAAACCTTAAAGTCACGGTACTATAGGACTCTCCCTATATAAAAATACGAATCGGAAATTTAGTGCAGAGTTAAATTCTACGAGTAATTTTACTGCCTAAAAGGCTTCTTATCGAATTTAGTCGAGTGCTTAAATTTCTATGAACAATATTAACATTTTCATACAATAAAAAAGGAAAAACAATAAATTTTGGTGGTGTCACAAACTTGGAAAAGAAATAAAAAAGAAATTCTAACAAAACCATACGTGTATCTATGGAAAGGTGTTCAAAATTGTATTGAAGTTCCTAACATTTTTTTTCTAAACTGAATAGTTTGCGCGAATGTCTCTTCCAAAGTGGTAAAATCTGTATGTGAGGACTTTTCTTCCAAGTACTAAGTAACTTACTACCAAAGAATTTACCTAAATGGCATATAAATGCAAGTTAGGTATCATAAATGATATTAGAGGATTTACGCAGGGGATTTCTCCCCTCTCATTATTTCCTTATCCCGATCTCTGATTTAACGGACGAATATTTTACCGATACTTATCTATTTTCCATTGCATCCGCATTGAATTTTTACTGATGTGGTATCGACGTCAGTTTTTGAGACTCCCTTTTGGTCTACAACATAAAGTATACAGCGTACTAATTAGTATCAGCATCTATTTGCAATTCCAATGAAAACGGTATCAAAAATCAAGATCATAGCGTGCTTCACTAGTAATACCTACTGATATTGTTATACTGTGGCACTATGATCGTAATATTTAAAATTTATCGGTTGTCAAAATTGCAAAATCAAGCACAGGCCCGTCGTCCGTGAGCGCCGAAACGCGACTGATCAGGCCTGCCGAACGGCGCGCTATATATATGGTAGATATTAAAACATAGTGTAAAACTGATACTTTTTATCAAGTCAAACTCTGCGAATGCATCTATAACTTTTTAGTGGCTTTCGTTGAGTACAAAAATTAAGTAAAAAAATTGATTAGTTTAGTCATAAACTTGAAAAAAGTTTTTGAAAAGGGGTAACTTTGGGATTTTTTTCTATCAAGTACAATTCATTAAATCATGTTACTGACTGCGAATTGCACTAGATTAGATCCTTAACTATTACATATATATTTTTTCAGAGTTTAATACACTATTTTAAAGGTCTTAAAGTTGTTTTAAAAATTCAAAATTACGGCCCACACGCCCTTAACGCATTTTGTAATCTTTCATCACTGCGTCTATATTATCTATTCTATGACTGCGTTTAGGATATGCGGCTAAGGACATTCAAATAAAAATATTCATTTTCAGGCTAGACAATTTTCTTCTAGCAAAATTAGATAGAAACAATCCTAACTCAAAACTTTTTGCCCTTCATAATTAACGAGGTTAGAATTAGGTAATAAATCGTTTTTTTACATATAATGTAATGTTACTGTTATAAATGAAACGGCAGCTGGGAGGCAGTGACTTGATTTTATTAAAAATCGTAAGAAATCATAATCGTAACAATGTAAACGATAGGCTTAATACTTAAATAAATAGACTGCAAATAATAACTACAGATTGCGTAAACATTAATACATTAGTTAAAAAGCACTTAAAATATCACAATTCTGTACTTAGTTATCGAAGAAATGGGCGATATTATTTTATTTCGATACATCAATCTAAAATTAATTATTATCTAATATTTTAATTGATTAAAACACTAAAACAAAGGCACTTAGTGTGTAGGCTTAGTTCGAGTACACAATTCAACATGCTACCTACACATTTAATTAATAAATTGCATTAGCGTTGCTATCTACTTAATGTGTTTTTAAAAACTATGAGACATTAATTAATTTATCTTATATACTACACTGAAACAAATCCTAACTGTGTAGGTACGGAATACTAAAAACATTCAAAAGAAATATTTTTGAATGCCATACGACTTAAACCTATTGAAAACATTATTAATTCTTTATTACAAAATAAACACTGTGATTAGGTATGGACCTCGACGTTTTGTTTCTGTAAAAATATAACTGCCATGTTTTTTTTTTTTTTTTTTTCCTGTCCGGGCGCAAGGGCCCGGCCCGCGAGATTATCCCTAACGTGGTGATCAGGGGTTTGTACTTTATTTAAGGATTTTTACAATTTTATTCGTTTCTACTACATTTGTTGTTAGTACAATCTTAATTTTACGTTAATTATTTCTACAGTGTTAGTTGTTTGTTTTTATTCACGCATACAGGTTTATATATTTCTACATTTGTTGTTGTTGTCTTATTTTTAGTCTAAATGTTATGTGTCTTATAAATGTTTTATTTGCTTTGTGGTACTTTACATATTACTTTCAGTACATTTGTTTTATTGCTTTTTTATGGCTTTTTATCTGTTTTAATCAAAGTTGATTTATTTATATCTTTTTGATATAACAATCAGCTTTATTATTTATCTTGTTTATTTGTTTGCTTGCTTACTGATACGAGAGGTTATTATTTAATACAAAAAAAACATAAAAAGGAAAACCCATTCTTACTTGATGTCTACTATTTTTGTATTCGAAACTATCGCCTTTATTATAAGATATAAGGTGTTTTATTGTCTGTTATATATATTTTGTTTCCGTACACGATTTTATTTTGCAATTTTGTGTCTGTGGTTCTATGTATATTTGTAATTATATTTATTGCTTGTTATCATTACCACGTTTTACTACCTAAATTACTTTAATACACCCATATTTTAATTGTCAAGGTTTTCGTATTGATTAAATGAAATTTGTATCAGTCATAAATATATCTCATTACTTTCTTTTATCATATGTATTACAGTTTTATTTTTATAACATATTTATCACTCATTTAACTCATTTGCTATTATTGTGTATTCATTTTGAGCGTGATATCTGTATACGTTTTGTTCTATCTAATGTATTTTTCATTGTGTTGGTAACTTTTTTGTTTCTCTGTGTATGTATTTCAATGTTTCATTTGTGTGGGTATATTTTGATACATATTTATTGCTCAGGTGTATCTGACTTTGACCAGGTTAACGGCATATGGTTTCTGCCAACCCATCCATTATCAAATTTGTGTTATTTTTATTCAATAAAGATAACTTGCTAGGTGTCTACTTTTAGCTAATTTTGTCCATAATATGGTAATGGATGGTGTGACGTCCACTATTACTCGTTTTAGACGAATTACATCAACCGATGTTCGAGAAATCTGTCTTTTTGCTCCGTATATCGAAGCCATGCTACAAATAATCGACAATTTTATTGCGTTTGCTGGACTATTGATGCACGTGAATGTGTGTGTGTATGCGATTTCACTATTTTTATGCAATAATTTTATCGCTGTATTGCTACTGGTTGTTGTGCAATCAATGTTCGCGTTTTCTGCTGGTATAAATTGTCGACTGCTTTGACATGACTCCGTTTGGATGACCGATTTCTTTCGTCTCTGAATTGCCCTTGTGTCCACCTTAGCAATAAGCTATAGCGGTTCGAGCTAAGGTATCCCATTTTTTCCTTACCGAGCACTCGGAGCTGAAGGCATTGTGGTCTGTTTTTGCTATCTTGGCGTGAGTGCAATTGCAACACGTCGGTTGCGCGCCTGCCATCCAGTCTGAACACTTATCTCGCATATGGGGACCCCCGCAGTGGCTGCACTTTTCTATTCTATCAAGGCAGAAACGGCGACCGTGCCCATAGCCAAGGCACAGTGAGCACTGGACCAGCGGGGATTGGTCTTCAACTTTAACCCGCTGGAGATCAATGTGCACAGCGCCAGTTTCCAGCATTCTATGCCAAATCACTGCGGAGACCCTCATAACTACATGATGTACGTGCTGATTTCGTGTCCGCTTTTTGTATGCAATTTCTGCTCTGCAATTTGCCACGTCGAGACCTTCGAAGATGCTCTTGTTTTGGTTTCGTAGCGCCTTAATAATGTCATCGTCCGTGTGAAACTGCAGAACATTACGCATAATTATCAGTGGATCTTTGTTTTTCATCTCCTCTACCTTCAACTCCGGGGACTCGGCAAGGATTTCCTTCACTCTTCTCCTCTCTTCTTGTGTTCTGCAACCAACTATAACCCTTCTGTCCTTTGCTTTCCTTATCCTTTCTATATTTACGTTCCCTTCTTTGGCGTTGACCACCTTCCTAATTATGCTCAGAACCTGTTGCATTTCATCTTTTGCTGTGACCGCAACCGAGTGCAGGACTGTTGACTCGGGTTGACTCTGCACTTGTTTTTGAGGGGTCGTCATCACTGCTGCAGCATATGTCCTTTTGGTTAAGAGTTCAGTTAAGTTTTCTATTTTTTCATTATTAGTCTTTATTTCCTTGGTGTGTCTTTCCATAATGTTTTCTATCTTTTTTGTATACTCTTCATATTCTATTTTCCTTTCGTCCATTTTTGGCGCTAAGGTATGCCCAGCGGAGTCCGCACTCTTTCCAGAGCTCGCCTCTAGAACGAGACTGCAAAGCCGCTCGACATCTCTTAGCACAGATCTAATGATGTTTTTATTTGTATTTTTGGAAGCTTTAAATACTTGTATGATGTTTTGTTGCAGATGCTGCGCTTCGACGACCTCATCCACCTGGAAGGACCGCTCTTTGACAAGAAATGTTTGACAAGAAGTCAAAAAAAAAATCAAAAAAAAATACTACTTATACTTTTTCAAATATGTTTGACATGTTTAAAAAATGTGGCCAAGTGAGAATAAAATCCTATAAATTATTTTAACGCAGAACAAGCGACGGGGTCGTGTAGGGTTTAATAAAGTGAAGGAGGCACATTGTACTCGTCAAGTTTTGATGTTATCTGAAATCACGAAAATTCAATTCTGCATGTTTCGAATCTTTTCTGAAATACTAGGTACTTACGTTAAAAGTAGGTAGGTATGTTAGAGTACGTGTCCTTTCCAGTAGGTATAGTAAACTTCACTTAACTGGCTAATATTATATGGTGAATCATAGTAATCTATTTTGAAAGTACCATTTGAACCTGCGATTCCTGAACACAAGTTTTCTATCGAACTGAGTAAAGATTATTATCGGCGGATTAGTTCTTTGAATGCTTAGTAGCGGAAATGTCCTTTCCTTGACCGTTCCTCATGATAGACTCGCATAGGAGAGTAGTTGCCGTTGGAGCCACCATTCGCGTTCAAACCTGCAATATGAAAATAATGTCATATTTCGTAATTTATGCCTCGATTATTTAGGAAGCGTACCTTTGTCGAGCTGTCCGTCCACAGTGGAAGCTTGGAAAAAGAGTGTTAAATATAATTGGAGAATGCTATATACACTTTCAACGGCTTTTCAAAACAGATTCTTAGGTAAAAATAGGCATGTTAATTAAAAAAAAAACGAATTAGTCCGTCAGTTATATCATTATAAAAAGGTGTACAGACTAAGAAGAAGAGATAAATAGCATTCAGTAATTCAATAAGCTAGGTCTTAAAATTTAGACTCAGTTTTCAGAATTCGGTCACAAACCAAAATTTTGCCAAGTGTAATAAGGTTAGGTTGTCAGTTTAGTATTAATAATGAGTTTACTTTTACTACGTACAGGCGCTTTAAAACTCTATTATGTTGAGAGTTTTAAAGCGTCTGTTCAGCAAAACCGCCGACGGAAAGTGTCTGGGAGTATTGGGGCCTTACTTTTAAAGATATTGCCTATAACACGTACTATATAGGTACGTGGAAATCAGTTATCAGAAAATACGTGAAGTAAGTAATGTATTTTCTGGATCCCATATCTCAAAATTGGCCGTTTAAGTAAGTTAGCGGGTAAGCATGTGTTCTTAGTACGTACTAGCTCTACTCAATAGTACACATTTCATCCATCAGATAATACTTGACGTCTGGCGGCCCTGGGATCTTACTCTATTACACTGAAAGCACCGATCTTATCGCTCTCGTGGAAGTGTCATACTTTTGTCGCGGGACATCTCTATGTCGCCATAGCTAGCACCAGCTACACCTTAGCTGCTTACGATTGGTACAAAGGAACCGTGCGGAAAACCCTGATTTACGAGTATTTAGTTATTCTTTACTAGATGTGCGCCCCGACTTCGCCCGTGTCACATTATATAGCACTCAACGGGATCCCGTACATATCCAACGGTGCAAGAATGACTGAAATCGGTTCAGTCATTGCTGAGAATATCGCTTTCAAATAAAAAACCTCTTCAGCTACCTGCTACGCCACCTCTCGGAAATTGGTCGTACCAACTCAGATTTCGAAACAAATTTGATTAGCAAAGGTTTACATTCAATGACGCAATCTTAGACAGATGCTGTGATGTCAAAGCACGGTACGAAAACTCTCAAAAAGGAATAATATTTCCCGTTTTTGTTACATTCTTGATTCATGCTCCGCTTCTATTGATAGTAGCGTTATGTTCTATAGCCTATAGCCTTCCTCAATAAATGAATCCAACAGAAAAAGAATATTTCAATTCGGAGCAGTACTTCCCGAGATCCTAGCGTTCAAACAAACAAACTCTTCATCTTTATAATATTAGTATAGATATAAGGTACCTTGCAGGAGACTGGCCGGCGGGTGCGCGGGCGGCGCGGCGCAGCGCGGGGCCAGCAGCAGGTGGTAGAGCGCCAGGTACACCGCGGCCGCCAGTAGCGCCGCCACGCCGAGCGCGCGGAACACGCCGCGCGCCGACTCCAGCGGGACCGACAGCGACACCATGCCGCCCACTATCGCGCCGATGCAGCGACCTGACACACACATATTTATTACTAGCTGAACCCTGCTAAGAAGCTTGTAACCGTTGGAGTAGACGGGTTCTGGAGTGGAGACCGCGAATCGGTAAATGTAATGTAGGACGCATTGAGACTAGATGGAGTGACGATATTCGAAAGGCAGCTGGTGGCGGTTGGAGACGGAAAACCGAGGATCGGGCTGAGTGGCGTATCATGGGAGAGGCCTATGTCCAGCAGTGGACAAGTACAGGCTGATGATGATGATGATGAAGAACCCTGCTACGGTGCTACGCCACCTAGCGAAAATTGGTCGTACCAACTCAGAATTAGAACAAATTTTGTTAGCTTGGTTATAAAGACGCAACCTTAAAATAAGAGATGAACAAAATGGTTTTAAAAAAACATTTAAATACAAAACGGAAAATACTTTTTAGATTTACAAATGCAAAATACAAAATAGTTTTGAGTTTTGTATTTCAAATGCTAAATGCAAAATAGGTATTTTCAAAATAAAATACCTTTTGACCAAATCTCAGATATTTATTTTTATTTTAGGTATTTATGTAGTGTGTGTGTATTATGGGTCTTATAGTTTCGGAGAAAAGTGGCTGTGACATACGGACGGACAGACAGTCAGACATGACGAATCTGTAAGAGTCCCATATTTTGCCATTTGGCTACGTGACGGAACCCTAAAAATGAACAAAATCAAAATTTTGATTAACTTTACTGTACAACATTCTACTAGTCAAGCCCTTTCATTTGCTACCCATATTGAGGGAGTAGTGAAACATAAATGTGTTTCGCCATTTTGTAGAGGCGGCTTGGATTTGAAATTCGTCATAGTGCATAGTATTCTACTAGTCAAGCTCTTTCATTTGGCAACCATATTGAGGAAGGTTGTGAAGAAATATTTTGTCCGCTATTTTGTGGAGGCGGCCTTCTTGAATCGATACCAATCAAGCATAGCTAAAAATCACCGCACAAAAATTAACCTTCAAATAAAAAAACCGCATCGAAAGCGGCCCATCCGTTTGAGCTCTACTGTGCCACAGACAGACAGACATCGACGTCAAACTTATAACATCCCTATTTTTGGTCAGGGGTTAAAAAAGGGCGCGCATAGCTATCAGGCGCTTCTATCGGACAAATTTGGTGATATCGTTATCGTTATCCGTTCGTTTCATATTTTTTTGGCTAAACTTAATGACAAAGTATTTTGTATTTTGAAGTGAATATTAAAATGCAAAATACGTCTCACAAGGTATTTCATATAAAATACAAAATGCTTTTTCCTAAAAGGCATTTAAATGCAAAATATAAAATAGGTATTTTGCATTTTAAATAGAAGTATTTCAAATAAATCGCGTCTCTGATTAAAATATAGACATGCTGTCACGGACTTCGGCGCACTCTCAACTCACTCAAACGAAAACTCACATTTTTTCCCGTTTTTGTTACAGTCTTCAATTCATGCTCCGCACTTATTAATAGTAGAGTAATGTTATATAGCCTTCCTCGATAAATGGATTATCCAACAAAAAAAATCTTTCAATTTGGACCAGTCGTTCCCGAGATCGTAGCGTTCAAACAAACTCTTCAGGTTTATAATATTATAGTTATCGGTAATTACAGCGTTGTAGACTGTACAATATAGATGATAGGAGGTTCTTCAAAGGGCAAGAGTTAGTTACCGATGCAGAAGTGCGCGATGACCGGCAGTGCTTGTCCCGTGGTGGTGTATTTCCTGGGCACGAGGTGTCGGAAGTAGAGCACGGCCGTGACCCACACCAGGCTCAACGTGAACACCTCCAGCGCCTCGCAGACCGCTATCCACGTGTAGTCCGTGCTGAACGCTAGACCTGGAAACAAGGTGAGGTTTATCCTCAAATGCCAATAACGCAATAACTGTCTCTACATCATCCATTCCAATCAGGGTTTTTGTGGGGGCACGCATTGCCTCCAAAGAAGCACCGGTGACGCACCGAGTTCACCAATAAATATTACAGACTTGCAACTTTATAAAATTAGCGTGCCCCCAAAAGAGTTTAAAAAATACCTGATTACAATTGTCTTCTAATTTCAGCCTACTGCAGGTCATACGCCTTTTTGACTATGTTCATTATTTTGTGCCAGCCTCATTGAGGTACTATTACAGAAATTCTTGAAATCATCAATAATACCTAACCTACGCTATGTTGAAAAGTTATCTATATTTTTTTATAATACAGAGTAACGAACAGGACATGTGCCTGATGGTAAGCAACATCCCAGCCCAAAACAGCACTGTAACATGCAGCTATTGGAATATGAAAAGTCCACCTAGCACTGCTGCGCTTGTCACCTAGAGATATAATATGTTTTGTATTCTCTTCAGATGTTTGATTCGTCTCAACAACATTGTTACAAATGTCTGTTAATTCCAGTCCACTGCAGGTCATAAGTCATGAGGTTCTTTGTACTTACTATTTTATTTGTTCTATACAAGTCTCATAGAGGTACCTACTACTCCAAAATTCCTGAAATCATCGATAAGCTATATTGAAACGTCGTCGGCCTGCAATACATTTAGGCGGTGGGTTATTTTCACCCAACAATAACTGTAGGTACCGACCTACAACAATAACTCGAAATATCGTTAGATCAAATTACAAGTCATTCGACGAAATTAAACGAAGCAAAACATAAAATTACAAGAAAATATCGCAATCGTTTATTAGTAAATAAGTTACCGGTGTATCGAAGTCCATAGAAGGTAAACGCCATGATGAAGACATTGGAATGGCCGATGTAGTCGACGAGTGCCTCAGCCCAGAACAGAGCCGGCACGGCGGGTAACGCGCCGATAGTCAGGGTCAGACCCACTTCCGTCACCGTGCCGTTCAGATCCAATACAGTCCTGGAATCATTGATGAAATTTATGGACTATTTTACCAGCAGAAGCACTATACACTTTCAAAGATACGTACATCTGTTCGGTCAACATCAGTAAACTGCTGCCTTAGGGCCACAGCCTATACCTACTAGCTACTTTTAGCATCGGCGATCGGCGAACAAGCATTCCTCGCCGCACACTTAAAAAAGCCAAACCCAGCGATTGATTCGGTTTTCGGAAACGTGATACAACGGCAGCGGCTAAACGTTGCACTCCGCACACATTCAGATTCAGATGCCGATCCCATTGTTTAGCGTCTGCCGAACAGTGCAGTGTTACCCAAAATTTAAAGTTTTAACTCAGGAGGGCACTGCAACTGGTATGGCCAGGCTTGACATCGTTTGATGGTTGACATTCCAAAGAGTCGAACGCAATTCCGACCCAATCCAACTTTGGAGCAGTAGCTAAAACGCGCGATTTCGATGCTGCGATTGAACGCAGAGATTCGCCAAAACGCAAAATTGTCGATCGCCGATGCTGAAAGTAGCATCTATGGTGTGGCCTTTATTATTGCTTTGGATTATGCACTCCTATCTCCGTTTGCGAACTTGCTTAGGTACTTGTGTAGAATTTGTCCTAGCCACTGTGGGTTAGAATACGTACCAAGGTAAATAAGCATCGATCCCGCTCCACAGAATGCCCAGCAAGGCGAGCACAGCGAAGACCGCGGCGGTCTCTGCGCCGTACCGCCGCACTGCGTTCATGGGCATCGCCAACACGCCGGTCGCTGTGTGCCACCACCACTCCGGCGTCGACAGCGGCATGTGGCTGTAAGTTAGAAATCAAACTCAAAGTCTTGAACATCGCTGCAGAATTACTAGCTTGCAAAAACATAGACAAATACTAAATGACGCAGGCGTGTGTTCATAACTAAGTATTATAGGTTTAGGTACACTTGACCGCTATCTGATTTTAAACGAAGATGTGGTCGAATCGAGAGTGAATCGGTTTCTTCAGCCCGCTCCATCGCAGACCGCGTCTTCGCTTAACAAGGGACGTGTATGTGTATTCCTAGATAAAAACCGATTCACCCTCTATTTGAAGACAAAATAAACCCAATTAAAAGTCTTGAACATCACCGTAAAATTGCTAGTATGCAAAAGCATAAGCAGCTCGCTAAATGGTTCCACTGCCTCTGTCTGAGGGACTCACGTCCTTTTCTCGCAAGGAAACAGTCAAGGCCATAAGCCATAATAAATTACAGGCCATAGTGATAAAACATCTTACATATCTGGGTGACAAGCCTTGTGGAGTAGCCTACTGCACAAAGCTCGTCACCCAAAGAAATAAGATGTTTTATCTCTATACTCTGATTGCTCTGTAATTTGTAATAGGTATCGAATCTTACATGTCAAAGATCAAAATAAGCGCCCCGATCATCATAAAGACAGCGTGGAGAATGAACGGCACCAGGTAGGGGTTCTCAGGCATGGACTCGGCTGCCAAGCCCGCGAGCGGCGGGAAGATGGCCAGCCCCAGGGTTCCGAAGGCGAGCTGCCGGCCGACGTCTCCTCGGCCGAGGGAGGTCTCCCGGGTGGCGATCACGCATGCGGCGCCTAGTAGCGCTAGCCCGGACGTCGGCCAAATGTCCGCGAGTATCCTGGTCAACATTAATAAAAATAATAATAAGCAGATCACTAAAAATATTCCCCCTGCCGGAACTCGGGGCCTTCTGTCGCAAGGAGATCGTCAAGGTCATAATCCACCATCCTGCCCATGTGCGGGTTGGTGGCACATGACCTCGAAAGATTCTAGGTACATGTCAGTTTACTCACAATGTTTTCCTTCACGGTTTTTAATTTAGCATCATTACGCACATAACTTAACTTTTACTCCTTTTATTTATTTACTCCTATTTTTTATTTGCTCTTTTTTGTGAACCCCTTTTTCCTTAATTTATAATCATTTTCCTTACCACGTTTGCCTGGAAGAGATCGCTTTTAGCGATAAGGCCGCCAATTGTTACTAAATTTTCTTATTTAAGTTGTTGTTTCTTAAGTATTTATTTAGTACAATAAAGAGTTTATCTATCTATCTATCTATCTAACTTCGAAATGGCAGTGGTGCGCGTGGAATTTGAACCCGTGGCTCCGGATCAGCAGTCGTAGTTCTCTCGGCTAGACCACCCAACGATGCAAAATGTCATGCCGATATACTAGAATAGAGTTCTTGTATAACTTCCACACAACCTAAGGCAACATGACGAGATCAGAAGGAATAAAATAAAAGTGGTCAAGTGCGAGTCGGACTCGCCCATGAAGGCTTCCGTAGCAGCAAGTAACATAATACAAAAGTTTTTATACTTCGTTTTTACTCCAATAAGTGTTTTAACATGGTAACGTACATCATCCACTTTTTTTTGTTTTTGTCATTCCTTATTTTCGAAGTTACAGGGGGGGGGACACTTTTTACCACTTTGGAAGGGTCCCTCGCGCAAACTATTCAGTTTAGAAAAAAACTATGTTAGAAACCTCAATATTATTTTTTATGACCTATCCATAGATACCCCACACGTATGGTATTGACCAAAAAATATTTTTGCGTTTCAGTTCTATGACACCCCTAAAAATGGTTGTTTTTTTCTATTTTTTGTATCAAAATCTTAATGCGGTTCACAGATTACATCTACTTACCAAGTTTCAATAGTATAACATTTATAGAGATATCGGAGAAAAGTGGCCGTGACATACGGACGGACAGACAGACAGACAGACATGACCAATCTATAAAGGTCCCGTATTTTGCCATTTGGCTACGGAACCCTGAAAATTGCAGTCACACAGTCACAGGGACTGCTGAAAGAAGTGAAAATTTATAACTTCGAATTTTAGTATTAAACAGCACTAATATTGCACAATACTACAGTCACCTCCAAATCCAAATATAGTATCACGCAATTCGGTGAACGAACTTACAAGATTTCCCAAATGTGGACATTCTGCTCCGCAGCTCTGTTGCCACTCCGACGCTACATTAGCATGTCGGTGATGCAAAACCATTCCGAGAAAAACGAATTGATAACCTCCTCCTTTTTGAAAAATAAGTAAGTAAGTATTTGGTTACGCACCTTACAACGAGGTAGCTCCAGAATGTGTAAGAAGGGTCTCCCACGACCAGCCGACACTCTGCGTTCGCTAACACGCCGTCCGGTTCGTCGTAGGGGTCGAGCACTTGGCATCGGACTGCGGGCTTGCACTCGCTCTCTTGCTGGTAAATTTCCGCCAGGCGGTCTGGAGGCACCAGACATTGCGATTTACCACCTGTAATCAAACAATATCATGTAGGTAATGTAGTCGGTACCTACGAGTAAACACCAATTACAGTTGGGTGTCACAGTTTTAAAAATGTTAAGAAATCTTTAAAAGTTTTTCGATGTATCGTATCACTAGCGCGGTTTACTTCGGGGGAGTACTAGTCAAGCCCTTTCACATTGTACCAGTTATTCCATAGTTTAAAGCTAGTCAAGCCCTTTCGTTTGCATATTGAGGTAGTAATGAAAATTATAATATAATTGCCATTGAAACACAACAAGCCCTTTCATTTGCAAACATTGCTGTGAGAAATTACAGGGCAAAGCGATAAACCATCCGATAGCTGGGTGGTAGACAATTACTTGAATCAAGATCAAATTTCTGCATAGCGCTATGCTATTATGGGCTGGCGTGTTCCATACCATTAGTCGCACGTCTTATTTTCGGTGCAGAGGTTCTCGAGAAATCAGGTAACATACATAAAAAAAAACATTGGGATCGAATTGATAACGTCTTCTAAATTATATAAAAGTGCTCTGACAAAAAAAGTATTGTGACAGAACAATCAAAATCTGACATCACAATGAACCAATATGTTAAAATTAGTGTGTTAGTGTGTTTTACTTTGACTATTTAGAACAATCAAAATCTTTGGAATATCTCCTTTCCTTGCACGGTTGCCTGGTAGAGAATTCTGTGATCACAATGAACCAATATGTTACATAGATAGGTTATATTAAATTGTTTCAATTATTTGTTTATTTAACAAATGTAACTTAAGCATCAGTAGTGATATAAGATTACCAAATGGAACACGTTTCTCTCACAAGGTATTGTAGGTATGATAAATGCTTACCGCGGTATTTATCGTTCAGTCACGCACGGACCAAATGCAGTACATCGAGTATAAGAATACGTAGAAATTGTTACGAATCTTATGTAATGTTAAACCGTACAATTTCAATGCAATTGAAACATCCTACACAAATAAAGAGGCTTATTATATGTGTAGGAATTCTTCCATCTTATATTATACAGTAGGTACATACCTAAGTGTACCTGCAAACTTCGTTAGACCCAAGTCTATGAAGTGCTTACGAAATGTGGCGCAGATAAAAAGCTATATTCATCTGTTTAATGCTATTCAATACGAGTAAAACGCATTACATAAGTTATTCTTCTCAGGTGCTATTGGGTTAACATGCGTTTATCATAATTGGTCCTTCGAGCCAGTTTTATTCAAATCAAAGAAAATTTGTAGTCTAATTACATACATTCAACTTCTAATCTGTTTCTTATGATATTGGGAACACAATGCGTCATAACATTTTTACTATTGTAAAATTAACTTACTAGTACGGTAAGTGCACCATTTAGAATCTTCCACAGAGGAGTTACCGTCCACGGGTTCGGGGGGCCAGTAACGAAAGTGGTAGTCTCATTCGGTCCACGTGTTTCATGTAGACGAGACACTGGCCCTTATAGCACAGGTGAGGAGGGTTTATTTCGAAGTCCGGAGCGACATACTCTTCTTCGGTTCCGTTTGGCTTTTGTGTCTAGGGAGAGAAAACATATTTGAAACATTTCTTCGTCAATCTAAAGACATGGAAGTAAGAAGTTAGCCTAGGGCCTAGAAGTATCGTATTTATACTTTCGCTAGTGCACAGACCACCTGATAGCGTAGCGGTCTTTATTTTCATGCGTCAGTTACGGTAACGAGCTCTGCATTTTTTTCATTTCTTAATATCTATTTCAGATAAAGTTCACAAAATTATCCAGAATTCCATAATACGATATGCATTTTATCCTAGCTATCTACAATACCAGACGACATAAATATTAATTGTTTTTGGGAGAGCAGAAGTTCAAAAGAAAATGAAGAACATGTAAGTATTTAACTTCCCTATTACTAAAATTATACAGGGTTACTGGTAATCAACCTGCATCAATTTAAGGGCATATTTTGTAAATTTAAACAAACAATACTTACTTGTTCTACAGCTTTTGTTAAAATCAATACATATCCTAAAATAAAATCTTTTAGTTTTTGTTGTCCTCTCTAGCAATGTTTAGGTCTATGTGCGTCGGCACTTCTTTTATCGAGCATCAAAGAGTACGCGCGCGCTTGCTACGAAGAGCTCGATGTTTTTAGCCAAGGCAAATACACTTTTTATTTTGTAGGGCTAAAAATACGAATTTTGAAAAATTGTAGAAGAAAGGTTGACATAAACATACTCGTATATGATACCCTTTATAGTGAAGTAACGCACGTTGTAAATAATCCGTGTAAATAATAGTCGAATGTACTCGTGTTATCAAAGTTTTGCTCAGGTAATATACCATTTAGCTGTGATAAAATATATACACCAAATCACACTGGACCAACGTGGAGGATTATGCTCTTGACTCTTTCTTAGCGAGAGAAGGCCCTGAGTCTCAGCATTGGGAACATTCAGAGGGCTGCTTAAGCTGTGATTATACCGTAGTGGCGTTGGCGACGCCGCTGTACATGGGGCTGAGGGTGGTGGTGGTTGAAGTGGTGGTGAACGGCCGCTGCACCCACGTCATGTTCTCGTCGGAGCACCCGTACTCGCAGGCTCCCACTGCGAGTACGCCTGTCTGGAACAACAAGAAACCTTTCAAGTTGTTTTTTAATTGATGAGTATAGTTATAAATGCAAAAAAAGGTTCATCTGATAGCAAGCGGTCGTCGTCGCTTAATATGAACAATATCAGAGATGCTGACGACGTTTTGCCAGACCAAATAGGTTTTAAAGATTCCCTTTTAAATGTTTCTTTTCGAAGTTAGTTTGAAATACATTCAGGGAAAGGGAATTCCATAGCCTCCAGGTTCGCGGTAGAAATGATCGGGAGTACCGGACGGTTGGACATTTCCAGTTTGACAGGATATGATATGAGCTTTTCGTCGGTAGTAGAAAATGTATACAAATTGTGATAATGCTGCTGAAGGAACTAAGAGCTGAGTTATGAAACAGCAACATTGTTTGTATGGTACTCGTAGGTATCAACGGCACGAAATTGTAAACTATCAAAACTTGGACGTACTAGTTTATTATCGTCAATAACGGAGGGTTTTGCTAGTTTATAACCATCAAGGATCAAAGCAGATTTAAACAGATAATTGTATTTTTATATCAGACTTCAAATATTGTACCTAATAATTGTACGAAGCAAATTGATACGAAGCAAATTTGATGATGATGATGATGCAGACAGATTTCGAGAGAAGCCGATTTTTTAGACTTGTGTGGATAACACACTCTGTTATTTCCGAAGATTGTAAAATAGATATTCTTTTACTATTTCTCATAAACTACAGTCCGTGAACAAAATTTATGGGTCAAATGAACCACCAGGAGACTTATGTAGGATGATAGAAGGGTATAAGTAATAAGTTTCAGCACTATGCCGTCACTTGTAAGCTGACCAACTGAGTGCAATTGAAGAGGGGGGAGTTCTAACCCTCGATTATTTCTCCTTGTCGTATTATTTTTGTACGGCGTTGCGGAATAATGGATTAGACAAGGTATTGAAACTAGAAAAATTATAAATTTTAAAACTTTAATTATTAGCTTGTCAGAAAAAAATATGATTTTCCGATGATTTACAGAGTAAATTTGGTCATTTGATTCTGTACGCCATTGGTTCCATACAGCTTAAATACCTATTCTAATCCATTATTTCGCTATGTCGTACAAAAATCATACGACAAGGAGAAATAATCGAGGGTTCGAACCCCCTCTTCACCTGCACTCAGTTGGACAGCTTACAAGTTGCGGCATAGTGCTGAATCTTATTACTTTATACCCTTCTGTCATCCTACATAGGTCTCCTGGTGGTTCATTTGACGCATAAATTTTGTTCACGGGCCTGCAGTCTATCACAATCATTTTTCTTCGCGATAAAATAAACAGCGTTATAACAACTTAAGAAATGACGATTTTAATAGAAATATCAACTTGAATATCATTGTCATCTTCGTAGTAGAATAGACTCTACAAACATAATGCAGATTTTGTTCCAAATGAACGTTATTGTTTCAATCTACCAAGTAATTAGAGTCGCAAAAAGTACTTTAATTGGACGAACGCTACAATGACGGCTATTTCAATTGTGCTCATTGTATTGTTATTGAGAGGAAGCCTTGCTTTCTCAACATCCTTAGTTAATGAATGCAATACTCTCTTTTATAGCCGAGTTCTAGGTAAATACCTACCTACCATTAAGAAAAATATCAAGATTTCTTTATTAGTTACGGCTGGTCTAGTCGTGAAATCGGCGACTGCTGATCCGGAGACCCCAGGTTCAAAACCACGCGGACCAGTCTTTTCGAAGGTATGTGCGTAATACCGCTAACTTAAAACGGTGAAGGAAAACATCGTGAGGAAACCGACATGTACCTATAATCTTTCGAAATCATGTGTCATCCACCAACCCGCACTGGGCCAGTGTTTTGGATTAGGGCCTTGACTCTCTACTTGCGAGAGAAGGCCCCGAATCCCAGCAGTGGGAACATGTAGTGGGCTGTTTATATAAGGAAAATGTAGTGCTTAAACCTACTGTTCTAAATTCGTTTACCTGCTTTGCCTTGTAAAGCTCGTCACATCCAAAAAATATGATGTTTATAGCAGATATAAGAAGTCCTACATTTATATCGTGAACACAAACAATTTATTTATGAAATAACCACTGGATGACCCACAGTAATTAAATCTGAAATCTTTCTTGTCGATAAGTTTCTGGTGTCGCAATCGTCGTCTTTTAAAAATCTTTTTTTATTGAAAGGGACAAAACTAGATTAAAAGACCCAAAGCACGTTTTTAACACCAATTTAGCAAAAGTTTACACGCACCTTCTCTCCTTCCCAACGATTGCACCGCATGGTTTCTTCGCAGACCTCTTGCATGACGTAAGCACTCTCAGCATTACACATGAACAGCACATGGGGCCGACGAGCCTAGACAAACATATTGTTTAAGTTATAACAAGAATCTTCAAATCGAGAGTTAATCGGTTCCTCTTAGGTAAGTACGCTCCATTGTAGATCGCATCGTCGCTGGTCAAGTGCGAACCTATTATAGTTAAAAAAAACATTACATACCTACTCGTAACCATGGGAGATAAAAGAATAATTATAATCTTTAGTTATTAGTCTTTGATTTAGAAAAACTTGTTCATAATAATATTGGATGTTTTTGTTTTTTGTTATCCAAAATTACTGAAGTTTTTTTTAATTAGTTAGACAACATAAATCATCGTACCTATTATAAAGATGAAAATTAGTTGTTCAATGTTCAATCTCGTAATATATAATAATTGAACGGCAGAATAATGGAACAGATCAGGCTGAAATTAGAAACCTAAAATATAATTTGGAACATGACTTTGTTCTACTGACTATTTTGTTCTGGACTGTACTGTTTCCATAGGGCTAGGCTAATTTAGGTATGTATTCTGAAACAATGTAGAGTTTCTTAGGAAACAACCATTTACTAAATAAATCACGTTTCGACCGGGCAGATACTAAATAGTATACTCGTACCCGAACCAAGTTGTACTTCTTTAGTAAGTAAGAATATATTTTGGACCAGTCTATTGGATAGACACAAATGGAATGTTCAAGGTACATGACAAAGTCTATGATGTCTACAAAGTCTATGTACGAAAATAACGATTCGTATTTCGTCTTACTTATTTCCATAAGGCATGCGAATTTGAACCGATGTCACCTTGCTTGAATTCGGGTTAAGCTAAAGGTCATTTAAACGACGTCGTTCGATCGAATTGGTGCGATAAGTAGAACATTTTGTAACAATGCAAAGTCTAACAGGTCCAGATAATACTACTTCTACCAGCTGCGATGTACCTACTTTTGTCTTTAGAAAAGCCACAGATTAGTAATCTGTGATAAAAGCTAGCATTAAAAAGTTTGGATTCCTTTAAGACGAACTATCAGAAGTAGCTCGAGACTTCACTTCACTTCGAGACATAAAAGATTAATTTCGCCAAAATACTTTTGCTGCCTTGCGTTCGCGTGTACCAGCCTATGACAGGAGCAAAGGGGAAACAAGGGCAAACACATAATATGTATAAACATACCTCATGTCGTTCCGTATACGGCACGGCGAGCAGTATCGTATAGAAAATGGCACTCAGAATGAGGCATATGGCTGTTATGACTCGGAGCAGCCGGCCTGAGCCGCTAGGTGCGCTGCTACCACCCGTCGACCCTCGCCCCACTGATAATCTGGATATAGGACAGGTGCATACATTACTCCTTTGTGTTGTATGACGAACATGTGTAAGCATGCGAAAATTTTGAACTCATGGTCAATGTAGTAGTGGCTGACAATTGTCGCTTACTTTTTTATTACGTGACCGGACGAGCAGGGCATTCGGACTTATAAGCAAACAACATGGTAAGCAAAACACCTGCCCTTAACTTAACGGCGCTGTGCTTTGTAGATATTTGAACATGGTTAAATCACTGTATAGTCTGCACTGATCCCGTCATCCAGAGACATACGATGATTCATCTCTTTGTCCTGTATTTTTTTAATATTACCCTTCAAACCGGCACACAGTAATGTATTCATAAATTAATCACAATCAGAAATTGCCAAGGAGGTGTTTCCCTAGGCAGACTGTGCAAGGAGTCCTACCACTACAAAATTTAAATACCTAAGTATAATAATTGTTCGAAAAAAATACATTTTCACAAATGATTTTCAAAAAAAATACATTCGTGGTAGCCTATTTATACGCCAAATTTTAAGTTCATTTATTTTTTAAATTAATTTGAATTCCATACCAACACTTTGCTTTATCTGTATTTAAAGAAATCTTTTCAAAACACCATAAGTTAAAATAATTCTACATCGGGTAAAAGGATTGAAACGATATAATTTACTAATTTAACATGTACATACAGGTACCTATTTCCCCAACGGAGCCCGGATTCCCTGTAGAGTTATTACAATTAGTTAAACCAAGTTTGACTCGTCTATTTCAAAACTATGCTTCAAAAATGTTTTGTGAACAAACATCACTTCATATCATAATTTATGTGCTTGCATAGTTATTATACCAATTGTTCCCTATATGTAGTTAACACCTAATAATATTGGTGAGAAATTTGTTACTAACATCATTCGCGAATTGTAAATAAGATAATAACTGAAAAGTATACATATTTATGTTGCAGTATTAACTGGCTCTCACTCCTGTCACCATGGAGGTAGGCCGGGTAAATAAACTACTAATAGGTCAACGATCGATGACCTGCTGTTTTTGTTAACAACGTAAGCAACAAAACATCAGTGACGAAATCGTCTTGCAAGGAATCTCTTTTAGATTCAATTTACTCTAGTCATGCTATAATATGTAATTTCAAAACTTAATTTTTGTGTACGTTCATTAGGAGCCAGCTTTAACATGCCTACATATTCTCGACTCGTACTTAACTTTAAATGTAGAAATAATAATGGTATTAGGTAATCAGCGGCGTGGCCATCGACCGAGGACATATCTGCGTACGTCTGAGAATAATAAATAATGGCAAATATCACTTACTTATCAATGAGAGGCCCGAGGACTGCTGGTCCTAAGATCGCGATGCATGGCGCGATGGCCGATATAAGGCGCGCTTCCCCCTCTATCCAGCCCTATTGACAACATGTGCAGGGGCAGAAACGGGAATATGCACCCTATACCTGTAGAACAAGATTACAATTTACGTCACATACAGAATGGTGGAAATTGTGTATGGTGTTGCACTGATTTTTACATCGCTCCTTTCGGTTGTGAAGTCATAAGTGTAGAGCTAGAGAACTAAACACGAGATCTTTCGAAATTGAAATAAGTATTGGATCCTCTATAGATTACAGTTGTAAATTAGGTTTCTAAATAAAAGATTCATATGACACAAGGCACAAGCAGTGCCCTACGATTTTACCCGCGTAGTTCCCGTCATCCGCGTAGTTTTTAAGTGAAATAGTAACAAATATCCATTCATACTCGTACTTACAAACTTTTGCGTTTATAATAAGTACTCATTACTTTGATCCAACAGTTATTTAAGCATCAAATATATTTTTACTATCTCCATAGAATAGTTTCACATTCTTACGCATAAAACACAAGTCTATTCATTATCTTTTTTTTCAGAGATACTCAAATCCAGCTTATAAAATGGAAGTATCGCTCGTTCGAAACAACTCAACTTTAAGCTCGCGTAATAACGTCGTCAATATTCCCGAAGCCAAAGCCATGGTCATTAGCTACGGTGATTTATGGTAAATAGGTCGACACACACTGTGACCGCAATGCAGCGTGACCGAGGTGAACGGTCCTCGTGTCAAGCCGCCACCAGGGCCCAGCCGGTTCGCTTGCCTGTCCTTACAAGGAAACTTGCACAACGCTCTTCGAAGAACTGTTTCTGATATAAACTGCTGATCTAGAGCCCATACCATGTCAACATTTGCAATGATTGTATGATTCAATTGACATTTGGTGCCACGCGACTGTGAACCCAAACACCCCATGATAAGGTTCGCGGTCGCGATGCACGAATATTGAGTATCAATTGTCTCACAAATTATCGTACTAAGAGCTCCTTAGAGGGTCATCACTTTTAACAACTAGTGGCGATGAAAGGATTCGTGAATATTCGAATAGCAAGCTAAAATCCGCTTACTGGAAGATTACCTATCTGTAAAATCAATTTTCTATGATAGAAGTATAGAAGATAAAACAATACCTATCTAGGACTGCAGCATGATGGATGGAATATAACAGCTGACACCTATTAAGAGAAGACCTAAATTCAACTATGTGATTCACGATGAATCGTCTCTCAAACCCACGGAATATCAACATACTCGTAGTCGCAGTTGGATTCAGCTTTGTTCCATTTCTACTATTTCTATGAGTGAAAAGCATAATTCAAGTAGAGAGAACTTGATATTGTTGCTCTCAGATGAAACACCTCGTTGCTATTGGGTTACTTCACTTACAGATCAAAGACAATTTTATTTATAAATGCAATACAGGTACTTAGGTGCAATATTACAAATGATGACCATACTCACCGGAGAGAAAACAGAAGAGCACGCATTTTAGCGTGATAAGATTTTTATTCATTTTGATCGGGGTATCGATTGCTTCGTTGTTTAATTACTTGGTCGCTCGCGTCACCATCTCGAATCTGTAAAAACAAAATTGAACTTTATTTCCTGACAAATATGAGTCATGATTTAAAAATACATTAAAAACTTAATAATGGTTGAGCGTGGAATGGATTGGGGCCACGGCCATTTATTTACACGCCTACGAAGAATCGTCCCAACGGCAACGGTTTAGACTATGAAGTCAGTAGTGTATAGTTTAGTGGGACAACGATTGCTAAGATCGCCCAGAATAAGAATAGGTGCATCTAAATAGCACGATCACAACGCGGACATAGTATCTACTAATTGTTACTAAATTACGCAAGGATGTGATCGTAAAATTCGCATTAAAAAACTTGGATGCAATTTAGAACAATTTTAGTTTCGAATTGTTATTGTTATTTAATTTTAAAACGGTATTATTTTATATTTAAAACTGACATAAATTATACAGAAACTACTATGTAGGTACAATAATATAATCAATATATATAATCTAAGACAGAAAAGTTCCAAAATGCTTGCTGGCCCTATTGCTACGTTGAATGGCAATGTTAATGCGCTTAGCAAAATAGAGACCAACATTTTATGACGAGTTGCAGCGGAAAGATCTTTTCTTTTTTCTATCGGTGTTAATCACCGATAAACATAACTCACATATTCATGGCACAAAAAAAAATAGAAATATGGAAATATGGAGTAACACTAATGAATCAAACACAAAACATCTGAAATTTCGTTTTGACGGAGAAATCTAAAAATACAACATTTTAATAAATAACCGCTGAATAACCATGATTACTTAAAATAATGTTCATTTCTAAATAATATCTCCCCAATGACTAATACCAAATAGAATCCTATAATCCTATCCCACTCATATTATAAATGTCAAAGTTTGCATGTTTGTTGCTAAAACCGCGGGGCGTTGCTAGTAACTGATAACCTACATAATATTATACAACTTCTTTCTAATTTGGAAATTTTTTTTGAGAAATATATAGACTTTTTCGAGCTCAATACAATAGACTATAAAGTTTCTTCAAGAGACTTGCAGCTTTTATCGATAGAGGCACGTCCCTTCCAGGTTAGCCCGCCTAAGAGCGAGAGAGACAGACATAAAAAGTGAAAGGCACGCGTCCCTTTGATTTTACATCTCAAAGTCGTTGTCTTCTTTTGCCCGACCGATGCAACCGACGATCGATCGAGTAGAATTGAAGTATTTTTATCGCGCTTGACCATCTTGCCGAATGCGACGATCGATCGAGGGCGCTTAGGCAGAAGAAAAGATTCATGACACCCAGATTATATAATATTACATATATGTATATAGGTACGTATTCCACAGTTTATATGTTCTTTTTATAAAGGAGGAATTAAACCTCTTTTTTATCTGTGGAACATCAGCTTTGTCACTTCGAGCTAAGTGCAATCCGATAGAAAATACGAGTACCTTCCTACGGTAAGGTGGTATTAGCTGGTGGTTATATTAGACAGTTTGAATAAATACCACAATCCCAGTAGTAATTCACCAGAATAATTATTAAAAACGGCACCGGGCAGTGTGGATATTTGGGTTACGATCGCGTAAACATAAACATTACCGACTCACACGACAGCCGGTTCGGTTGTAGTGGCAGCCGGCCAATTATTACACATTGGTATTCCGATATCGATACTAGGAATAATAAACTAAGTTAAGCAATAAAAAGTTACTGAAATACTTAGCATCCTGATAATGTATCACATTTCGTGTCGTCATTGAAGCTCACCGACCAATATAACCCAATAGTTAGTTCGCGTGTCGCGTGTCAGAAGGTCGTCTGATAAATTGCGACTAGGGCACGGTCGATGAACGCACAAGGCAAGACTTGATGAGACTTAAAAACTATATCAATGGAATATAAATACAAATATTAATCGGACCTCAAATATGACTTCAAAAGAGTCATCAAAGCTCGGAGGTGGTCATGCGCCGTGACCAAATTACCACCGTTAGTTTTTATGAATACCTACGTATAATTTGTGATAATTACCTCACAGATATGTTTCAGCTTTCTGCGTTTTAATTTCAAATCCAAATAACTATACAACACGTAGTCCTAACAAGAAGTTAGCTTAATGTTTAGAAATAGCTTTCGTTTCATTGTATTTCATTACATCTTCTTCGTCATCCCATTAGTCATCATTGCCCATACACAAGTTAGGATATTAGTCGTAAGTAGCTGATTGCTGACACGTCAATCATCGCCACAGCATTCGCTCTATCCCAGTACTGGGAATAGCCATCTCTTATACTTACATGTAGCATAAAGCATAAACAGCCCACTAAATGTTCCCACTACTGGGACTCGAGGCCTTATCTCGCAAAGAGAAGTCAAGGCCATAATCCACCACATTGACATGACACACTAAGTACTTCGAAAGATTCTAGGTACATGTCGGTTCCCTCGCAATGTTTTCCTTCACCGTATTAAGTTAGCAGCATTACGCACATGACTTCGAAAAGACAGTGGTTTTGCACCCGGGGTCGCCGGATCGGCAGTCGTAGTTCTCCCGACTACCGACTAGACCAGTCGTAAGTAACTATCAAGAGTTTATTAAAGTGTTAAGTAATTATCTGTGTATAGTTAGGTTTTGTAAAGAAATTGCGTAATATCATTAGTTGTAATTAATACATTTAAGAACAAAATGTCTTTGATAGTCACGTTAGTCATCATTCCTATAATCGTTGATCAGTAAGTAGTATTATTTTCATAAATACATACATGTATTACCTATCTACTAATGAATTTTAATCATTCATTCGTTCCCACTTACTGCTACTCATTTATTTTATTTATTTTTATTTTATATATACCTAGTACTTATTTTAGCTTTGTCGCACGGTTTCACTCGTCGAAATCAAGTACGTATCTTACGCAAAACAATAATTGTACTAAATCGCAAGGATCATGTTAATATTATTCATCATTACAAACAAACTTTTACTTCAGAACCAAATCTCTTCGTTTCAAAATCGAAATCGTGACAAGTATCATTTTTTTCTAAGCAAAATTTAAGTAGATATTTAAAAAATGTGACTACTAAAAAAAGCTTGTTCCATCGTATAACGCGTCATCAGTATCAATAAATGGATAATAACATTTAAACAAGTAATTCTCGAGACTATCGCGTCCAAACAATAAAACAAACTCTTCGTCGTTGCATAGGTACCTACATAACTACGAGTATGCTAGTTTTAGTTGGTACCTAGTTAGAATAACTCAATTAAATACTTATGTAAATATTTTTCTCAACAATCACAATATTGGATTATAGTAAGCTCTCTAATGAAATGTAAGTACAACGTAAATCAATAATCTTCGAGCAAAAATAACACCAAGGACAAGTCACCACCAATACTCCATACTCCAAACATGTACCCACAACACAGTTATATCTACTGTTATGTTTATTCGTGACATTTCTGAACAATATCATGAAAAAAAATTCCAATTTCTTTGTATGAAAGTAAAAACTTAGGTAGACAAATTGTTATTTGTGTGGTTCGTCACTTATTTTATCATTCTGATCATACAATAAACAGGTTTATAAAAAGCAGAGCATTGACAACCAGCATAGAGGTCTTATAAGTTCTTTTAGTATCAAGCCGGGAGTGCGATGGCGTCATCGCTATAATCGTGGCTGCGGTGGCGAAGGTCTATACGACTTGTGATTGTGACTGTAAATTGTGAGACGCCAAGCGCGGGCCCCGCTATAATAAACTTCAATGCATGATGCAAACGATCATTTTAGAACCACCACGACTAGAGAAAAATACAAGGCAGGTTAAAAAAAAAAATTGGTTGCCTATAAAGTCGGTATACGGGCGAAAGTTTTACGTGACAACGACTTTGAGTGGTAAAATAATTTTACGGAAGGGACGCGTGCTTTTCACTTTTTATGTCTGTCTCTCTCGCTCTTAGGCGGGCTAACCATGCCCGAGTGGAAGAGACGCGTGCCTCTCACTCGCTCTCGTTGTGAGCGCATAACGTGAGCGGAGCGTAACGCAGTTTCTTGAAGTGTCACCCGGCAAACCAATTTATAAGACGTTGTCACGTCAATAACGAATAGGTACATGTCTTAAAACTAACATTGCCTACTTACGAGTAGGTACATCAATATTTTAAGGGTTACCTATTGTAGTAACATTTCTTTGTATGTGTTGTCATCATCTGAACCACTAAACCCAACATCAATACATCCAATTAGAAACGTACCCAGGTAGAGGTCTCCAGATGGTCATAATAGACTGCAGGCCCGTGAACAAAATTTATGGGTCATCTGATACAGCAGGAGACCTATGTAGGATGATAGTGAGATAGACCTATGTAGATGTGCCGTCACTTGTAAGCCGTACAAAAAATCATGCGACAAGGAGAAATGATCGAGGTTTAGAACCCCCCCTCTTCAACTGCTCTCAGTTGGACGGCATAGTGCTCAATCTTATTACTTTATACCCTTCTATCATCCTACATAGGTCTCCTGCTGTATCATATGACCCATAAATTTTGTTCACGGGCCTGCAGTCTATAATATCCTCGCGGAAATTTGGGTACTCGTAGAAATGACGTAGGAGTGACAACGTTTAATTATATCTTCAAGCTTGGAAATTGTTTATTTATATACTCGCCACCGAATTAATACAAAAAAAGGCAACCATAGGTATTTTTCTTTTAGGTCGACCGTTTCCGTTAAAACCGATCGCCCGCCCGCTTGAATGTTAACAACCTATGCAGGCTTTTCAAATTTTCTTTGGTAAAATTAAAAATTGCAATTTTTTGAAAGGTTTCGCGTTCATATGAAACTTACGGGCCCAGGCTTCGCCCGTGGTGTATATAAAATATAACCTACCTATAGCACGCAGAGATCACGTACATATGCAACGGCGAAAGAATATTTGAAATCGGTAGTACAGTAGATTTCTCCTGATCCTGCGAATCCTGCGATTAGCGCGTTCACACAAAAAACGCTTAATTTTTATAATATAAACAGATTCTAAAACCGCTTCATTTTAAAATTGCATAAAATTCTGACATTGATATTCAAGGCAGCTAACAATTTAAACTGCAATTTATAAGCTCAGTTGCTTATAGATGACCATTCATTAAGTGCAGATGGAAAGAGGACAATGAAATATGACTTATACACATACGTTTAATCAATGAATATAATTGTTTTCAAGTCACGTCTACTCTTCATAATTTTATGTTTGGCACAGAAGCGATGACATCATTTTGCGGATAGAAAGAAGCGTACGGCGCGGCGTGACTTTAGAGCAGCGATTTCACTTGAGTAAGATAAATTTTGACAACCAACAACATTTCTTCATTCTTCATGTAGGTATGCTTTTAGGTACATACCACACGCAAATGCGTTAAAGTATAGTGTACAGTAGTGCCTAAGTTTAGATACTTAGGGCCCTGTGGCTTTTGCTCTAGCCTAAATTTCAATTGACTGAGGCCAACTGCCATAAGAACCGTAAAACCGAGGATCGGGTAGAGTGGCGTACTATGGGAGAGGCCTATGTCCAGCAGTGGACAAACACAGGCTGATGATGATGAACTGCCATAGCTCTCCTTTACAAAAAGAAGCAACAACATTTCATATTTGACAAATAGGGGATAAAGCAGAGAATTAAGATTTCTTTTTTATTCTACGAGTAACATTGGCTGTCACATCTCACATCTGTTTTAAAATCATCTGATGAGCTGAGGAGCGCCATTGTCTTCGATGAATGTAGCCAACATGTGTTATTATATGCCGGTCCGGTCTGCGGGCTGCTCTTTTTAATATTCGCCAATGTAACAGTGCAATGAACTCTATCCTGCACGTGTGGTTAAAGAAATAAGTACTGCAGCAATACTGGAGTTTGGGTTTTGAAAGATTAATCTAGAACCACAGGATTTAGTTTAGTAGTGGTTGTCATCATTTTATACGGCACTCTAAGAACTTGTTTTACGAATGTTATGGGGGTGATGAGGCTATAGGGTACAATTGTATATTATAAAAATTATATCCCTTTGGGGGGTGAAGAGTCTATATACCTAATACAAGTCCCACCAATAAGTATAAATATACACTTATAGTGTAACTTAATTCTGCGTTGTGCATCATTTCTTAGAATTAGCTTGGTTCAGTCGTGTCTTGTTTTTTGTCTGGGTATCTCTATAAAACACAACTATATTTTCAAAGTACATAAATGAGTATTAAATCAGCTATCTAGCTTCAACAAGTTACAAGCTTTGCTGAGTTTGGGGCTCGAAAGGTGTTGGGTGAATAATGTAGACCATGTGTTATTTCGTCTCGTATATTTTAAATATAGCCTTATTTCGTAGCCAGAAATGTAGAGTAGGTAGAGTTTTTAAATACTTAACTAAACCTATCTATGGAAGGTCATCATTCATTGCAGATAAGTACTAGTCATTGCGGCAGTAAATGATGCTGTGGATGACATAATGAGATGCGTCAGTATTATCAACTTGTTCGATTCAAATAAATTAATTGTGAATGAATAGGAGTTTATTAATAACGTTATTTTTGTTGTGTCGATGAGTATTGATGACTAATGGCATTAATTTGAATTGGATCTTCGTACCTACTCACCCCAAAATATAATGATGTAACCGATATAATCTAATATATAAAATTCTTCTGTCACGGGGTGCGTAATCGGACTCCTCCGAAACGGCTCGAAGGGTTGTTCACCGCTAAAAATGTTTTTTTAATTTTTGGTCAACTTTTTTTGTTTTATTTTTTTTATAATGTGGCATTAAAAAAACTCTAAATTTTTACCCTTTTATCACCAACCCCTATTTCTTAATCTATATAATTATATAAAAATCAATGGCACTTTTCGTTGTAAGTGAACTCCTTCTAAACGGCTCGACCGATTTGAATGACTTTTTTGTATACGCTTGGGTTTTGCCCACAGGGCCCTGGAAGGTTTAGACTCACAAATCAGCACGGTTGATGGCACTGCACTTGATATTTAGGTTACTATCCGAGCGAAGCCGGGAGGGGCCGCTAGTTGTCCATAATAATTATAAAACTATAATTCCTGTTTTTACTTATTTGTAGAATCTAAAATAACACAAATCTTGAATTTCGCAACGACAGTTAGGTACAAATCAATAAATTGACTCTAAAAATGCATAGGTACAACCGACTTAAATAAAATTAAAAAATATATCTTTTCATATTATATCAGTATTAATTATATTTCGTAGTTATATGCAGTTCTTAGCAAAGTGAAAACTGTAGAAAGAATCACTGTACTTATCTGATTTAGAACCCTCTAATAATTTGAAGTAAACCTCGCGATGAACGAACATTACCAGAAATAAACCGAATGAGAAATCTCATTATTATGAATGAATGAATGATACGGAGAGACCTTCGTGCTTTTTCTCAAAATCGGTAAAAATAAATTTAATTGCAAGTGTTTGATGGAAAGCAAATTAATTTTATTAATTTAGTAGCAGCGCCAAGCTATTTTAGCTGCGTAGTTCCTGTTCGCGTTACTTTCCCGAGATAAAAAGCAGCCTGTCTATCTTTTCCATCGTAACTGAGTGACAAACATCCAAGCTTTCGCATTTATAATATTAGTAAGATAACTCTTTGCACCCCACGGTATAACCTTCGTCAATTTTACCTAAACTGTTAGTACCAGGGTTAAATATTATACTATATAATACCCCTTGAGGTTAAATATTTATGAACTTTGAATGTCGTATTTGCCTACATGTAGTTAAAAAATAATTTTCCGTATTGGTTCCGGCGTCTCCGACTAATCGGCAAAATACATAAAATAAAGATTCCGATGAATTGAGAACCTCCTCCTTTTGTGAAGTCGGCTTAAACGGTCGGTTAAAAATGTTTTATTATTTACGACTATAGTTACCTAAGAGTTACAAAAAGAAAAGGTGCAATGAAACCATCAATGCAGTACGCCGATAATGTGGCAAGTACCAGCATACACCGTCACGGCACGAGTTGATATCTGGGCCAACAACATTGTTTTGTTTTCTCCTCTCCATGCACTGCGCTACGACTACGTACCCAGTACCTTACCGCATAATGATGATAGTATCTACGTACATATTTCTGTTAACGATACAATTTTGTCTACAGTTTGTGCAGCATAAGGTACCTAGAAGGTGTAGTGCCTGGTTTTACAGCAGAAAAAAAACAAGATAGGTAGAATGGTAGAATGTTCGCATCGTCCTCGTAGCGATGCTCCATCCAGGTGGTTTCGTACGTTTCTTAGTAGATTAACGTAAAAAAAAAACAATTTAATTTTAGGTCAACATGTTACATCTTAGTCCGTGATATTGCGGGCAATACTTGTAGATTAAAAAAAAACTTTCTGGTTTTATAACCCACGACACGGGAGTTTTACAGTTCTGTGTCTGACCCTCAGATCATTAGTACCTATCCCCTATAGGGAACATATATTATCCATACTATCCATACTAATATTATAAATGCGAAAGTAACTCTGTCTGTCTGTCTGTCTGTCTGTCTGTCTGTCCGTCTTTACCGCCTAAACCAACCAACAGATTTTGATGAAATTTGATACATAGATAGAATAGATCCCGAGAAAGCACATATGCTACTTTTTGTTCCGAAAAAAGGGTTAAAAGGGTTAAAATAAGGGATGAAAGTTTATATGGAAAACTTCGTCATTGTTGAAGAACTATGAAACTTTACGTCTAGATATTTAACACGAAACCATAAAATGTATATTTAAGCAGTTTTGTAGTTTCGAACTGTACCTACGGGGGTGGAATTGGGGGTGAAAGTCTGGAAGTTCAATATTATTGAAGATAAAACCATGAAACTTTGTATCTAGACACTTGAAATGGAGTCGATAAACGTTTGTTCCAGCAATTTTATAATTTCTAACTATACAGGGATACTTATATAACCGCTTGATACACTGGCCGCTTTTCGCGTTTTACAAATTTGGCGGGAAAACGGGTGTCAGGTTACATAAGTGCGGTGTTTATGTTTCGGCATATGAAGTGCCGCCTTACTTTTACCCGTTTGAGCCATTTACTCTCAAGAGCGTTTCAAGACGCTTCTAGCGGTAAGTATCATTTATTTATAATTAATGTACTTAAATAAATTCAAGATGGCCGCCGCTACAAAATGGCGGATAATTTATGTTTTATTAATCCCATCAATATGGGTATCAAATGAAAGGGCTCAACAAGCAGAATACAATATACTATAAAAAAATTAAATCCAAGATGGCGGCAGCTACAAAATGGCGGATAACGTAGGTTTTATCAATCCCATCAATATGGGTATCAAATGAAAGTGCTCAACCAGTAGAATACAACATACTATATAAAATTAAAATCCAAGATGGCGGCCTCTACACAATGGCGGATAACTTAGGTTTTATCAATCCCATCAACATGGGTATCAAATAAAAGGGCTTGACAAGAAGAATACAGTGCACTATACAACCTCAATACTTTAGATGGGCGCAGCCACTAAATGGCGTATCAGACAGAATTTTTGATAGTCGACGAGATTTCCATGGTGTCTTATCAAATGTTATGCATGATGGACGCTCGATTAAGGCAAATTAAGAACTGCGAAAATGAGTTTTTTGGAGGAGTAAACGTATTAGTAGTACTTTTCGGTAATCTTTTACAACTGCCTCCTATAAAATGATCAGGAACACCTGTTTTCAATTCTAATACGAAATTATATATATGAAAGTAGCTCTCTCTGTCCGTTGCCGTCTAACGCCTAAGCCACTTAAAGAGTTTGTTACAATTTGGTGCACAGATAGACTAGACTTAGGAAAGGACAACGGCGACTTTTTATCACAGAAAAAGAGTTGAAAAGAGTGGAAATGAGGAGTAAAAGTGTGCATGGAAGGATCTTTGCACTCTTTGTATGCTATTTTTAACCGACTTCAAAAAAAGGAGGAGGTTATCAATCCAGTTGTATTTCCAATTGTGAATCAATTTAGATGGTTATTTTTTTGGTTGGTAGATTATAGTTCAGAGGTGGTTATATAAATTTTATCGAAATCAGTGCGGCGGTTTTTGAAATATGAACAACAAACTAAAATTTGCGTTCATGTAATCAGACGATATATCTACTAATAATATCTACTAATAGACTCTAATAAAATTTGGTGGACCGTCCCAATATGATTTTAAATTAAAGTCTGTTTTTGATTAATTTTTTGAGAACATAGTTTTTTTGTAATTTGTCGTGTAAATTGTACATTTATTAATAAATATAAAACTTTGACTTAGACCGATTTTGATTAGGAAACGTGAATTTGATGGTAGTACGAGTAGGTACTGCCTCAATTACTTTAATAAATATGTGGCGCGGACGAAGTCGCGGGTAAAAGCTAATATACAATAAATCCCAAATATCCGTAATGTATTTAAACGTCACGTTTTTCGTTGTCTAGGTACTCTGACGAAGCTTTCTACTATCAAAACAACCTATTTTCGAATAGGTACTCGTACCTACTTCTGTTCCCACAATAATTAACGATTTGACATAATAATATTAAGGCAGTCCGTACGTAAAGAAACAGATAAGATCTAGTAAAGTAAGTCCTAACGATCAACGATCATTTTACAAGCAATTTTTTACTGGCTGCACAAACGGAAGTCGTGCTCGGATAGCCACCATTTGGGCAGCTTGCTATTACCCGCCATTACCAATTACGAACCAGTTTATTTATAAATTGTCTAACGTACACAAAAAATGGTAATAACAATGTGAGAAATGAAACATGTGCTACAGACATTCATGATTACGAGGAATTATAGCGTTACCCAATACGGATTAGGGGAAAAGGTTTTGCGATCAGCGAAGCATAAAGGTGGGGTAGTATCCATCATCCATCGTATAAGCTGATTAAGGTGTCTAAATTACAGTTTTACCCACAGAGGTTGTTTAGGGTGAAAACAATCTAACGATGAACATTTTTTTATTATCACTTTTTCAATCAGCCAGCCAAGTCACAAGTCATTCTATAAAAATTGACATTCCCGCTAAGGATGTCTCATTGGTTGAGGTCATGATTGGCCTGGATTTATTTTGTGAGTCCAGAACGATCGATTCCTTATAATATGTAGTAGGTGCAATGTAAACTATTATGTGATCTGACAACTCGTGGTCGGTAAACGAAAGCATTGTTACGCTGAAAACATTATTTAGCATAATATTGGAGGTCATCGAGCACCGGAACCGGTTCGAGTCTTCATTCTGTATATGACGACATGAATGACATGACATCATCAGGGCACGCTAACTTTTTATGCCGCCATGTGTTAACGTTTTTAGAACAACATTTATTACTAGGTAGGTTAATTTAGTAGATATTATGTCTTTTCAAGAGAATGTATATTTGCTTACAACCTAAGGGGACCATATAATAGCCTTATAGCCTGAAACGCATCATATTAGTCGATAAGTTGAGTAGGTACCTAGTTGAGTCACTATTATGCGCTCGTATAAAGTCGATTGTCTAACTAGAACCATACTTTCAATAATTTCAACACCGATGGGCGAGTTAAACACAAGGTACACTACACTAAGGTGTGGCTTTAGAAGCTTTGAGTTATATTAATTAAAGTGTCAGCCGGAACATCCTATTATCTGGGTCGGACGGCGCACCCAAAATTGTGTCACACAGGTGGAACAGGCGCGCCGCCCTCGCTGACCATGGGCGGGCGAATATGGGGAGGTGGCACCACAGAATTGAAAAATAAACGTAAGAAATCTTGACGGATTCCATTACTTTTCAATTTAATCTTTTCTGTATAATGTGAAGCAACAATTTTCCAAACATTTATAACAGGAGGTCAACTTCGATGGATTTAGGTACAGGATTACTTATTCATTTAACCGGACTACTGACACTACTCGCATTTAATACATTAGTGAATTAAACAATTTACTTTTTAACTGACTTCATTTTCAGACACGTTAGGAAATTCTGCTAAACAGCTAAATGCTAAACCTAATACACATTATGTAGTACTTTACCTACGATAATGATGTACTTTTTTATTTTTAAAGTGTAAATGTTTTAGCCGCTTTGAGATCTTTTTGGTAGGGGAAAATCTTATGAGTTCGCGTCACCTACATGCTATTATAATGTGGGGAACGGAGACAGCGCGGCGTAGCGTCGGAACGGCGGTGGAGCAGCTGAGCGGGACGTGAGCGTTACAAACCTTTTTGAAGAGAAAACTTCTTTTAACGCACTCAGACAGATTTATCGTGGGCTGTGAATTGGATTCTAGCGTCACGCTCGGGAATGATAAGAAAACTCGGGACCATAGCCATTGGCCATCTAGAAATGGGTCAGGAATTCTCATTAGCTATCTAGAAATGTGTCAGCATTTCTAGATGCCACGCCACGGCCACGCCCTCCGGAGTCACCGGCGTAGTTTCCAAAGTAAGCTATCAAATTCTGAGTTATAAGTTTTCACTTCTATCGGCATTTCCTGTGACTGTCAACTTTTTTTTAAAATTGATATTACCTATAGTATCTGGGCACGAGATGCGAGACGCCTATACTACTTATCGGAATTATTGGGTTAGCGGGGAAGGCGCAAGACCCAACGTGAACCTAACCTAGTAAAACATATTGTTGTGCTAATGCATTAGCACAAGATGATACGAGTACCTAGAACGCGTTACGGCTGCTAGCACGAGAGCGCCTCAGACGGCTCGACCTCGACTCGGGCTAGTGCCGGGGGACAGAGTGTTTGTGGCATATCTGGTATATATGGCTATCGGTATGGAGTTAAACACCTTTGATTTTGATCTACTTAGTTTTTATAGGCTTAATAATAATATAACGATAATATAAGAATAAATAAGTTACAAGATAATAAAAAATATATTTATACATATATATATATATACTAGCGGCCCGCCCCGGCTTCGCCCGTGGTACATATATATAACCTACAGTGTTCAAGGATTACGAACATATGAAAGAACGGTGAACGATTTTTTTAAATCGGTCCAGTAGTTCCCGAGATTAGCGTGTTCAAACTATATATATATGCTATAGGCTACTTTTGATCCCCAAATTATCGTGCTGTTTACTGGGTCAGAAGTGAGAAGTGACACCTGTAGACATTTGGCGGGACCAGACGATTGGGGAGTTTTCGACCAGAGATGAAAAAGATTAAATTACTAAAATGGCTATTAAAAATAAGGGTTGATCGTAGAAGAGTGAAAATTGAGGATTGTATGTATTTTTGTATGTTGTATCATAAAAAATAGAAATTAAAATTTTGTCTAAAAATAAAAAAAATATATTTAGGGGTGGACTACCCCTAACATTTAGGGGATGAAAAATAGATGTTGGCCGATTCTCATAGATACCGGATAAGCACAAAAATTTCATCAAAATCAGTCAAGCCGTTTCGGAGGAGTATGGCAACTAAAACTGTGACACGAGAATTTTATATATTAGATTAGAAATATCTATACTTCTATACTTAACTAGCTTTTACCCGCGACTTCGTCCGCGCCACATATTTATTAAAGTAATTGAGGCAGTACCTACTCGTATGTCTACTACCATACAAATTCACGTTTCCTAATCAAAATCGGTCTAAGTCAAAGTTTTATATCCATACTAATATTATAAATGCGAAAGTAACTCTGTCTGTCTGTCTGTCTGTCTGTCTGTCTGTCTGTCTGTCTGTCTGTCCGTCTTTACCGCCTAAACCAACCAACAGATTTTGATGAAATTTGATACATAGATAGAATAGATCCCGAGAAAGGACATAGGCTACTTTTTGTTCCGAAAAAAGGGTTGAAAGGGTTAAAATAAGGGATGAAAGTTTATATGGAAAACTTCGTCATTGTTGAAGAACTATGAAACTTTACGTCTAGATATTTAACACGAAACCATAAAATGTATGGTTTAGCAGTTTTGTAGTTTCGAACTGTAGTACCTACGGGGGTGGAATTGGGGGTGAAAGTCTGGAAGTTCAATATTATTGAAGACTAGATGCCCGCCCCGGCTTCGCCCGTGGTATATTATATAGCACTCATCGGGATCCCGTACATATCCAACGGTGAAAGAATGACTGAAATCGGTTCACTCATTCCTGAGAATATCGATTTCAAACAAAAAACCTCTTCAGCAACCTACTGCGCCACCTGTCGGAAATTGGTCGTACAAACTCAGATTTAGAAAAAAAAAATTAGCAAAGGTTTAAATTCGAGGCACAGATTACTGAAATTCAATGACGCAATCTTTGACACATGCTGTCATCTGTCATGTCAAAGCACGAAACGTACGAAAACTCTCAAAGGGGAATATTTTTTCCCGATTTTGTTACATTCTTGTTTCATGCTCCGCTTCAATTAATAGTAGAGTTATTTTCTATAGCCTAAAGCCTTCCTCGATAAATGGACTATCCAATAGAAAAAGAATCTTTCAATTCGGACCAGTACTTCCCGAGATCCTAGCGTTCAAGCAAACAAACAAACAAACAAACAAACAAACAAACAAACTCTTCAGCTTTATAATATTAGTATAGATAAAACCATGAAACTTTGTATCTAGACACTTGAAATGGAGTCGATAAACGTTTGTTCCAGCAATTTTATAATTTCTAACTATACAGGGATACTTATATAACCGCTTGATACACTGGCCGCTTTTCGCGTTTTACAAATTTGGCGGGAAAACGGGTGTCAGGTTACATAAGTGCGGTGTTTATGTTTCGGTATGTGAAGTGCCGCCTTACTTTTACCCGTTTGAGCCATTTACTCTCAAGAGCGTTTCAAGACGCTTCTAGCGGTATCATTTATTTATAATTAATGTACTTAAATAAATTCAAGATGGCCGCCGCTACAAAATGGCGGATAATTTATGTTTTATTAATCCCATCAATATGGGTATCAAATGAAAGGGCTCAACAAGCAGAATACAATATACTATAAAAAATTGAAATTCAATATGGCCGCCGCTACAAAATGGCGGATAACGTAGGGTTTATCAATCCCATCAATATGGGTATCAAATGAAAGGGCTCAACAAGCAGAATACAATATACTATAAAAAATTGAAATCCAAGATGGCGGCCGCTACAAAATGGCGGATAACGTAGGTTTTATCAATCCCATCAATATGGGTATCAAATGAAAGTGCTCAACCAGTAGAATACAATGTACTATATAAAATTAAAATCCAAGATGGCGGCCTCTACACAATGGCGGATAACTTAGGTTTTATCAATCCCATCAACAAGGGTATCAAATAAAAGGGCTTGACAAGAAGAATACAGTGCACTATACAACCTCAATATTTAAGATGGACGCAGCCACTAAATGGCGTATCAGACAGAATTTTTGATAGTCGACGAGATTTTCATGGTGTCTTATCAAATGTTATGCATGATGGACGCTCGATTAAGGCAAATTAAGAACTGCGAAAATGAGTTTTTTGGAGGAGTAAACGTATTACTTTTCGGTAATCTTTTACAACTGCCTCCTATAAAATGATCAGGAACACCTGTTTTCAATTCTAATATGAAATTATATATATGAAAGTAACTCTCTCTGTCCGTTACCGTCTAACGCTTAAGCCACTTAAAGAGTTTGTTACCATTTGGTGCACAGATAGACTTAGGAAAAGACAACGGCGACTTTTTATCACAGAAAAAGCGTTGAAAAGAGTGGGAATGAGGAGTAAAAGTGTGCATGGAAGGATCTTTGCACTCTTTGTATGCTATTTTTTACCGACTTCTAAAAAGGAGGAGGTTATCAATCCAGTTGTATTTCAATTGTGAATCAATTTAGATGGTTATTTTTTTTTGGTTGGTAGATTATAGTTCAGAGGTGGTCATATAAATTTTATCGAAATCAGTGGAGAGGTTTTTGAAATATGAACAACAAACTAAAATTTGCGTTCATGTAATCAGACGATATATCTACTAATAGACTCTAATAAAATTTGGTGGACCGTCCCAATATGATTTTAAATTAAAGTCTGTTTTTGATTAATTTTTTGAGAACATAGTTTTTTTGTAATTTGTCGTAAATTGTACATTTATTAATAAATATAAAACTTTGACTTAGACCGATTTTGATTAGGAAACGTGAATTTGTATGGTAGTAGACATACGAGTAGGTACTGCCTCAATTACTTTAATAAATATGTGGCGCGGACGAAGTCGCGGGTAAAAGCTAGTTTATTAATAAATGTACAATTTACACGACAAATTACAAAAAAACTATGTTCTCAAAAATTAATCAAAACAGACTTTAATTTAAAATCATATTGGGACGGTCCACCAAATTTTATTAGAGTCTATTAGTAGATATATCGTCTGATTACATGAACGCAAATTTTAGTTTGTTGTTCATATTTCAAAAACCGCTCCACTGATTTCGATAAAATTTATATGACCACCTCTGAACTATATAATCTACCAACCAAAAAATAACCATCTAAATTGATTCACAATTGAAATACAACTGGATTGATAACCTCCTCCTTTTAGAAGTCGGTAAAAAATAGCATACAAAGAGTGCAAAGATCCTTCCATGCACACTTTTACTCCTCATTCCACCTTTTCAACGCTTTTTCTGTGATAAAAAGTCGCCGTTGTCTTTTCCTAAGTCTATCTGTGCACCAAATGGTAACAAACTCTTTAAGTGGCTTAAGCGTTAGACGGTAACGGACAGAGAGAGTTACTTTCATATATATAATTTCATATTAGAATTGAAAACAGGTGTTCCTGATCATTTTATAGGAGGCAGTTGTAAAAGATTACCGAAAAGTAATACGTTTACTCCTCCAAAAACTCATTTTCGCAGTTCTTAATTTGTTTTAATCGAGCGTCCATCATGCATAACATTTGATAAGACACCATGAAAATCTCGTCGACTATCAAAAATTCTGTCTGATACGCCATTTAGTGGCTGCGTCCATCTTAAATATTGAGGTTGTATAGTGCACTGTATTCTTCTTGTCAAGCCCTTTATTTGATAATTTTGTTGATGGGATTGATAAAACCTAAGTTATCCGCCATTGTGTAGAGGCCGCCATCTTGGATTTTAATTTTATATAGTACATTGTATTCTACTGGTTGAGCACTTTCATTTGATACCCATATTGATGGGATTGATAAACCTACGTTATCCGCCATTTTGTAGCGGCCGCCATCTTGGATTTCAATTTTTATAGTATATTGTATTCTGCTTGTTGAGCCCTTTCATTTGATACCCATATTGATGGGATTGATAAAACCTACGTTATCCGCCATTTTTGTAGCGGCGGCCATATTGAATTTCAATTTTTATAGTATATTGTATTCTGCTTGTTGAGCCCTTTCATTTGATACCCATATTGATGGGATTAATAAAACATAAATTATCCGCCATTTTGTAGCGGCGGCCATCTTGAATTTATTTAAGTACATTAATTATAAATAAATGATACCGCTAGAAGCGTCTTGAAACGCTCTTGAGAGTAAATGGCTCAAACGGGTAAAAGTAAGGCGGCACTTCACATACCGAAACATAAACACCGCACTTATGTAACCTGACACCCGTTTTCCCGCCAAATTTGTAAAACGCGAAAAGCGGCCAGTGTATCAAGCGGTTATATAAGTATCCCTGTATAGTTAGAAATTATAAAATTGCTGGAACAAACGTTTATCGACTCCATTTCAAGTGTCTAGATACAAAGTTTCATGTTTTATCTTCAATAATATTGAACTTCCAGACTTTCACCCCCAATTCCACCCCCGTAGGTACTACAGTTCGAAACTACAAAACTGCTAAACCATACATTTTATGGTTTCGTGTTAAATATCTAGACGTAAAGTTTCATAGTTCTTCAACAATGACGAAGTTTTCCATATAAACTTTCATCCTTTATTTTAACCCTTTCAATTAAAAATTTTTTCGGAACAAAAGTAGCCTATGTCCTTTCTCGGGATCTATTCTATCTATGTATCAAATTTCATCAAAATCTGTTGGTTGGTTTAGGCGGTAAAGACGGACAGACAGACAGACAGACAGACAGACAGACAGACAGACAGACAGAGTTACTTTCGCATTTATAATATTAGTATGGATATGGATTATTAATATTATAAAGCTGAAGAGTTTGTTTGATTGTTTGAACGCTAGGATCTCGGGAAGTACTGGTCCGAATTGAAAGATTCTTTTTCTATTGGATAGTCCATTTATCGAGGAAGGCTATAGGCGATAGAACATAACGCTACTATCAATAGAAGCGGAGCATGAATCAAGAATGTAACAAAAACGGGAAAAAATATTCCTTTTTGAGAGTTTTCGTGCTTTGACATGACCTCATGACAGCATGTGTCAGATGGCGTCATTGAATATAAAACTTTGCTAATTGGTATGACCGATTACGATTGAGATACGATTTATGAACGAATTACGATTGAGTTGGTACGACCAATTTCCGACAGGTGGCGTAGCAGGTAGCTAAAGAGGTGGTTTGTTTGAAAGCGATATTCTCAGGAATGACTGAACCGATTTCAGTCATTTTTTCATCGTTGGATATGTACGGGATCCCGATAAGTGGTGTATAATGTACCACGGGCGAAGCCGGGGCGGACATCTAGTACACGTATATTTTTGATGGGAATATTTGGTCGCGTAGTTGACGATCGCGGGATTATTTAATCATATAAGATTTTAAAATGGTTTTAAAATTACTTTTTGTTTGAAATTAACCAAGGAGTGTCTCTAGACAAAAAAAGGCGAAAATGGGTGGTCCATTTTCGCCATTATCGTCTAATGATTACCTATATAGTAGTATGTAGTATATGATGGTATTAATGATCTGTTTATAGTTCCGGGTGGTCTAGACGGTAGAAGCGCAATTACTGATCCGGAGACCCTGGTTCGAATCCAACGCACCCATCATCATCATCACCAGTCTGTCTAATAGTCATCCACTGCTGGACGTAGGCCTCTCCTATGGATCGCCACATGGCACGATCTTCTGCTATTCGCATCCACTTGCTGCCAGCCGCCTTTCGAACGTCGTCCGCTCCACATGGCTGCAGGGTGCCCCACTCTACGCTTGCCAGTACGCGGTCTCCACTCCAGAACACGTCTACCCCAGTGGTTATCGGTTCTTCTACAGATGTGACCACCACTTCAGCTTACTTATTCGCTGAGCTATGTCAGTCACCGTAGTTCTTTGTCTGATAATCTCATTTCTGATTTTATCCTTCAAAGAGTCACCGAGCAAGCTCGGTCCATAGCTCGCAACGCACCCGCACCACTGTATTTTCGACGCCATGTGCATAATGACGTAAACTAAAAATGGCGAAGGAAAACATCGCGAGGAAACTGACATTACCTTAGAGTCTCTGGAGCTCACGCGTCATCCACCAATCCGTACTGGGCCAATATGGTGGATTAGATATAAATATTTGTGAGAAAAGGCCCCGAGGACCAGCATTGGGATATATAGTGGGCGATACCTTAATACTACCTATATTTTTAAGTCCTTGGTAAGTTCAAACGAATGGTTATCCGCTGTCCGAAACTCATTTAAATTACCTAACGGGCTACTCGCCTGTGTGTGGGAGAATTGTCACATTATATTGACAAAAGTAATAACCCAAAAAGTAAGCGACCATTATTATCATTTATCTCTTATACCTTTAAACGACCAATTCTTGTAAGTATATTTATATAGAATCTGAATCTTGGAAACGGCTCGAACGATTTTCATGAAATTATGTATACAGGGGGTTTCGGGGACGATAAATCGACCTAGCTAGGTTTTATTTTTTAAACATTATTTTATGCGCGTTTTCAGACAATGAAAAACTCCTACAATGTCATTAGAAAACGATAAATTATTTCGCCACTGTTCTTTAAGTCTAAATGGCTCAGACGGAACATGCTCGCCCTCGGAATCAACATGCCCCGGTTCGAATCCTGATGGTTACACTCGAGATGTTTCTTTTTGTTATTTTTTTTCTGAGAAAATCTTATACTTAAAGCCTTTTACGAACGCATTTAATTCGTATCTAAGTAGGTCTAAGTAAGTCATCACTACGTAATTCGTACCTGCCTAAATATCATTTTAAAAAACCGAGCAAAGCTCGGTCAACCTTGTACCTACTTGTATTTTATAGAGGATTTAAAACTTATTCAGTTCATTGAAAAATTAGATTAAAGATTCTTCTTCAATTCGATCACTGCACGTCAATGTTGTCTTGGAACTCTCGCAAAAACAAAACGGGGACCGGTAGAACCGGCTTTGCCGTCTCTTTGCGTCTATGCACCTTTAGCTGTTGTTGATATTCAAAACGAAAGCAGACAAATTAGCATTAGAAATGATTTGTATGTGTTTAAAAAATTTCTTTTCATTACATAAATACCGTAGAATAAGGTATTTTTACACCTAAAGAGATTTTAATGGTACTTAATTGGTGATTTTTTGGAACTTCGATATAAATGTTAGCGAAAAAAATCTAGAATTAAAAATACCACTAGATGATAATAGGGGCTATTATGTACCGCAACGCAACTATGGTGCCAATTTACTCACCGAAAATAATTACATAAAACTGAAGACAGCAACTCGCAAAACTTGAGCAAGTAAATATAAAAATCCAATTAGAATCGGTAACACACACAAAAACACATCGAATAAGTAAGATACCGTATGACGCGTCACTGGGAAGAATGCGCGGCGGCTTACCGGTGTGGAGTCTCAGAATGAACTAAAATAAAATAAAAAGTTCTATTGGCGGGTGACGCGACGCAGACGCGGCATTCGCGGCATTAATTCAGTTTATTCGATTCAACTTGCTTGATGTCATGAAGTCGTTGCCGTGTCATGTGATGGTAGGTATTTGTCTGGTGCTGGTACAGTTTAGTTTGAAAGCCAGAGCCCGCATTTCCGAGGGCCCTTAACCAAAGCATGAGTATTACCTACTGGTAGAAAATTAGCTCATGCGACGCTGCAATTGTATGAAAACGTGAGTCCTAGTTATAATAGCATCAACTAGGTATGTGGTATGGTTCTTGACCTTCAAAAAGGCCTTGCCCACTTGCCCAACGCGCATGTTGTCACACAGTCACACCCTGTGACTGCCGTTGTCCTCCGACCCTCCGAGTCAATAAATATGACATGAGATGAGAAGTCGGGGTGACGCAGAAATACTTTTCCTATGCCCATTCCCCTTAACATTAGTATGGATAGAAAAAAAATCGTGAGCCGTCACGAGAGCCCAGATGGCAGATGTTATTTTGTACAAGATACCTACATGACAAAAACATATTAGGTAGCCTACACCTACGTCAGGATTCAGATATCGCATTACATAATGACAAGAGAAATACTAGCGATGTGTCCCGGCTTCGCCCATGGTACTTAATATAATAGCCAGAATAGCCTATAGCACTCAGGGATCACGTACATTTCCAACGGTCAAAGAATTTTTGAAATCTGTCCAGTAAGTACTTAGTTCCTGAGAATAGCGTCTTCAAACAAAAAAACCTCTTCAGCTATAAAATATTTGTATAAATTAAATATATTATTGCTACTAGAGAAATCTATTGGTTTTATTGCAAGGGCAATGGCGATGGCATTAAACATTTAGCCATGCCTAATATTTACTCAAAAACTAGCAAAGCGGCAAAGTACTCATAATATGATATTGCTAAATTAATGGAGGAAAAACTTCCATTACTGTCAAATTAGTATTGCAATGATTTGTCCGAATTTTTCTTTTAAGCTATTTTATGTCACTCAGCTCTGCTGTAATAGGGACAATGATTTAGTGTGGGTAGCTCATGAATTTAGGCTATAATTATGCCATTTCCCAAAGAATGTAACTCAATTCATTACTTTGGAAACTACGCGGGTGAAATCGGAGGGCGTGGCCAATGGGAATGCTGACGCATTTCTGGATGGCCAATGACCATGGTCCCGAGTTTACCCGAAGATTTCTTATCATTCCCGAGCGTAACGCTAGAATTAAATTCACAGCTCACAGCCCACGAAAAATGTCTGTGGCGCGCCAAAAGAAGCTTTCATCACTTCAATAAATTTAATCAAAATTACAGTTAATTGCATAACTAGCTAGCTGTTTACATTTTTTTCAAGTGAAACTTTTATTACATCGCCTCAAACCTTTTTTAAAGTGAAGTTACTTAAATTACATAAAGTAAATAATTTTCCGAATATTTTTAGTTGTGTGTCAAAATATGTATATGTCTATAGTGCAAAAAAATAAAATGGCAGTCATAGGAGCTGCCTATAGAAGTGAAAACTTATAACTCAGAATTTGCTAGCTTAATTTGGAAAATACGCGGGGGAAACCGGAGAGTGTAGCCATGAGCATGGCTATCTACAAATGCGTCAGACCAATATGAAATGCTGACACATTTCTAGATAGCCAATGGCTATGGTCCCGAGCTTACCCAAAGATTTCTCACCATTCCCGAGTGTACAATTAAATTCACGGCCCACGAAAAATCTATTTGTGTCGCGCCAGAAGAAGTTTTCACTTCAAAAAGTTCCACTTTTACTGTGGATTCATAAAACTCACAATCATTTTTTTTGGGTACCGTTAACCCCGGGTCGTTCAAATTGGACCTCTTTGGGAAATCGCATTATTATTTCACTTATCTAGATCCAAATCGTTGATGTTTTGTTATTTGGTAACACTGAGCTAAACAAAACGTCAAAAATCAGAAAAAGCTGTGAAAGTGAGGAAATACGATTCTTTTCTCAAATTATCGGATATTTTCTTATCGAATTGGAGAAATATCCCCAAAAAAGAAAATTTCCTGTGACACCAATGTACCTTTAATTGATTTCCTATCACTAGTTCCTATTCATTACATTATCACCTTCGCAAAATCTATAATTTTGTAAACATATTTTCGGCATTTTGTGCTCACATTTCATACTTTGACTGTAATGCATCGTGTGTGAAATAAAACAACTAAATGTTATGGCTCCCGGGAACAACGGAAGGCATCCCAACCATACGGGGACGATCCCCAAAACAAAAGTAAGAAACAATTGTAATGTCCCTCAAGAAGCAGTTACACCGACAAGGAGAGACATGACCACCAATTTAGTGTCGGTAAGAAGCGTCGTAGCGTGAAATATAGAGTTTATTATTTTGGCGCGTACCATTTCTTCTCTCACATCGCCTTCTCATGTCATGTATTGCACCACATAGTACACACATAGGTGTTTATAATGTTTACATATGTTACGTTGTTTCCTATTTTATACCAAATACATTGCTGTAAAACTAGTATAGTAGATATAAGTTAGGAAAACTTGTGTTGTATTATGCACCTTTGTTACAATTCGCCTGTCATGGTTTTTGAAGGGCAAAAATATTTGTATCATAAGAAGTTGTTGACAAATCATCTACATTAAAGTAGAAGATTTGTTAATAACTTTAACAGGTCAGGCTTATCCACCAACTTATTTTACTGCCTACCAAACTTGGGGCTTGCTTGTTATGTTACATATATGAAAGAATATATGACATTGCTTATTACATTTTGTCAGCTCAATCATACAGAAAAAGAATAAATTACTTCATAGGCCACAGAAATACAAGACTACAGCCATGGAAGTATAAAAATATTGGACATAGTATCGCTAAAACAAAAACTGTGTCACTAGAGTCAGACTTAGGTATACATAAGTAGTGTGTGTAATGACCCACTGATGTGGGCGTGTCAGCCTGTTTGTGACAGCACACATGCATATTATGTGACCGACTCGATGGACATGGTTTTTGTTTTAGCGAGACTATGTTCAACATTTTTTATACGTCCATGACTACAGCATTGAATAATTGCAATCTTTCCAACAAATCAAAACACAGTAGGTATATTATTTAGAAATATACTTGATAGCTTACACCCTAATCTTTTATTTAATCTTTAAAAAGTTGTAAAATGCTATTGTAAAAGCAGGTTCTAATAGCCAAAGGGTTATCTGGAAAAGATCACTATTAGCAGTATGATTGCCTGTAATGCCTAAAATGTTTTTAATTTTTTGTTGAATCATTTGTTTTCTGTATTTGTGGTTTAAAGCATTGTTTTTGTATTGTGTTAACTAATGGACAAAATTACACAATTAAAATCTGATATAAGTATTTTCATATAAATAAGCATCATCAGCAATTTATGATATGAAATTTACAAATTTTATTAATTGTTTGAAATGCATGCTGTTTTGATAGTAATGCAGAACAAACAGCTTGTAGTCTGAAGTTAGCTCCCAACACATGTGTATACAAGATTTATTTTTGGATTCATGAGAGTTTGTAATTTGAACATCTGCCAAGTGGTCAGTCAGTGTCTGCAACAGACAACTGTGCACATTTTTAACTTTTAATTTCAAATCACTTATCCTATTAATTGCTGAGTTCTTTTATGTGATTGAACAACATCTACAAGCTAATTTTAATCATGGAATAGTCCATATGGGTGCTTGTTTTTCTAAATTTAGTCCGAAAAAGGTATTTCCACTTTCTGTATCATTCATGTCAACATTCCACATATTTTAAGATTTTCTAGAAATAGATAAATATTTAGTCGATGGGTATTTCATGTTCCAAGTTCTTTCAGACTTCTCTGGACTGGGTGCCAGTTTCAGAATACAACACAAGATCAAATTACAGTCAGTCAAGGAAACCAACCAATAATACATCGGATCAAGAGCTTACTGATATTGGTAAGAGAATTCTGTTATTAGTTTGATAGAACTAAAATTTAAAGTTGTCATGTTTCTTTTTATGAATTTGAAACTAAAATCCAGGACTAATGCATTTAAAGAGTTATCCACACTAAATTAAATCCTGATTAAATTAACTCCTATTTTTCTCTCTGCATAATTTTTTAAAAATTGTTTCAATAGTTTTAAAAGCTTTTCATCTTTTACTTTCATCTCTTTAATTGTTTTGTAAAGCTTTTAAATATAATCCCTATTGTGTTGTACATAAGTAACACATGTAAAAAAACAAACATTTTGTACAAATGTGATATGACCTATCAAGTCAAATGCTTACTGGGTATTAAACTAAATTAATGTCTTTGTTTGTGACAGACAATGCAGTGTCATTTGAGAGTGGATTTGGAAGGTTTGTCCCAGTGAGACCTCAACCAAGAGCTCTGCCACTGAATGTACAAAATCGTGACAATATTTCGGAACACCATGATGACGGTGCTGGATCTTCTTTATCTGGCCACACTTTACACCCTTATGCCCATCAAATGCAGAATGGTATGTTTATTGCATTGTAGAACTTAACAATGTGTCATCTTAAGCTTGAGTCTCTTTGAAGTAATAGGGAGAAAAGTGACTATCAGCTATCTGTTATAGTTATCATTCTCTGATGAATATATTGCCTGAATGATCAACTAGATAAAAACTCTGCGAGGTTACAACATACTTGTTATTTCACTAAATTTTATTTAAAAATATACCTTTGTTTAAATTATTAATGTAACATTATTTTTGGCTATGTAATGTGTTTTAGGTTTGATTCCGCATTCTAATCACGCTGCTGCTGCAGTTATGATAGTGAATCCCACAACACCGAATGCTGTAGCTGGGAATATTTCTCAACCATTTAATGTAAGCAAATCAAATGTCTAATTTGAATATCATGCTCATAGATTATATTTTTAGGTTGTCTTATACTTATGTACAAGCAAGCACACACTGTTTTAAACTATCACTGTTTTTCACTACACTAGTAGACAATATTATCAAGTATGAGGTCCAAGGGTGTATCCAGCTTTGGCTCAAAGGGGGGTCACATTGTCATGGTGCTTGCTTTTTAATCAGTGGTCCACCTAGGTAATAGTCCCAGCCTAGGGGGGGGGGTCATGACCCCCGGGACCCCACCCTCACATCCATGCTTGATGGGATATTTACTGCGGTTAAATGGTGGAGTGAGGTATATTATATGATGGAGAGATATTATTGCAAATTGAAAAATAGCGAAAGTTGACACTAAAGTTTCTAGTCACATTTATCTCTACGCTTTCTCTGTCTTTTGGTGTTCTACATACTACTATTACTCAACTCAAACATAAATCTTGACAAAACTTATTTAATGTATCACTTTTGTTTTCAGCTTTTGTTATTTGGGACACAATTTTAAGGCATATTTTATTCTTTCACAAGGATATTGTCAGCAATATAATCAAAACATTGGCCAATAACATATTGAATTTAAACTGGCCTCGTGGTTTAGTTAGTTATAAGTCTGCCTGCAAAGCAGAGGGTTGTGGGTTCGATTCTCACCACCTAGTGCAAATATTTGTACTGTGTCTGGGTGTTTCTATGGCTTTAAAGTATGTTCATGTATTCACAATCTCTCCATCTCTCACATTCTCTCCATCTGAGAGAAGACCTCGGGTCCCAGTTGGTACAATTAGTGGGATGTGAGTGTTTTGAGTTAGACAGTATTATAGTAATTTAATAACGAAAATTTCAGGCACCAAATCAAAACAGAAACAATTTGACAAGGAATTTGAATCCTGCTCGTAATAACTTTGAAGGCGGCAGTCACGCGAGTAACAACAACAATTCTACTCCTCCGACATCTAATTCTCGGGCAGGCACTAAGACCGTCAATTTGATGAACAACATGTACGATCAGGGACAAGGCGGGAGCTTTAATAATCTCAATGAAAATAATCAGGTAAAAAACTTTACATGATTGTTTTGTTTATGTATGACTTGCAGTTTCTCCCACATTATTCCCATTCTCTATATTTTCCTGGTGCTTTACGGTTTCCAGATGACACCTTTGCAGGTCGGACGAAAGGTCGTTCGTCTGGAAACCCCTTGACAGTTAAAGCAGATGGCCTTAAACAGTAGAGTCCATCAAATCAACACCAGACACTTGCCAGATCGAATTGAAAATTGTCGTTTTCTAGGTTCATCGAGAATCTGCCCGAGCTTTAGGTGAAGCCATTGTGGCGGCATGCCCCGACGCGGCCGCGGTGGAACGCCGCCTCGGACAGATCAGGGAGTACATTCGAGTTACTTCCTCTCTCGTTGACACTATGCGTAACTCTGAGGACGAGGTATGTATTATCGAAATTGAATTTACTTTTGCACGTCATAACGGAAATTTAAATATTTATGCTATTATGTTTGTTATCAAGTCAATTAGTCTATTATTAATAATAATCTATCCGTAAAGTTTACGTAAATGTAAAGGTTACAGTTAACATAGAGTAGTGGTATTTACATTTTTCGTCACGGATTGACTGTATTCGTTTTCATGTCAATACGTTTATTATGTTAATTTTGTAATATTACTGTAAACAATGTTTAAATTTAGGCTTTTATTGAACACACTAAAGAAGAATATGATGAACTGATACAGATGATAATGCAGTTGAAAGAGAGCGAAACAAAGCTAGAAGACATTTTATCAGAACGAAAACCAGATAATATTGAGGTGCCGGCTGAGGAAACTGACGAGACAGCTAGACCTGTCGTAGACGCTATTGAAATCACTGAAGTCATTCCTGATGCAAATGACAAAACTTGCAATATGAAAAATAATAACGACAGTAGCGTGATAAACAACAACTTGAAGAAAGTTACGAATATCGAGAACGAGCAATTGAACAAATCAATGCATAGTTTAAAAGCCGATGATGAAACTCAGGAACTAGCAATCAAGTCGAATGAAGTTGCTGTTGAAAATGTACATCTGGCTTCTGCAGATCATGCCAGTGAACTTCAAATACAGGAATGTCCTAAAAAAGATACGACAATCAAGAAAGATGACGAAGATCTGAACGCCGTGCTGCGGAAGAATATCCTATCTTGCGTGGATAAAGTGTCGCGGATCGAAGAGATGAAAAAGTCCAGGGAATCTATTCTATCCGACGAAGAAAAGGTTTATTTTAGTGTTGTGTGCCGCGTCGTTTGTCCTATGGATTGAAACATAGCATGTAATGATACTGAGATTACTCTAAATAACCCCTAACCTGTCTGTTACAATCGCCGTGCTTACAAAGTTTCAAAAACACTTCCATATTTTT